>CM069139.1:16402032-16784532 GCA_035221665.1 Okamejei kenojei | reverse complement strand
AACTAATACAATGGGGTTATAGAAACAAAGAACTGCAGGTGGTGGTGTATACCAAAGGTAGCTACAAAGTGCTGGAGTAACTCAGGTGGTCAGGCAGCATCTCTGGTGAAACTGGATGGGTGAAGTTGGGGCTGGGTGAGGGGGGAGACTGAAGAGCTGGAGGCAAGACAAGGCAAGCATCAATCAGGGCAAGCCATAAATGGGCAGGGCTTTGCCTGGCAGGTTGATAGTTGGCCAGGGAATGATTAGTTTTTATAGTTAGAGATACAGTACGGAAACAGGCTCCTTCTGAACTCCAGGAAGTACAGGCCTAGTGCCTTCAAATGCTCCTCAAAGGGGGGTTGCATGCAAGGTCATTGGGTCAAAGGGCATGACGCACGGAGCAGCTCAATCCTTCTGGAGAACATGGCAGCCTCCAGCATACACTGTTAACACGCAAAACGTGTACTTTCGTACCTGTTAAAAACTGCTGAAATGGTCAACTTTTGAGCTGTAAATAATTGTGGAAGGTGACTGAGCGCTCTGAACCAAATGCTCCAGTATCTCTGCTCTGAACCCCAGCACCAAGGTGTGAGCGACCGGAGGAGCGCATCCCTCGGGACAGCCCCCACTCTCCCCACCCCTCCGCCCCGTCTCCCCCTGTGGGTCGTGGGTCGGCAGCGCCCACGCACGGGGCCGGGTGGAGCGGGGCAGCGGCTCCGGGCAGCGGACACACGGGGACGAAAACCCGGCAACGTCCCCTGCAGCAGAGTTGGGGACAGTCTGGTCCCTCCGCCCACCCAGAGTCACTAACCGCGCTGCACCGGCACCCTGACCCGCCGACTCCCGCCCGCGGCCGTGGGGACAGACGGCCTGGGCTCTGCGAGTGCGAAACCGGTCAGCGTGAAATCTGGACGCTGGGACAGAAGATGGGCCCGCAGTACTGGCAGCCATAGTATGCGCTTACCTGACGTTCACCGCTTGTACTCCAGAAGGCGTTGCGTGGCAACAGTATGGGTCACGGGTCGTGACCTCGACTGCGTTGCAACCTCCCTATACGTTAACCCAATAATTCCTCAGGTCATTCTCGTAAACCTCCTCTGGACCCAGCATGTCCATTCTCAGATATGAAGTCCAAATCTGCTCACAATCCAGAGATAGAAACATAGAAACATAGAAAATAGGTGCAGGAGTAGGCCATTCGGCCCTTCGAGCCAGCACCGCCATTCAATATGATCATGGCTGATCATCCAACTCAGTATCCCGTACCTGCCTTCTCTCCATACCCCCTGATCCCTTTAGCCACAAGGGCCACATCTAACTCCCTCTTAAATATAGCCAATGAACTGTCCTCAACTACCTTCGGTGTCAGAGAATTCCAGAGACTCACCACTCTCCGTGTGAAAAATGTTTTCCTCATCTTGGTCCTAAAGGAATTCCCCCTTATCCTTAGACTGTGACCCTTTGTTCTGAACCTCCCCAACATCGGGAACAATCTTCCTGCATCTAGCCTGTCCAACCCCTTAAGAATTTTGTACGTTTCTATAAGATCCCCCCCCAGTCTTCTAAATTCTAGCGAGTATTAAATTCTACCGAGATCTATATTTTTGTGGTAAGGGATAGATTGGTGAGGACCTTCATTTCATGTGGGTATTCTCCGGGTGCTCTGGTTCTCTCCCACACTCCAAAGGCGTACAGCTTTGTAATATTAATTGGCTTTGGTAAAATTGTAAATTGTCTCGAGTGTGTAAGATAGTGTGGTTTCATGGTTGTTTAGTGTAAGAGCCTTTATCTTGTAAGTTTCAATGAACAAGTCACTGAATTTTACGAGGATGTTGCCAGGACTGGGGGTCCGAGCGTCCGGGAGATGTTCAGTAGGCTGGGTCTCTATTCCTCGTGGCACAGGAGGATGAGGGGTGATCTTACAGAGGTGTGTAAAATCCTGAGAATAGTTCGGGTAGATGCACAGAATCTCTTGCCCAGAGTAGGGGAATCGAGGACCAGAGGACAGATTCAAGGTGAAGGTGAAAAGATTTAATAGAGATCTGAGGGGTTACTTTTTTAAGTTACCGTTTAAGAAATAGTTAGCCAGATTCATGGATAGGACAAGTTTTTGGAGGGATATGGACCAAGCGCAGGCAGGTGAGACTAGTGTTGCTGGGACAATTTGGCCGGTGTGGGCAAGTTGGACAGAAGGGCCTGTTTCCACACTCTATGACTCAATGACTCTGTCGATTAGTTCAACCTCCAAATACATGCATGTGCTATCCATGTACTGCGGCCCTATGCTACATTTGGGGGCACCGGTCGAGATGACTTCAGTCTAGTATTCTCCCATTCTGAGGAAGGGTCTCGACCCGAAACGTCGCCTTTTACTTATTGCCAGAGACGCTGCCTGTCCCGCTGAGTTACTCCAGCTTTTTGCGCCTGTCTCCCATTCATCCTGTTGATTCGCTTCACTCCAGCAGAATGCCTGTCGGATACAACTTTGAGGAGAGGAAGACAGAAAACGATTGTTATTGCAGTGATAGTGCCTTGTTTGACACCAGTCTGCTTTGACAGTGGCCTGTGGCAGATCCATTTGTTAAGATCAGGCAGTGACCTAATAATTATCCACTTAGCAAAGTCGGGAAAACAGATTATGTGGACATTATCCCACAGAGAGAGCTTGGGTGTGAATGCATTGGCTGCATTTCCTGCAATACATGCGTGACTGGTCTCCAAAAAATATTCCATTGGCTGTAGATGTTATCAAACATCTTAAAATTATAAAAGTTGCCACACACTAGTAGCTCCGAATGTAACCATCGACCTGACATACTGAATCTTCATTGTCGAGTATTTATTTTATTTTTGGTTCATGTCATTGCACGATTTCCATCCTTGCAGATAAAGTGTCCATGAAATTTGGTGGAATAATAAGGGGTGGCGCAGCGGTAGAGTTGCGGCCTCACCCGAGCGCCAGAGATCCGGGTTTGATCCTGGCTACTGGTGTTCACTGCATGGAGTTTGTACGTTCTACTCGTGGCCCACGTGGGTTTTCTCCGGGTGCTCCGGTTTCCTCCCACACTCCAAAGACGTACAGGTTTCATAGGTTAATTGGCTTTGATAAAATTGTAAATTGTCCTTGGTGTGTCGGATGGGGTTAGTATGCGGGGTGGTCAATGTTCGGCACAGACCCCGTGGGTCAAAGGGCCCGTCTGTGCTGTATATCTAAAGTCTAATGTCTGAAGCATTCTGTGGCAATCCCCCTCCCATTGCCCATTGCCCCACCTCTGATGAACAAAACACATCAGCGGACAGAGGTGTGAGGAATGATCACCACAGTTAGTTTAACGATACAGCGCAGAAACAGGCCCTTCGGCCCATCGAGTCCACGCTGACCAACGTTAGCGCTAACCTACACACACACTGGGGACAAATTTCCATTCTACCGAAGCCAATTAACCTACAAGCCCGCACGTCCTTGCAGTGCGAGAGGAAACCGGAGCACCCGGAGAAAGCCCACACAGGTCACGGGGAGAGAGTACAAACCCCGTACAGTCAGCTCCCGCGGTCAGGATCGAACCCGGGTCTCTGGCAGGGTGAGGCGCCGGCTCTACCACTGCGCCACCGTGCCGCCCAGCGCTCAGGAGATTCACGAGCCAAAGCCTGCCGGTGGTGCTTTTCTTTCAAACAATCGCACGTTCAGTAGAGGGCCAGTGCAGTGTCACAAGAATTAACAATGTCATAAGAAATGTGAAGAGGATTAATGGTGGCAGAGGCACCATGGTGTTCATTGCTCTGTTTGCGCCAATTTTCTCCAGCTAATTTTAGCATCCGCATTCCATCCTTAGGAGGCCACGAAAAAACAGCACGAATATCACATCAGCTCTGTGGAATCAGTTAGCAATTACCCTCTGATTGTTAAAGGTACATTAATCCCTCCTACAATCTCCGGCAAACTAGTTAACTAGCTTTGAGAGCAATGTCGTGTTCAGTGGTTGGAACCGGCGCAATATTCCTGTCATCCTAATACTCAGTGCACCCGTTACCTGGTTGTAAAGTGATTTTATTGCAAGATCTAATAGAACAGTTTGAGATTCATGCTGCAACATCAGCGCACTTAACACCTTCAGATTCCTTCGAGAGTTGGGCTCTTCCCTGAGAATGAAGATTAAAAAATAAGGGGTGGGCCATTTAGGACTGAGATGAGGAAAAGCTTTTTTCACCCAGAGAGTTGGGAATCCGTGGAATTCGCCGTAACAAACGGCAGTGGGGGCCAATTCAGTAGATGCTTTCAAGAGAGAGTTAGATTTAGCTCTTCGGGCTAATGGAATCAAGGGATATGGGGAGAAAGCAGGAACGGGGTACTGATTTTTGATGATCAGCATTGATCATATTGAATGGCGGTGCTGGCTCGAAGGGCCGAACGGCCTACTCCTGCACTTATTTTCTATGTTTCTATGTTTCAAATGAAGCCTGCCTATAATGATCTCCCAACAGTCAAAACTATATTGCAACGTTTAAGAAACATTTGGACATGTACGTGGATAGACAATAGACAATGGGACAATAGACAATAGGTGCAGGAGTAGGCCGTACGGCCCTTCAAGCCAGCACCGCCCTTCAATGTGATCATGGCTGATCAGTACCCCGTTCCTGCCTTCTCCCCATAATCCCCTGACTCTGCTATCGTCAATAGCCCTCTCTAGCTCTCTCTTGAAAGTTTCCAGAGAACCGGCCTCCACCGCCCTCAAAGGCAGAGAATTCCACAGACTCACCACTCTCTGTGTGAAAAAGTGTTTCCGCATCTCCGTTCTAATTGGCTTACCCCTTATTCATAAACTGTGGCCCCTGGTTCTGGAATCCCCCAACATCGGGAACATGCTTCTAGCATGTCCAAACCTTTAATAATCGTATGTTTCAATAAGATCCCCTCTCATCTTTCTAAACTCCAGAGTATACAAGCCCAGCCGCTGCATTCTCTCAGAATATGACAGTCCCGGCATTCCGGGAATTAACCTTGTGAACCTACGCTGCATTCACTCAATAGCAAGAATGTCCTTCCTCAAATTAGAGGACCAAAACTGCGCACAATACTCCAGGTGTGGTCTCACTAGGGCTCTGTACAACTGCAGAAGGACCTCTTTGCTCCTATACTCAAATCTTCTTGTTATGAAGGCCAACATGCCATTTGCTTTCTTCACTGCCTGCTGTACCTGCGTGCTTACTTTCATTGACTGATGAACAAGGACCCCCAGATCCCGTTGTACTTCCCGTTTTCCCAACTTGACACCATTTAGATAATAATCTGCCTTCATGTTTTTGCTATCAAAGTGGATAACCTCACATTTATTCGCATTAAACTGCATCTGCCATGCATCTGCCCACTCACCCACCTGTCCAAGTCACCCTGCATTCTCATAGCATCCTCCTCACAGTTCACACTGCCACCCAACCTTGTGCCATCTGCAAATTTGCTAATATTACTTGTAATCCCTTCATCTAAATCATTGATGTATGTTGTAAATAGCTGCGGTCCCAGCATTGAGCCTTGCGGTACCCCACTAGTCACTGCCTGCCATTCTGAAAGGGACCAGTTAATCCCTACTCTTTGTTTCCTGTCTGCCAACCAATATTCCATCCATGTCAGCACTCTACCCCCTATGCAATGTGCTCTAATTTTGCCCACTAATCTCCTATGTGGGACCTTATCAAAGGCTTTCTGAAAGTCCAGGTACACTACAGCCACTGGCTCTCCCATGTCCATTGTCCATAGGATTTGGAGGGATATAGGCCAAACACAGGCAGGTGGGACTAGTGTAGATGGGACATGTTGGCAGTGTGGGCAAGTTGGGCGAAGGGCCTGTTTCCACGCTGTAAGACTCTACGACGCTAGTGGCAAAGCCCCTTTTAATTCCCTGATCGAGAAAACTGGGCATGGACACAAAATGCTGGAGTAACTCAGTGGGTCAGGCAGCATCTCTGGAGAAAAAGAATAGGTGACCTTTCGGGTCGGAATGTCTGAAGAAGGGTTCCGACCCAAAACGTCACCTATTCTTTTTCTCCAGAGATGCTGCTTGACCCGTTAAGTTACTCCAGCATTTTGTGTCTAACCTCGGTGATCAACCAGCATCTGCAGTTCCTTCTGACGCTAGAGAACTGGACGTTGCGAGGAGACCTCAGAGAATTATATATAATCATGGGAGGCATTGGATAGGGTAGTCAGTCAGAAGCTTTTCCCCAGGATGGGAACATTTAAAACTCAAAGGGCCAAATGGCCTACTCCTGCACCCATTGTCTATTATCTAAAACCAGCGGCCATAGTTTAAAGGAAGAGGGGCAAAGTTGAAAGGGGATGAGTGGGGCAAGATGCAGCAAGTGGGACTAGTGTAGCTGGGACATGTTGGCCAGTGTGGGCAGGTTGGGCCGAGGCATCTGTTTCCACACTGTGTCACTCTATGGGCAGCCGAGTTTTGAGTGAAGTCCAGTTTATGGAGGCTGAAGATGAGAATCCGGAGAGAAACCTAAAGGGAACGTGGGGACAAAGTGAGGCTTTCCGCAGATGAGACCAACTAAGCTCAAAGCACCAGTGTCATGTAACACCACTCGTTCAAAGTCTCGTTACTTTATCCAGTAGACTCCCCTGCCCTCGGGACCAAGGCTGAGCCTTAAATGTCAAAGACATTTGGTTTTAAGGTGAGAGGGGGAAAGGTTAAAGTTCATAACTTCATAAGAATGAGGCCATTCAGCCCATCAGCCATTCAATCATAGCTGATCTATCTCTCCCTCCTAACCCCATTCTCCTGCCTTCTCCCTGTAACCCCTGGCACACGTACTAATCAAGCTTTAAACATACCCACTGACTTGGCCTCCACAGCCTTCTGTGGCCAAAAAAATCCACAGATTCACCACCTCAAGACATTCCTCCTCATCTCCTTCCTAAAGGAATGTCCTTTAATTCTGAGGCTATGACGTCTGGTCCTAGACTCTCCCACTTTAGGTCTAAGTAAGTGAGGAACCATCGATATTGGACTGGGCATAATAATTCAGTCTTCAGATTTAGCTGTCGTTCATCAGCCCTTCCCGATTCAACCTTGTGATCTGTGACGTCACCGTAATCACTATTTGGAAACACTAATTGTAACCCACTGCCAGCCATTTATTAGCCTGTGATAAATATAGGGCACGTCAGACTACAGTGAAGATAAAGACGCAGGGAAGTTAGGACAGGAGAGACCAGCGAGCAGCGGTGAGTCTGAAGGAGCTGGCTGTGGAACTGAAGATGGTAGTCATTTTTTAGTTCAGTTTAGTTTAGTTTAGAGGAAAAGCATGGAACAGGCCCATCGGACCACCGAGTCCGTGCCAAGCGGCCATTCCCGGTCACAACCACCTTAATGGCTTTAGCCTTCCCTGTATTTAACTAGAGACGGCAATAAGGAAGGGGGAAAGGATGGGATGGAGGGAGAGAGGGAGGGAGGGAGGGAGCTAGGGAGGGAGGGAAGGAGGGTGAGAGGGAGGGGGAGCGCAGGGGTGAGGGAGGGAATGAGGGAAGGGACGGAGGAGGGAGGGAAAGATGAGAGAGAGGGAGAGAGAGAGGGAGATAGGGAAAGAGAGGGAGAGAGGGAAAGAGGGAGAGAGGGAGAGAGGGAGAGAGAGGGAGAGGGAGAGAGGGAAGAGGGAGGAAAGGAAGGAAGGGAGGAGGGAGGAAGGAGGGAAGGAAGGAGGAAGGAAGGAGGAAGGAAGGAAGGAATGGAAGGGAAGGGAGGAAGGAAGGATAGGAAGGGAGGGAAGGAAGGAAGGAAGGGGAAGAAGGAAGGAGGGAGGAAGAGGGAAGGAAGGGGGAGGGAGGAAGGAAAGGAAGGAAGGGAGGAAGGAAGGAGGAAGGAAGGAAGGGGAGGAAGGAAGGAAGAGGGGAGGAGGGGAGGAAGGGGAAGGGGAGGGAGGGAAGGAAGGAGGAAGGGAAGGAGGGAAGGAAGGGAAGGAAGGAAGGAAGGAAGGGAGGGAAGGAAGGAAGGAAGGAAGGAAGGAAGGAAGGAAGGAAGGAGGGAGGGAGGGAAGGAAGAAGGAAGGGAAGGAAGAAAGGGAGGAAGGGAAGGAAAGGGGAAAGGAAGGAAGGAAAAGGGGAAGGAAGGAAGCAAGAAAGGGAAGGAAGGAAGGAAGGAAGGTAGGAAGGGGGAGGAATGGGGGAGGAAGGAATTAGATAGAAGATAAAAAGAGACAAGGAAAGAATAAAAGAGAATGTGTAAAAAAGAAATGAAGGGAAAGCAAGAAAGAAAACTCAATAGAGAGATAAAAAGAGGGAACGAATGAGCAAGAGGGTGAAAAATGAAAAGGAGAAAACCATTGGGTGGGAAAAAGAAAGACAAAATAAAGAGAAAGGACAACATTTTATTTTTATTAAGAAAATGTGTTGGAGCAGCTCAAAACATAAAAGTACATTTATGCAAAGAAAGAAAGAAAACAGTGGTTCTTATAGGCTCTATAGGGCAGATATGGGGCAGATAGACCCTGACTCTGGTCACTGGAACTAACTCACATGGCAGAGACACTTCATCTCCAACCACAGTTCGACGCTTACTGCATCCAACAACTTCAATAACATCCCAATCACTCGACAGGGCAGGCGGAACAATGCGCTGAAGAAGAGAAAGCATTTGAGGGGGGTGGTCGAAGGGTACGTTCGAAGAATGGAGACTTCGAGGAGGCAGGCTGAGAGGGTTCAGCGTTCAGGATGACAGAGGATAATTCATTCACATGCAAGGCCATCCCCCCCAACACAAAGAAATAACAACACATTTTTATTTTCCAATAATGAAAATGATGTGAAGGTTGGAAGGTTTCTGCTCCAGAACAGTGTGAATTCTGTGCTATTAATGTGTGCAGGAGAGAGCTGTTAATCAGCGTGTTATCAGTACACCACAAGGATGTGGCCAATCTATTTACAATTTTGAAAAAAAAAAAAGAAAGGCAACGTTTCTGTTCACTTTCAGAGACTTTTTGCTTCCGTTCATGCACTGTTCTGTGAAGTCTGCATTTGTGTGCAGAGTGAAATGAAGAAATGGCTAATGCAAATCTTTAGGTAGACAAAAATGCTGGAGGGTACTCAGCGGGTGAGGCAGCATCGATGGAGCGAAGGAAATAGGCAACGTTTTGGCCCGACCAGCGATCCCCGCACATTGACTCTATCCTCCACACACTAGGGCCAATTTACAATCATACCAAGCCAATTAACCTACAGACCTGCACGTCTTTGGAGTGTGGGAGGAAACCGAAGATGGTGGGCTCGAAGGGCCGAAATGGTGGGCTCGAAGGGCCGAATGGCCTACTCCTGCACCTATTTTCTATGTTCCTATGTTTCTATGTTTCGGAGAAAACACACGCGGGTCACGGGCAGAATGTACAAACTCCACACAAACAGCACCCGTAGTCGGGATCGAACCCGGGTCTCTGGCGCTGCCAGCGCTGCAAGGCAGAAACTCTACCGCTGCGCCACCGTGCCGCCCTGTCTATTTATCGTCACGAAACCTAACACAAGAACAGATGTGCGGACAGGAAGGTGAAATGGTGGGCACTGGAAGAAAAGCTTTCAGAATTTTTGAGACCAAGATTTCTGAAGTGACGTGTGTAATTATCAGGCGAAAAAAAACTTAATTGAAATTTTGCCGTAATTACCCCAGCAAGTGTTGAGATATGTTATTGAAGTGGACTACTCCCAGAGCAGGTTAGCAGCTGCTATAACTTGTCTTGCAGTATTCTTTACCTGCCAAAAAGGCTCCAAGCTAAACTGAAGTGGGCGGCATCAGACATGGACATTAAAATTTCAGTGCTTACCAGTCTTCGCGAAGCCCAGGCAATTATGATTAGAATGTGACTCAGTGCCAAATGAGAAAGGCAGCTGGAAAGGATGGATTTGGTCTCCATCTTATCACCTGAGAACCTTCTTTCGGGCGGCTCGAATGGAATTATAGTTCAAATGATCTGGAGAAAGTGTGCCGTCGATGCCTCCGTAATTAACATTTTTCTCTGAGAGTTTCATTCATTTTCCTAAACTTGGATTGTCACTGCGACGCGGGTTCCCTGTTTATCAGGGGATTTCTGGGATCCAAAGCACTCGTTAGTTTGAAGAGGCTGAAGAAGGGACTGGATCAGAAACGTCACCCGTTCCTTCTCTCCAGAGATGCTGCCTGGCCCGTTGAGTTACTCCAGCTCTTTGGGCCTCTCTTCGGTGTAAACCAGCATCTGCAATTCCTTCCGAGTCTTTAGCTTAGTTTAGCTTAGAGGTACAGAGCTGAAACAGGCCCTTCGTCCCACCTAGTCTGCGCCGGCCACCGGTCCCCCTGCACAGTAACGCTAGCCTACACTGGCGAACAGATTGCAGTTTTTACCCAAGCCAATTAACCTACAAACCTGTACGTGTTTGGAGTGTGGGAGGAAACCGGAGCACCCGGAGAAAACCCACGCAGGTCACGGGGGGAACGTACAAACTCCGCACAGACGGCACCCGTGGTCTGGATCGAACCCGGGTCTCTGGCGCTGTCAGGCAGCAGCTCTACCTCTGTGCCACCATGCCTCCGTGGGATTACAAGGCAGTTAAATCTTTGAGTCATCTGTCAAGCACTCAGCTTCGCAGTGAAACCTGCAACAAACAATGACAACATTTTGAACTGGGGCCAAATTGTGCAATCATCATTAATTTTAATAAGGGGTCAACTCATAAATTAAGCCCACAGATTGAAACAAATGCAAGCCTTGGGTGTGTTCCACTGGGTTGGGCTAGGATTGGACTTCATCCAAAACACCCTCCAGGTTCTCTAGCTAAATTAGGTAAGGGTTGCAAGAACAGGCAGAAGGCTACTTGAGACAGGTTTCTCTGGCACCACGCACAATACAATTGCCCAGTTGTTCATACCAGCCTGACTTTGTGCACTAGAGTCATAGAGTCATAGAGAGATACAGCGTGGAAACAGGCCCTTCGGCCCAATTTGCCCAAACTGGCCAACATGTCCCAGCTACGCTAGTCCCACCTGCCTGCATTTGGTCCATATTCCTCCAAATCTGTCCTATCCATGTACCTGTCTAACAGCTTTTTAAACATTGGAATCATCCCCGAATCAACTACCTCCTCTGGCAGCTCGTTTCATACACCCACCACCCTTTGTGGGAAAAGGTTACCCCTCAGATTATTATTAAATCTTTTCCACTTCACCTTACACTTGTGTCCTCTGGTCCTCGATTCCCCTACTCTGGGCAAGAGACTCTGTGTATCTACCTGATCTAGTCCTCTCATGATTTTATACTCCTCTATAAGATCACCCCCTCATCCTCCGGCGCTCCAGGGAATAGTCCCAGCCTGCTCAACGTCTCCCTACAGCTCACACCCTCTAGTCCTGGAAACATCCTCATAAATCTTCTCTAAACCCTTTCCAGCTTGACAACAGCTTTGCTATAACATGGTGCCCAGAACTGCAGGCAGCAGTCAATCCCTGAATCTGAATGGAGAGGCCCAGTTGGGGCGGCACGGTTTTGCAATGGTAGAGTTGCTGCCTCACAGCGCCAGAGACCCGGGTTCGATCCTGACCACGGGTGCTTGTCTGCACGGAGTTTGTACGTTCTCCCTGTGGCCACCTGCGTTTTCTCTAGCTGCTCCGTTTTCCTCCCACATTCCAAAGATGTGCAGGTTTGTTCTGACCTTTAAACGCATCCTCATCCGCCACGATCACAGTGAATGGCGGTGCTGGCTCGAAGGGCCGAATGGCCTACTCCTGCACCAATTGTCTATTGTCTATATCCTATCTGAGCTCCAAGAAATTACACACAGGTCACGGGGAGAACATACAAACTCCATACAGACAGCACCCGTAGTCAGGATCGAACCTGGGACTCCAATTCTGTAAGGCAGCAGCTCTACCTCTGTGCCCGTGCCCTGCCGCCCACCTTGCATAGGCACTTCTCCTTACAGACTGGTGCAGATGCAAGGCTGTGTAGTCTGCCCCTGCGGTGTGAATCCCTAAACCATCAACAGGGGACAACTGGGATGAGGATTCTCCAATCGGACACCATTTGAGCCATTGGTTCAAAGGAGACTTGTGCATCCAGCAAAGGGGCAACAAGAGCCATCTATTGGGAACAAACCAAAAAAATGGACTAATCTAGGATCTGGCAGCTTGAGCTTCTAGAATGTCCTTTTAGCAATCCTCGAGGCTACCATTCAGGAGCTTTAAGCATTTGGCGCAGAGGACATTTTTGAAATTTGACCTGAGTTTCCTGCCGTATTGATCCACAGACCTTGGAAAGAAACTATGAAAGCAAAGCAGTCTCTGGGTTAGCTAAACACTGAAAGCAAATGTTTCCCTTTTGACCGGATCAGTGTTTGCAGCCAGGCTGATATTCCTGGTTTATGCTACAACCTTTGATACTCCAGTTGGTGAAAGGGGTTCAAAACTTGGAATTAATATTGGAAATATCCGTCGCGATAGACTGACAATAAAACATTTGCTCTGCGTGCAATAAATTTTCATCAACCAAATGGAAATTGATTTCCTTTACCAAAGCTAATTCATTGATTCTTGGTTTTGATAGACTCAGAACTCACACTTAAAGTGTCTGCAATCAATTCAAGCGCAACATCAAGGGACTTAACTGATTGAGAAGTTACTTGATAAATATTTTATCTCTTTTTTCTCTCCTTTTTTCACTGAGGTTTCTTCAGGAAATTCTCAGTCATTAACGCACCTACCAAGTAGTGAATAATACTCTAGTTTACAAACTCCAGTTCATCTTCCTCTTCAAGAAATGTTGTATTGAAAATTCAGAAGGGTTTAGTTTAGTTTCGAGATACAGCGCGGAAACAGGTCCTTCGGCCCGCCGAGTCCGCACGGAGCAGCGATCCCCGCATATTAACACTATCCTACACGCACTGAGGACAATTTTTACAATTATCAAGTCAATTAACCTACATACCTGTACGTCTTTGGTGTGTGGGAGGGAACCGAAGATCTCGGAGAAAACCCAAGTGGTCATGGGGAGAAAGTACAAACTCCGTACAGACAGCACCTGTAGTCGGGATCGGACCCGGATCTCCGCTGCTGTAAAGCAGCAACTCTCTTCACCTACGACTGCACACCTGTACATGGTTCTAACACCATCATCAAGTATGCAGATGATACAACGGTGATTGGCCTCATCAGCGACAACTATGAGTCGGCCTACAGGGAGGAGGTTCAGCTCCTAGCAGCATGGTGCGCAGACAACAACCTGGCCCTTAACTCCAAGAAGACCAAGGAGCTCATTGTGGACCATAGAAGGTCTAGGGGCTGCACGCACACCCCCATCCATATTAACGGGACGGAGGTGGAACGTGTTTCCAGCTTCAGATTTCTGGGGCTCAGCATCTCTGATAACCTCTCTTGGATCCACAATACCTCTACACTGGTCAAGAAGGCTCACCAGCGTCTCTTCTTCCTGAGGAGACTAAAGAAGGTCCATCTGTCTCCTCAGGTTCTGGTGAACTTCTACCGCTGCACCATCGAGAGCATCCTTACCAACTGTATCACAGTATTGTACGGCAACTGCTCTGTCTCTGACCGGAAAGCACTGCAGAGGGTGGTGAAAACTGCCCAACGCATCACCGGTTCCTCACTCCCACTCCATTGAGTCTGTCCAGAGCAAGCGATGTCTGCGAAGGGTGCGCAACATCGTCAAGGACTGCTCTCACCCCAGCCACAGACTGTTTACCCTCCTCCCATCTGGGAGGGGCTACAGGTCCCTCCGTCGCCGGACCAGCAGGTTCAGGAACAGCTTCTTCCCTGCGGCTGTTACACTGCTTAACTCTGCACCTCGGTGATTGCCAGTCACCCCCCCCCCCCCCCCCCCCCCCCGGACACTCCTTCCCCCAGTATAATTGCACTACTGATACTGTTTGTACATATATATATTTTACCGTTCATTATTCTAAGTTTGCTCTTCTGGGTGAGATGCTAACTGCATTTTGTTGCCTCTGTACTGTACACTACACAATGACAATTAAAGATTGAATTGAATTGAATTGAACTCTAGCATTGTGCCACTGTGCCACCCATGATCATCTGGAATGTCAGAGAATTCTGACATATGATGTTTTCAGATTAAAGTAGCATAATCTTTGCTTGCCTTTACTGCACTGGTATAAAAAAATTTCAGTCAATACATTTCGTCCTGAATACGTTTGCTCTCAGGAACAATATTCTAATCTCGCCTCCAGCTTTGTTTGCGTTGCTTCAGGCATAGAACGTGAAGAATGAGTAGGTCCAAAGAAAGGTCCCGGACCCACAAACGTCACCCATGCTTTTCCTCCAGAGATGCTGCCTAACCTGTTGAGTTACTCCAGCACTTTGTGTCAATCAAGAATTATGGGTTGGGTGGGGTTGGGAGATCACTACCAGTATAACAGAGCATTAGTTTCCCCCTGAAACTGAACAAAATATGGGGCGGCACAGTGGCAGAAACCCGGGTTCAATCCTGATGACGGGAGCTGTCTGTGTGGAGTTTGTACGTTCTCCCCGTGAACTGCACGGGTTTTCTCCGGGTGCTCCAGTTCCCTCCCGCACTCCAAACACGTACAGCTTTCTAGGTTAATTGGCTTTGGTAAAATTGTTAATCCTCCCTATTGTGTGTGAAGGTAGAGCTAGTGTGCGGGGATCGCTGGTCGACGCGGACTCCGTGCGCCAAAGGGCCTATTTCCATGCTGTATCTCTACTCTAAAAAAACAAAGATATTGTCGATTCTTCCTCTAAGGATCTATAATTATTTCCTTATTAACACAGAGAGTTGTGAGTCTGTGGAATTCTCTGCCTCAGAGGGCGGTGGAGGCAGGTTCTCTGGATGCTTTCAAGAGAGAGCTAGATAGGGCTCTTAAAAATAGCGGAGTCAGGGGATATGGGGGAAGGCAGGAACGGGGTACTGATTGGGGATGATCAGCCATGATCACATTGAATGGCGGTGCTGGCTCGAAGGGCCGAATGGCCTACTCCTGCACCTATTGTTTATTGTCCATTGTCCATTGACAGTATTTATAGTCCTAATATGATGAAGAGGTGAGATTCCATAACGTTAATAGATGATATTCTGTGCCAGGGCATTAATACAACGAGTACAATGTCATTGCAAAATATTACCTCCTATGTTCCTTCCGTGAATGTCAAACTGGGAACTCCCTAAGTTATCACGATCAACAGCTTCTGTTAAAATGTTATACCTGTGCAATTAGGTTTAAGCTGTGGCTTCCTGCTTTAATGCTGGGATGTGGAATCCTGCCTCGCAGTCCATGGACTGGGCCATAGATCTAGGCTGGTGGTCAGTGGCATTGAGAGTGAGTGCAGCACGATCAAAGGTATCATCTTTTGCGTGAGAAATTAAATCAGGTTCCTGCCCAATATCCAGGTTCAATTTACCAAAGGAAGAGTAGGGATGTTTATCTGACCATTATCAATTAATATTCCATAACATTACTAGGATGGATGAGGGGGGGGGGCTCGTTGAAACTTGCCGAATAGTAAAAAGCCTGGATAGAGTGAATGTGGAGAGGATGTTTCCACTGGTGAGGAGAGTCTAGGACCAGAGGTCATAGCCTCAGAATTAAAGGACGTCCCTTTAAATGAAAGTGAGGAAGAATTTCTTTAGTCAGAGGGTGGTGAATCTAAGGAATTCATTGCCTCGGAAGGCTGGGGAGGCAGTCAATGGATATCTTTAAGGCAGAGATAGATAGTTTTTTGATTAGTGTGGGTGTCAGGGTTTTGGGGAGAAGGCAGGAGAATGGGGTTAAGAGGGAAAGATAGATCAGCCATGATTGAATGGCGGAGTAGACTTGATGGGCTGAATGGCCCAATTCTGCTCCTATCAGTTATGACCATAGAGTCATAGAGCCATTCAGCATGGAAAGAGGCCCTTTGGCCCAACTCATCCATGCCGGCCAAGCTGCCCATCTATGCTAGTCCCACTTGCCACCATTTGGCCCATATCCCTCTAATTCTTTCCTATCATCCATTCCTATCATGTACCCGTCTAAATATATTTTACAGTGCATTGGACATGGTGGACCTAATGCCTGTTCCTGTGTTGTACTGTTTTATGTTCCATATTCTAAAACAGAAAGAGCATTAAAAAACCGGGAATGCTCAATAAGCCAGGAAGTCTTTGTGTCATTAACAATATTAGGCACAGTCATTTCTCCGTGGAACATGTCATCCTGTGTCATTCCCTTTGTAAATGTAAATTATCCCTCGTGTGTGTTAGAGTTAGTGTGCATGGACTCGGTGGGCCGAAGGGCCTGTTTCCGTGCTGTATCTCTAAACTAAACTAAACTTAACCTCCACAGAGCAAACCATGAAGAATCCTTTTTGTTTAATCTAAACACTATCAATAATGATATTCGCATTCGGAAAACAATCATTCGATACCATTAAAAGCAAAAAAGAATGTGCTATATACTAAGAATATTATCAAATACAGATGAGTTTAAAGATTTTTATTGTCATTCTTTTTTTCATTCCTAGACAGTCATCATCTCGGGCTTAGAGACAATGTGCCTGATCGCAGCGAATAAAGCACTCAGGGGACTTCTGAGATAAAGTGACTTAAACAACCTCTCCAGGATGCTATTTAATGAAATATAGAAGAGGTCATGAATGGGTTATTGGTTATAGGATTAGCTGTGACCCCTACTTGGACAACTGTGCAGTCGAATTAGAATGTGGAGTGGTGGTGACCTTGTTCGAATTATAGATTTAGATCCCCTTGCTAAAGGGAGATTAAAATTCCATTGAAGTCCAATTAATGGGACATCCTCAAAAGGTGATAACTGGAATTGTTATTTGTAGCAGAACGAGGCTTCATTTCCAAATCCTTTGGTAAATTTTTATTTCGGGCATTAATCTTGAGAGCCAACTATTCAACCGTGCACTGTCTTGCAGGATGAGTAATACATAATTTTGTTTTAGTTGGGCATCTGTGGGCCTTTGTGTGGGAGCTAGCGATTAGGACAAGTTGCTGAAGTATTAACTGAGAATGTGTGACTTTTTAATTTTTAATTGCATTGTTCAAAGTTTATAGCTTGTATAAATTGTGATGACTATCATTATTGAATGATTTAAAACAGGCAAAGCCAAGGTTGTTTTCTTTGTAACAAAGGAGAATCAGTGAGAGTGAAAGGCCTGGATAGAGTGGGAGAGTCTAGGACCAGAGGGCACAGCCTCAGAATAAAAGGATGCACCTTTAGAAATGAAATGGGGGGGCGGGGGGGAATTTATTGTGTCAGAGGGTGGTAATTCTGTGGGATTCATTGCCACAGATAGCGGAGGAAACCAAGTCATTGGGTATTTTTAAGGCAGAGATCACAGATTCTTGATTAATGAGGATGCCGGGGGTTATGGGGAGAAGGCGGGAGAATGGGGTTGAGAGGGAGAGATAGATCAGCCATGATTGAATGGCGGAGTAGACTCGATGGGCCGAATGGCCTAATTCTGCTCCTATGACATATGAACATGAACTAAGAGGTGCCATGCACCTCAGGTGTATACTATTACGGGATGCCCAGAAAGAATTAGTGGAAGAGGCCGAGAGTGTTTTATTGTCATATGTCACGAAATAGAACAATTAAATTCGTACTTGCAGCAACACAACAGAATGAGTAAACATAGCACTCAGTAAACATCAAAAAAACAACGTAAAGAAGTTTAGTATAAAAGTTTTTAAAAATCACAAACAATAAGGTCGCCTAATTATAGGAAGGATGTCAACAAAATAGAGAGAGTACAGAGGAGATTTACTAGAATGTTGCCAGGGTTCCAGCAACTATGTTACAGAGAAAGGTTGAACAAGTTAGATCTTTATTCTTTGGAGCGCAGAAGGTTAAGGGGGGACTTGATTGAGGTCTTTAAAATGATGAAAGGGATAGACAGAGTTGACGTGGAGAAGCTTTTCCCATTGAGGATAGGGAAGATTCAAACTAGAGGGCATGACATGAGAATTAAGGGACAGAAGTTTAGGGGTAACGTGAGGGGGAACTTCTTTACTCAGAGGGTGGTGGCTGTGTGGAATGTGCTTCCAGCAGAGGTGGTGGAGGCAGGATCGATTTTAACATTTAAAAGTAAAGTGGATAGGTATATGGACGTGAAGGGAATGGAGGGGTATGGTCTGAGTGCAGGTAGATGGGACTAGGGGAAAATAAATGGTCGGCACGGACTGGAAGGGCCGAGAGGGCCTGTTTCCGTGCTGTAAATTGTTATATGGTTATATGGTTATAAGAGTGGGAGGCACAGTTTAAGGGCGGCACGGTGGCACAGCGGTAGAGTTGCTGCCTCACAGCGCCAGAGACCCGGGTTCCATCCAAACTACGGGTGCTGTCTGTACTGGGTTTGTACGTTCTCCCTGTGACTGCGTGGGTTTTCTCCGGGTGCTCCGGTTTCCTCCCACACTCCGAAGACGTACAGGTTTGTATGTTAATTGGCCTCGGTAAAAGCTGCACTTGAAACCAATATGGAGGCGCGATGCCCATGATAACATTATCAGAGTCTACTGAGCAGTGTGTATGTACTAGCAGCGCCACTGACAGATGGCCACAAACAAAAATAACCACAATGATAAATGACATTTCAGCTCACCCATGATGACAGTTGGGGAAAGTTTTCTTTTTAATGAGATCTCCAAGGACGCTCGACTACAATGCCTTTGTCATCCATTTGAATGCGAGCGTGTCAGTGTCTATGATCTGCGCGGAAATAAACGTAACATCTCATCTACAATTTGGTTACATGTAGCATCAGCGCACTCAGGGACCCAATGTCTGGTGATCGGCTGAACTTCAGTAGTAATCAATGCAAAATATTTCCCAATATGTACCGCTGATGGACGATCTGTAGCCAGTCTATCGTGCCGTTGACAAAATGTCACCCTAACGAACAGAATCAAAAATTAAATGGGAAGCACACAATTATATTAGGAGTGTGCTGGTGCTGTGGCAATGTTATTGGACTAGTCATGCAGAGGCCTGAGCTAATGATCCAGAGGCACGAACTCAACATTTAAAAAAAAAACAGCAAGGCAGCTGGGGAATTGAAATTCAGTTAATTAATTAAAATAAATCTGGAATCAAAGCGAGTGTGTACTGGATTGTTGTTAAAACCCATCTGGTTCACTGCCGTCCTTTAGGAAAGTAAATCTGCCTGCCGTTACTCGGCCTGCCCTGTGCCTGACTCTTGCCTGTCCTACACAAGGCACTCAAGGAGACCTGGGGCTGGGCGACGAACGACCGGGCCTTGAAACCCTCCAATGAATTAACCGAAGGTGGGGGGGGGGGGGGGGGGGGCGGAATTGCACCTTGAAGGTGAATCCTAAAAAGGGCTGCTTTCCACAGGGGAAAAATATCATCCCTTTACTGCGCTGTAAAACGTATTTGTCCAAATAAATCACTTCCAGTGACAATTTGGGATGATGGTGATGAGTCGCCGAGCAGACTTAATTGAGAATGCCAGGGGCAGCATTCAAGGCCAGGTAGAGGGGTTTTGAGTGTTTGATCTACATTGCTCCCTGTGGTACTGTCGCACTGGCACGGAGAGCTACAGGGTGAGAGAACAAAGGGAATTTTATGTGTCGGAATAGAAATTCCTGCCTTTGAAATGAAGCAGCCGGAATGGGCAATAAAACAGGAAAATGGATTTCCGTCAGCATTTGAAGTTAAGCTTTTAGTGTCAAGAACATCTCTCTCTTTCACCTTTTATGGAGGAGGCCTTTGGAGCGGGTTAAGTCATTGCGTTTCACATCAGAAGCTGTAAACATGCCAGAGGGGTGGGTGGGTGGGTGGGGGGTGTGGGGGGGGGGGGAGGGAAAAAGTGATTTATTGGAATCGCTTTTATTTATAGTGTATCTTTTTTTTTTCATTTTGAAATGTTCACTCATTTGAGATCAACAACATGACTTCAGCTGAACAAAGGGTGTTAATTCAGTCCCCGGATTGAAGTGTGGCAGACAATTGAAACGAGCAACCCTTTCAACCCAACCAGAGCACCAGCCCCCTGTTTTGAGTCACTAGCGATTTTAATTTATCAACAAGTGTAGTTTCAGTAATGTACGGGTTTGCTGGAGGCATCTGTAAGATTAGGAAATGTAAGAAATTATCTCTTTGCAACAGTGGAAATTATATTAAATGTGTGCCCCTTAACTTCCTATTTCAAGTTTCTTCCTCTGCTCAGTTTTAGTTTATTGTCACGTGTATCGAGGTACAGTGAAAAGCTTTTGTTGCGTGCTATCCCATCAGCCGAAAGATCATTAGGTCATAAGGAATAGGAGTAGAATTAGTCCATTCGGCCCGTCAAGTCTACTCCGACGTTCAATCATGGCTGATCTATCCCTCCCTCCTAACCCCATTCTCCCGCCTCCTCCCCATAACCTCTGACACCCGTACTAATCAAGAATCTAACTATCTCTGCCCTACCGGGGCCCAAGATAATACAAGGTTACAATCGAGCCGCCCACATGATCAAGGGAATAACGTGAATAGCGTTTGGAACAAGGTAAAGCAAGTAAAGTCCGATCAAAGAAAGAAATAGTCTGAGGGTCTCCAATGAGTTAGATGGGTAGTTCCGGACTGCTCTCTCGTTGTTGGTGGGATGGTTCGAGCCATTTCCAGTGCAGAGATAGATACATGCAAAGGGAATAGGCAACTGAACCATCTGAACAACAACTAAAGAGCGGTCCTGAGCTACCATCTACCTCATTGGAGACCCTCGGACTGTCTTTAATATTGTTGATCATCTTGTTCACTGTTGTCCTTTACGGCAGTTTGAGATCACCATCGAGCATGTGGAGGGCCTGCCTGAGGATGGCAGTGGCATTGGAATGGTGAAGGAGATCAGTTCATCTCCTCTACCCTCAGATGTGCTCTGGCGGTTCCACGATCAGCGGCAGGAAGCACATCGGGGGATCAATCAATGGATATTTAAGGATCTTGACCCAAAACATCACCCATTCCTTCTCTCCAGAGATGCTGCCCGTCCCGCTGAGTTACTCCAGTATGTTGTGTCGATCTTCGGTTTAAACCAGCATCTGCACTTCCTTCCTACACAATGGATATTTATTGTCACCTGTGCAATCCAACATATGATCAGAAGATAGGAGTAGTGATAGGAGTAGAATTAAGCCATTCGGCCCATCAAGTGTACTCCACCATTCAATCATGGCTGATCTATCTCTCCCCCCTAACCCCATTCTCTCGCCTCCTCCCCACAACTTCTGACACCCGCACCAATCAAACATCACATCAGTTAAACATCACACAGTGAGCTTCATTTTGCTTACAATAATGCGGTGTCGACGTGTGTGGTGCCATTTTTATCGAGTCCAAAGTCCGGGTTCCGCGTATTGTTCTAGCCCCCCTCCGTTGCCCCCGCTACAAGCTCGGCCCGCGAACCGTCGTCCGTCTCTCCTCCTCGCCGGCCATCTTGCAGGACAACCTCCTGCAGCACGAACCGAAAGGCGCTGGGTGGGGGGGGGCATCACCCCCCGGGTTCACTGGTGGAGGCTGAGCCTGGTCGAGGTGTCGGTGGAGCGGGCCCTCTGGAGGCACCGCAGCAGCCTGGGGCTCGATTGGATCGGGCACCGCCCCGAGTGGCCGTGCGCGTGGACCGCACGTGGCCTGCAGCGGCACGGGGCCAACGGAGCAGTGATGGGGGACATCCACAACATCGCCAGGCCGACTCCCCCAACTCCTACCCAGTGCCGTCGCCAGGACAACGGGCCTTTATGGCCAAGTTAAGACTCTACCATTTTCAACAACTTTGAACTTGAAGGGTACGAAATAGCGCTGGAAACATGGTGACTCAGTGCAATCTATTGTTCCGACACTCTTGTACTCAAGTATGATTATGCTTATCTACAGTAAGATTTTTCCTGAACTGTATTCAAAAAGAGGAATTTCACTGTACCAAGGTACAGGTGACAAGAAAGTACCAAGGAACCATACTAACCCTACCTACCTCTCCTACCAAGGATGAATTCCACTCTGGACACACTCCCTCTTCTCCCCTCTCCCATCAGGCTAAAGGTACAGAAGTGTGACAACGCACACCTCCAGATTATATTGCACAGTATTGGCTGGCTCGCAATAGAATACTCAATGACAGCTTCCAATGGAACTGAATGTTCTTCACAGAACACAAAAAAAGACATATTTATATATATATATATATATATATATATATATATATTTAGATCACTGTGAAACCCAATCTCACTTTCATTCTCCCATTCGATCTTAATGCACTTTCTCATGGACAGACAAATGTCAGAATAGACTTAAACTAGATATCAGAGTTGACATATCCCTTTAACTCATTAATTATTAAAGAGTCATTTGGCATCTTTTTATTTTTCAGTGGAGGCCCTTAGTTCCAGCGTCGTGCCAGATGGTATCATTATTGCAGTTGTGTGTAAGGGCTGAGGTGAGTTGTAGCAAGTGGTACCACGGTGACAGTGAATAAATGAGCGAGTTTGCGGAGATTTCCACGTTGCTAGGCGTTCAGACCACGCTTGGGTTTATCGCGGGAAGGCGTCATTTTGCAAAAGGCCAGGGTGGCGCAGCGCTGGAGTTGCTGCCTTACAGCGCTTGCAGCGTCGGAGACCCGGGTTCAAATCCCGACTAAGGGCGCTTGTCTGTACGGAGTTTGTACGTTCTCTCCCCGCGACCTGCGTGGGTTTCCTCCGAGGTCTCCGGTTTCCTCCCATACTCCAAAGACGTACAGGTTTGTAGGTTAATTGGCTTGGAGTAAGTGTGAATTGTCCCTGGCATGTGTAGGATAATGTTCGTGTGCCGGGATCGCTGGTCAGTGTGGACTCAATGGGCCGAAGGGCCTGTTTATGCGCTGTGTCTCTCAACTAAACCAAGAAATAGAGGTGCTGGAATGGTATTAAATGTCTGCCTTTGTAAACAGATCTGAATGTGGTCGTAAGAACATGGACTTCATTTCCTAATGACACCTCATTGTGGCACAAAGGTTTGCAGATGCTGAATCTCTGCGGTGGACCAGCTAACATCAACTTAATAACAAGAAACTGCAGATGCTGGTTTACCAAAGAAAGTCGCAAAATTCTGGGGTAACTCACGGGGTCAGGCAGCATCTCCGGAAAACATGGAGAGGTGACGTTTTGGATTGAAACTTGGAAAAGTTTATTGTCATTCAGACCTTGCGGTCTGAACGAAATTTCGTTGCCTGCAGTCGTACATATGGTAACTAACAAAAACACACAATAAACACATACTTAACATCCACCACAGTGAGTTCACCAGACACCTCCTCACTGTGGTGGAAGGCAAAAATCTTGTCTTTGTCTCTTCCCTTCTTCCTCTTCCTCTGCGCTGAGGCGACCCGGGCCTCCGATGTTGTGACCGCACCGGGTGATGTAAATAAGTCCCACGGGTGAACCGCGCTCCGCGAGCGGGCCGGTTCAACTCCGCGGCCCGGGGCGGTCGAAGCTGCCGCCCTCCAGTCCAGCGGACGCAGCTGTTGCCGCGGGAGCTCCGGAAAAACAGGTCACCAACCTGTGACCTGCGAGCTCCCGACGATGTCGTCCACTGGGCCCGCGGCCGGGCCTCCGAAGTCGCTGCCGCCGCCACCGCCACCAGAAAGCCGCCACAGCTCCGAGTCGGGCCGCCGGAACGCCTGAACCCGCCGCAGCCCCGAAGTCGGCCAGCCCCGTGCAGGTAAACCTGTCCTGGCTCTACCTCCGGAGCCTCGGGTCGGTCGCAGTTAGAGTTGGAGGCCGCCAGCTCCGCGATAGGCCTCAGCGCAGACGGAGACGGAGACGGGGGATACGACAAGAAATGTCATGTCCCCCCAAAAGGAAGAGACCAAGAACGTTTCTCCCACCCCTCCCACACACATACACTACATAATATCTCAAACTAACGCTAAAAACAAGACAAGAAAACAACAAATAAAAAGAAAAACAGACGGACTGCAGGCGAGCCGCTGCTGCCAGGGCAGCGCCGCCACTCCCACTCTTGGGACCATTCTTCAGAAGAAATGACCCAAAAAGTCACCTATTCATGTTCTCCAGAGGTGCTGCCTGACTCGCTGAGTTCCTCCAGCATTTTGTGACCAATAGACAATAGGTGCAGGAGTGGGCCATTCGGCCCATCCAGCCAGCACTGCCATTCAATTTGATCATTGCCGATCCGACATAAATTTACCTCTGTGGCCTGAACAAAAAGAATTGATCCAAAAAAAGTAAGTTGGACTGTATTTTTGACTAACTTTTAAAAAAAATCCATGCAGTAAATGGCCAGTTATTTGGGTCAGTTATAGACTCAGGAGAAAAATGTTAAAAAAAATATATAAGGCTTGAGTACACCAACCTATTGTGTCCTTAAGAGAATAAGTCTGAAGAAAGGTCTCGGCCCGAAACGTCACCCATTCCTTCTCTCCAGAGATGCTGCCTGTCCCCGCTCTGAGTTACTCCAGCATTTTGTTTCCTTAAGAGACACTGGCAGTAAGTCATAATGGCTGTGGAAGGGTGGTGAAGTGATCCAGTCTATCGCATTATTAAACCGGTCAATGGGTGTGCCTGCATTGGCCGAGATCCTAAACACTCATCAAAACAACTTGGTATTTGGAAACTCCCACTTTCATCTGCTTGCTCAATTAATTAAAATAGTGAGCATAGATCAGATATGCCTGAGTGTTGAGTTACTCCATTATTTGGTGTCTATCTTAGTATAGCTAGGTATTTGATGGCCGCTAACGACAGAGTGGCCTGGATGGATAGTTTCTGTGTTATATGGTTTTATGATGCAGGAAAAAAACATTCCCGATGTTGGGGGATTCCAGAACCAGGGGTCACAGTTTAAGAATAATGGGTAGGCCATTTAGGACTGATATGAGGAAAAACGTTTTCACTCAGAGAGTTGTGAATCTGTGGAATTCTCTGCCACGGAAGGACATGGAAGCCAATTCACTGGATGGTTTCAAGAGAGAGTTAGATTTAGCTGTTAGGGCTAAAGAAATCAAGGGATATGGGGAAAAGGCAGGAACGGGGTACTGGAATTAGATGATCAGCCATGATCATATTGAATGGCGGTGCTGGCTCGAAGGACCGAATGGCCTACTCCTGCACCTATTTTCCATGACTCAAAGCAGATCTCGGTAAAGGCAATTGCCTCAACGCTCAACAACTTAATTATGTCACCAGCTATGCTGCAGAGCAGGAGGTGAAGGAGGGAGAGTAGAGGAGGCAACCTAGATGATCCTTTTCTGGCCAGGTTGTCCTGAACTCATCCAACTTTGACCCAGGTGGTCAAGACTCCAATTCAACATTCATTTCCTTCCTCCTTTCATTGGCCATCACCTACAACAAGCACTTGGGCCTCAAGGTAAAATGTAAAGTTCACGGGGAATAAATATTCCTAAACACGCTGGCGCAGCGGTAGAGTTGCTGCCTTACAGCGAATGCAGCGCCGGAGACCCCGGTTCAATGCCGACTACGGGTGCTGTGTGTACGGAGTTTGTACGTTCTCCCCGTGACGTACGTGGGTTTTCTCCGAGTTCTTCGGTTTCCTCCCACACTCCAAAGACGTACAAGGCTTGGTAAATGTAAGAATTGTCCCTAGTGTGTGTAGAATGGTGTTAATGTGCGGGGATCGCTGGTCGGCGCGGACCCGGTGGACCGAAGGGCCTGTTTCCGAGCTGTATCTCTAATTTAAACTAAACTAAACAAAGGGGGAGAAAATGCACCAATTTGCATAGAAATATAAGCAAACTTCCTCGGTGTCCATTTGCTGCAGCTCTCACTTCTTCATGCTTTTGTGCTTGCTCCCTCAGTGGCTGCAACTGGAGGAAGGCTGATGGTATCCTTAAGATGAGACACCAGGAAGCCTCAGAGGACATCTCCGAAGAACTCTGTAGTTGGCAGACCAACCTTGGACTGTTGGGTGAGTGGTGAAAATGAATCAGAAATGGCGTCACCCCGTCGAGGATACCCCAGACTCTGACTCCCGTGAAACAATTGCCACACAAACCCAGGGTTGTTCCTCAGCAACCCCAGCGCAGTTTGTTAGTGTGGCCGTCAAGCAGCCTGAAACATGGCCCGTCGGTCCGAGAACGTCACCTTCAATCCCACCGCGGCAGAAGAGGCATTCAAATTCAAGTCTTCAAATAAATTTGGAATGAAAACAAGTTTCAATCATGACTAGAGAAAAAAAACAACTCTTATTTAAACATCATGAATGTGCTGCAGGGAAGGAAATCTTGTCTCCTCACCTGGTCTGGCCTATTTGTAACTCCTGACTCAGCAAACGACCTAATGCCCTTGGGGACGGCGCGGTGACACAGCGGTAGTGATCCAGTTTGATCCTGACTGCGGCTGCTGCCCGTACGGAGTTTGCACGTTCTCCCCGTGACCTGCGCGGGTTTTCTCGGAGATCTTCGGTTTCCTCCCACACTCCAAAGACGTACAGGTTTGTAGCTTAACCGGCTTGGTTATAAATGTAAAATTGTCCCTAGTGTTTGTAGGGTAGTGTTAATGTGCGGGGATCGCTGGTGGGTGCAGGCTCGGTGGGCCGAAGGGCCTGTTCCGCGCTGTGTCTCTGAAACAATAAAAAAAGCCCTCCTCAGTTCAGGGGCGGTGAGAAGAAACAATAAAAAGCTGACTCTGCCAGCCATGTCCACAATCTACAAATATAGAAAGCATTCCAACAAAGGAGAAGAGATTGGTTTGCAAGCCCACAACTCTCCTGGATGGATGTGATGGAGAAAACAACGTTTCTTTAAAATAAATGAAAATAAATTACAAAACAAACCTCCAAATGTATTTCAGTGCATGAGCCTTCTGCAGAATATGTAAATGACCCTTCTAACACGAAGTCTGAAGAAGGGTCTCGACCCGAAACGTCGCCTATCTCCTTCGCTCCTTAGATGCACCCGCTGAGTTTCTCCAGCTTTTTGTGTACCTTCTAACACATTAGTTGGATTAGCAGAGGACACAAAGGGCTGGAGTAACTCAGCAGGTCTGGCAGCATATCTGGAGAACAAGGATAGGTGACTGACTACAGGTTGAAACCCTTCTTCTGACTAGTCAGACTTCAGACTAGTTTGTAGAAGGGTCTTGATCCGAGACGTCACCTATCCATGTTCTCCAGAGATGCTGCCTGATCTGCTGAGTTACTCCAGCACTCTCTGTCTTTTTGTGCATTAACCATCATCTGCAGTTCCTTGTTTCTACAGATAGATTAGTAGACTTAATTGTACATAATAGTTGCTTGAAGCAAACTGGATGGTGAAGATACAGGTCTAATTGATGTTTTGAATCAAGTATTTCTCTGTGGATTGTAAATCTATTAAACAGACGGAAAGATAAAAACATATACATCATGTGAGCAGAAAAAAGTCGACTTCATTTCAAATATTTGAGAGCATCTATTACATCTGTGCTACAATTGCATGGCAATGTGTTCTACTGTTAAATGCAAGCATTTCCCTCAATTAAATGCCTTCCAGCAATGTATTTGTAAATATAATTTCATTTAATCCAACAAAGTCAGCAAGATTTCAATACAGCCCTACACCCACTCGCAATGTATCACTTTAAAGTTTTCTCCCAAACTTTCTTTTGACTGCTGATTCTTTTGGTTTTGCTGTGGATTTTATTGATGCTATTCATCAAAGTCAAGTAACATGTAGTTTTCATGTAAAATTAAAAAAAAGGGAAAATACTATCCAAAACACTAGTCCTTTACAACTGACAGGAATAACTCATTTTTTCTTGTTGAAATTGAGGAAAAAATACTTTACCTCAGAGTTGGCTTTTAACAAATATGAATTCCTTTTGATAGACACCAAAAACTGGAGTAACTCAGTAGGGACAGGCAGCGTCTCTGGAGAGAAGGAACGGGTGACGTTTCGGGTCGAGACCCTTCTTCAGACCCGACACGAAACGTCACCCATTCCTTCTCTCCAGAAATGCTGCCTGACCCGCTGAGTTACGCCAGCCTTTTGTGTCTATCAAGAAATTCATACGTGTTAAAAGTCAAATCTAAGGTGTAGGAATGGGTGACGTTTCAGGTCGGGTCTGAAGAAGGGCATCGAGCTGAAATGTCACCAATTCCTCCTCTCCGGAGGTGCTGCCTGACCCACTGAGTTACTCCAGCCTTTTGTGTCTGCCTGCGGTTTAAACCAGCATCAGCAGTTCCTTCCTACACATGAATTTCTTGTTAGTAAGGAACTGAAGGATTGGGAAGAGAAAATTAGATTCACCTTGCCACAGCTCATGCTTATTAAAATGGTTTTGTTGTCAAACATTTCAGGCTTGTAGGAGAGAAAGTAATGTAAGTAACTCAAGCAATTCAATTAGTGCCAAAGATTCAAATCTGTCAATTTGTTAACCTTAACATTTTCCTTGCTCCAATTTTACAATCCAAGCATTCTTAGCTCTGCTGGTGACAAATCTGTACCAGTGGACTGTTGAGATGAGCCATAAAACTGGATGGCAGCATCTCAGGTAGATCTGCCCGACCCGAGACGTCACCTATTCCTTTTCTCCAGAGATGCTGCCTGTCCCGCTGATCGTGTCTGTATTTGCTTTAGTTATGTATTTACCTGTCGGATCATTGTCCTGGATGAAATGCCTGGTAATGTCCAAAATTCCTGACTTTACCAGGGAGACATTTAAGTGCAAAATACAATTACGTATTTTTAGGTACATTTAGGTACTTGACTTTCAGTACTATTGCAACATTTAAGAAACATTTAGACAGGTACATGGATAGGGTAGGTTTACAGGGATACGGGCCAAACGCAGGCAGGTGGGGCTAGTGTAGATGGGGCATGTTGGCCGACGTGGACAAGTTGGGACAAAGGGCCTGTTTTCACACTATAGTACTCTATGACTTTCCATGACTCTATGATATGAGAATATCATTCCTCCTCTGACTGAATGAATGTGCATGTGAATTTAGTTATAGATGCCTATCTGTAGATGGATATGTGACCTAAACTAACAACATGGAAATTAGAGTTGCTTTTATTTTTCTTCCCAAAAATGGATGCTCTATCTTTATTAATTGAATGTCTGGACAGTAGTTGTTTAAGGTAGTTCTCTATCATTGAAACAACTGTAATATTATTAAATATAGGTGCATGAAAACACCAAAATGCAATTATAGAAATTATTTTAATCTGTCTTTTTATAATTAAGTGAAAAGTTAGTCAATTTTCATGCAATTATTTCTTGTTTTGATTAATTTTCAGTACTACCTGAACTACGTATCTTGAAATAATACTTTGGTATTAAATGTGGGGGGAAATCAATAAGAGAGCAAGAATGATCCCAGGAATGAGTGGGTTAACCTATGATGAGCGTTTGTTGGCACTGGGCCTATACTCGCTGGCGTTTACAAGAATGAGGGGGGACCTCATTGAAACATACAGAATAGCGAAAGTCTTGGATAGTGTGGATGTGGAGAGGATGTTTCCACTAGTAGGAGAGTCTAGGACTAGAGGTTATAGCCTCGGAATTAAAGGATGTTCTTTTAGGATGGAGATGAGGAGAAATGTCTTTAGTCGGAGGGTGGTGAATCTGGATTTTTTTGCCACAGGATTCTATGGAGGCCAAGAGTGGATATTTTTTAAAGCAGGGATAGGTAGATTTTTGATTATTACAGGTGTCAAAGGATATGGGGATAAGGCAGGAGAATGGGGTTTGGAGGGAGAGTTACAGTGGCTTGCAAAAGTATACATACCCCTTGAACTTTTCCACATTTTGTCACGTTACAACCACAAACGTAAATGTATTTTATTGGGATTTTATGTGATAGACCAACACAAAGTGGCACATAATTGTGAAGTGGAAGGAAAATGATCCATTGTTTTCAAATTTTGTTACAAATAAAAAACTGAAAAGTGTGGCGTGCAAAAGTATTCAGCCCCCTTTACTCTGATACCCCTAAATAATATCCAGTGCAACCAATTGCCTTCAGAAGTCACCTAATTAGTAAATAGAGTCCACTTGTGTGTAATCTAATCTCAGTATAAATACAGCTGTTCTGTGAAGGCCTCAGAGGTTTGTTAGAGAACATTAGTGAACAAACAATGTTCCTTGGGCATCATGAAGCCCAAGGAACACACCAGACAGGTCAGGGATAAAGTTGTGGAGAAGTTGAAAGCAGGGTTAGGTTATAAAAAAATATCCCAAGCTTTGAACATCTCACGGAGCACTGTTCAATCCATCATCTGAAAATGGAAAGAGCATGGCACAACTGCAAACCTACCAAGACATGGCCGTCCACCTAAACTGACAGGCCGGGCAAGGAGAGCATTGATCAGAGAAGCAGCCAAGAGGCCCATGGTAACTCTGGGGAAGCTGCAGAGATCCACAGCTCAGGTGGGAGAATCTGTCCACAGGACAACTATTTGTCATGCACTCCACAAATCGAGCCTTTATGGAAGAGTGGCAGGAAGTAAGCCATTGTTGAAACAAAGCCATAAGAAGTCTCGTTTGCAGTTTGCCACAAGCCATGTGGGGGACACAGCAAACATGTGAAGGAAGGTGCTCTGGTCTGATGAGACCAAAATTGAAGTTTTTGACCTAAAATGCAAAACGCTATGTGTGGTAGAAAACTAACACTGCACATCACCCTGAACACACCATCCCCACTGTGAAACATGGTGGTGGCAGCATCATGCTGTGGGGATGCTTTTCTTCAGCAGGGACAGGGAAGCTGGTCAGAGTTGATGGGAAGATGGATGGAGCCAAATACTGGGCAATCTTAGAAGAAAACCTGTTAGAGTCTGCAAAAGACTTGAGACTGGGGCGGAGGTTCACCTTCCAGCAGGACAACGAACATAAACATACAGCCAGAGCTACAATGGAATGGTTTAGATCAAAGCATATTCATGTGTTAGAATAGCCCAGACAAAGTCCAGACCTAAATCCAATTGAGAATCTCTGACAAGACTTGAAAATTGCTGTTCACAGACGCTCTCCATCCAATCTGACTGAGCTTGAGCTATTTTGCAAAGAACAATGGGCAAAAATTTCAGTCTCTAGATGTGCACAAGCTGGTAGAGAACATACCCCAAAAGACTTGCAGCTTGTAATTGCAGCAAAAGGTGGTTCTACAAAGTATTGACTCAGGGGGGCTGAATACTTTTGCACGCCACACTTTTCAGTTTTTTATTTGTAATACAATTTGGAAACCATGTATAATTTTCCTTCCACTTCACAATTATGCACCACTTTGTGTTGGTCTATCACATAAAATCCCAATAAAATACATTTACGTTTGTGGTTGTAACGTGACAAAATTTGGAAAAGTTCAAGGGGTATGAATACTTTTGCAAGCCACTGTAGATCAGCCATGATTGAATGGTAGAGTAGACTTGATGGGCTGAATGGCCTATATCTACTCTTATCACATGACTTATGACCTAAGTGGAATGCTCATCACGGTGTCATAGCTTTTATGACCATAGGTCATAGCTTTCGCGCTGTATCTCTACATTCCGCACTGTATCTCCAAATTAAAACTAAATTAAAACTAAACTAAACTAAAATGTCAGTCATGGTAAAGTGTGCCTGGAGCCTCGTATAGACCAAATGGGATAAGGAGGACAGATATCTTTTCCTCAAAGAGACTGGTGATCCAGCTGAAGTTTTTGTAACAATCCAATATTTTTCATGTACATTCCAAAATAAACTGTATTAAATTTTTCCAGCTTCCATGGTAAGGAATGAACTCAGGGTAGAGTCCAAGCCACTGGATTTGTAGGCCACTAGTTTAACCACTAATCTTCTTAATTGCTACTGGTCTGCAAATGTCTGATCCCATATAGTCTCAGATGGGTGATATAGTGGTGTAGCGAGCAAGTTGTTGCCTCAAAGCTGCTGCGACCCATGTTTAATGCTGACATTTGCTGCAATCTTTGTGGCGTTTGCACGTTCTCGCTGTGACCACGCTGCGTCCTCCATGTGAGCCGGTTTCCTCCTACATTTCAAAGTCATGTGGGCTGGTAGGTTGATTTGCTGTAAATTGTCCTGAATGTGTAGAATCGGGGACCACAGAAGGCTATGGACATTTTTAAGGCAGAGATAGATACATTTTTGATTATTACAGGTGCCAAAGGATATGGGGAGAAGGCAGGAGAATGGGGTCAGGAGGGAGAGATAGATCAGCCATGATTGAATGGCAGAGTCGACTTGATGGGTCCAATGGCCTAATTCTACTATCACATGACTTATGACCTGAGTGGAATGCTCATCAGGGGGTTATAACTTGTCTGACCATAGGTTATAGCTTCCCATCGACCTACTCTCGTTGGGGAGAAACTGCAGTTGCTGCTCATACTGAAGACAGGCACGCAGTGTTGGAATAACTCAATGGGTCAGACAGCATTTCTGAAGAAAAAGGATGGGTGACATTTCGGGTCGGTCTCCTTAGAGTCATAGAGTCATACAATGTTGAAACAGGCCCTTCAGCCCAACTTGCCCACGCTGGCCAACATGTCCCATCTCTGGAGAAAAAGGATGGGTGACTTTTCGGGTTGGTTAGGTGGATGCAGTTGAGGGGGAGGGGAGCTGATTGGCACGTGGTTGGATCAAGGCCAGAGGTGAATAGACATAGTGTGAGAAGGAGATAAGGATAGAGGAGGCGTGAATTGTGAAGCCAGAGGAATGAATGGAAGTGGAAGGAGATGGACCGAGTGGGAAGGGGATAAATTGGTGCAAATCAGGATCAGAATCAGAATCAGAATCAGAATCACACTTTACTCGCCAAGTATGTTTTGCAACACACGAGGAATTTCACTGGCCAGGTCGGTCATACAATTAAAAGCAACAGACTCAAAAACACATTTTAACATGAACATCCACCATAGTGACTCCTACACATTCCTCACTGTGATGGAAGGCGAAATAAAGTTCAAGTCCTTCCTTTTGTTCTTCTTCAGTCGTGGGCCTCGAGCCCTCCGTTGACGGGACGATCTTGACTCCCGTAGCCGGCGGCGTTCGGGCCCTCTGCATCGAGACGATCTGCTCTCGCATCGGGGGGTTGTCAGCTCCCCCCCGCCGGGCGATCGAACCTCGCGTCGGGGCTGGTCGAACCTTCCGCGGCGTTGGAGCTCCTGACTCGGCCTCACCCGAGACCGCGAGCCCTTGATGGTAAGTCCACGGTGGTCGTGGTGGGAGCGATCCCAGGCAAGGGATCTGCTCCGATGTTAAAGTCCACGCCCCGCGGTGGGGCTCACGACAGTCCGAGGAGGCTTCCAGCTCCAGCGATGGTAGGCCGCAGAGCCCGGAGAATGTGATCCGAAAATTGATCACACCTCCGGGAAGGAAGGAACTTGAAAAAACGTTTCCCCTGATCCCCTCCCCCCACATAAAACAAACCGAGGAACGTTAAAACAAACTTTTAACACACTAAAAAATAACAAAAAGAAAGAAAAAACAAACAGACTGCCGGCAGGGCAGCCATCTCCCCGGCGCCCCTGGTGGATTTGAACATTGAACATTATGAACATTGAATTCTCCAATTTTAAGTAGCTAACCTACAAACACCCAACCACCCCCCCCCCCCCCCCCCACATTTTTCACTCATCGTCCCATTTTTCCTCTCTCTTCCCTGTGTCCCAATTGGATTCACACACACCTCCCCCCTCCCCATCCCCTTCTCCCCTACCTCCTTATCTCACACTTTATGGTTTTTTCATCTCTGGCCTTTGTTCAACTTTCTGCCATGGCTTCCCTGTATCCACCTATGACTTTGTTGGGCTTTGTTTCGGCCCCCACCTCTCTTCCAGCTCTCTCTCCCCCACCTCCCAGACCCCACCACAATCAACCTAAAGAAGGGTCCTGACCCGAAACGTCACCTATCCATGTTCTCCAGAGATGTTGCCAGACCCGTTGAGTTACTCCAGTAATTTGTGTCTTCCTTTTTGGTAAACCAGTATCTGCAGTTCCTTGTCTTGAGTCATAGAGTGTGGAAACAGGCCATTTGGCCCAACTTGCCCAGGCCACCATGCCCCATTTACACTAGTCCTACCTGCTTGCTTTTGGCCCATATCCCTCTACACCTACCCTATCCATGTACCTGTCTAAATGTTTCTTAAACATTGCAATAGTACCTGCAAAGTTACCTCAAAGTACCTGTGCTTCCAAGTACCAATGAGTAACAATGGTGGTTAAAGTTTAGCACTTTCATAAAAGTCTGCTGGAACGTCACAGGTTAATCCCTCCAGTGAAATTCTCTTGTAAACACATTCGGGGCATATTGTCTCGCACCAAAATTTCAAGGTTCAAATTTTGCAATGATACAAGGTTTTCAGGAAGGAGAAATTGCACTGAGCATGTTTACTGTTGGTTCAAAATGCCTTGGTGGTGTTGTACCCTATATTTCAGAATAATTTTGTAGAGAATTTTATTTGGGTAGAAAATTATTTCCTTCAGTTCATTTAATTTTAATTGCCATTGCATTCCCTTGAAAAGGGTTATTAATATAAAAGGGATATGCAGATGTATCACAATCACTGATAATTGTTTCTTGATAAGATTTTCCATGGAATTCATCCATTCTGCCTGTTGTTACGGTCCAAGGTTTCCCAGAAGAGCGCGGAATGGGTTTGATGAAGAGTAATGCTCCCCTCCGTTAGTTTCAGGTAGAACCCAGCCAACATTGGCTCAGAGGGGAGTTTTGACTGTGCCACAGCCACGAGTGAAATGAATGTTGGCAGGCTTCATTCTGTTCCCAGTGGGGATGAGCCTACAGTGTGAAACCACCCATTTGTCACTAACCAGCGCGGGGCTGGCACCCTTGCTGAGACAGACCACAAGGAAGGCTGGCATGAGAAGCAGAAGTGTCCCACTGGAACAGCCAGAACGCTCATCTAAGGGCAGGACAATAATGGAAGCAAGCTCAGTTTCAGGTTTCGGTTCCAGTTCAGTCTATTCTCACGTGTACCGAGGTACAGTGAAAAGCTTTTGTGGCCTGCCATCCACTCAGCGGAGAGACAAGACATGATTACAATCGAGCCATTTACAGTGTACAGATACATGATATAGTTCAGTGCAAGGTAAAGCCAGCAAAGTCCGATCAAGGATGGTCCGAGGGTCACCAACGAGGTAGGTAGTAGTTCAGGACTGCTCTCTCTTTGTGGAAGGTTTCCCCTACCTTTAAAGCCCTGTCCCACGGTACGAGTTCATTCCAAGTGTTCTCCCGAGTTTGCCCTGATTCCAAGTAGGAGATTTACGGTAATGGCCGCTCGTCGGTACTCGGGGCTCTCGTGGACATTTTTCAACATGTTGCAAAATCTTCACGAGTCTTCCCGTGCTTACCTGCCGTGAGCGAGTCTTCCGACGTACCTGCCGTTAGTGCTAGGAGACGTCCCCGAGCTCCGACGTACCCGTGCTTACCCCGAGTTTGATTTTTTTTTAACTCGGGAGAGGTCTTGGAATGAACTCGTACCGTGGGACGGGGCTTTTAGTCCATCCTACCTTGACTGAGAGATTCCCATGGCAACCATACCTGCCAAATAGGAGAAAATGATCTATTCTTTAGCATTACCATCCTTCATCCTGAAGGTCGCAAAAACAATAATCAAAGAAAAAATATATTAGTGTTATGCAAGTGTTCATTTGAATCATCAAAAGGACATGAAGTACCTGTAGTGACTCAATGGGTTCAATGGTTCAATATGGTTCAGTGGTGGTTTATTTTTGTCACGTGCAACTGCACAGTGAAATTCTTTTTGAATATTTATACATGCAGACACCGCCACGTTTTGCCGCCATTTCCAACGTCCGGTCGGCCAGGCTTCTCAGCCTATTGGAACAGTTCCTGATCCAGGTGAGCCCCAGTGCCCCTGCAGGGCCCCTCCTTCCTCCGTCGCCTTCGTCGGGATCGGCCCGCAAACCGACGTCCCTCTCCTCTCCTCGCCTGGCCATCATTGTGTCTCGGGGGCACCTCCAGCAGCATCGCTGAGAGAACAAGGACAGGGTGACGTTACCGGTAGAGGAGCCTTCTTCACACTGCAAGTAACATGGCTTGCCCAAAGTAGCCAACTGAATGTCCTGAGGCTGTTGGCCTGTCATTAGATTACTTTCCCCTCCTGTGATTATGTTAGGAGAACTTCTTCCACTGATAATTCTCCTCAACTGCAAGTGCGGATGTTGACCGATTTTCATTGATTAATTTATATCAATCCACTCAATAAACATTGCAGCCAGCAGTCAATTGTGCTTTCCTGACTCATGGATCTTCTGTCAGTAAAATAGGTCAAACAACCCAAAATAAAAAAAACCCTGCAGATTCTAGAAATCTGAAATAAAAACAGAATTCGGTCATTCACATAACTCATCAGTTCCAATATAGCAGTAAAGTCAACAGACAAGATAATAGTATCTGCAGGACGCTGCTTTTCGGGGCAGCATCTCTGGAGAGAAGGTGATGTTTCGGGTCGAGACCCTTCTTCAGTTTCAGGGGACTTATTCAAAGAACAAGAAAAGGCTGAAGAGCCTTTGCTTCCCAAAGCATTATACTTAGGGGATTTTCATAAATCCCCACAGATCACGTGTAGGGCACAGATCCTGGGCTGTACTGGTCTAAGTTCTATGTTCATACAAATTTCTCCACATGATGAATGAATGAATGAATAACTTTATTGGCCAAGAATTCACATACAAGGAATTAGCCTTGGTGCTCCACCCGCAAGTGACAACGTGACATACAGTGACAGTTAAGAATGATACATAAAACATTAAACATTAATAATAAAACATTATCGGTTAAACATGTGAATTAAATAAAATACCAGAGCAAAAGGAAGCTACAGATTTTTGATTATTGAGTAGAGCTACTACTCGTGGAGAAAAGCTGTTTTTATGTCTGGCTGTGGCAGCTTTGACAGTCCGGAGTCGCCTTCCAGAGGGAAGTGATTGAAAGAGTTTGTGGCCAGGGTGAGAGGGGTCAGAGATGATCTTGCCCGCTCACTTCCTGGCCCTTGCAGTGTACAGTTCGTCAATGGAGGGCAGGTTGCAGCCAATAATCTTCTCAGCTGATCGGACGATTCGCTGCAGCCTCCAGGTGTCGTGCTTGGTGGCTGAGCCAAACCAGACCATGATGGAGAAGGTGAGGGCAGACTCTACGATGGCCGTGTAGAATTGGACCATCATTGCCTGTGGCAGATTGTGCTTCCTCGACTGCCACAGGAAGTACATCCTCTGTTGTGCCTTTTTGACTGTGGAGTTGATGGAACTCTCCCCCCCACTTAAGGTCCTTGGAGATGATGGTTCCCAGGAACCTAAAAGACTCCACAGATGTGACTGTGGTGTTGTTGATGGTGAGTGGGGTGAGGGGAAGGGGAGCTCTCCTAAAGTCTGCAATAAATTCCACTGTCTTAAGAGCATTGAGCTCTAGGTTGTTGCGATGGCACCAGGACGCCAGCTGTGACACTTCCTGTCTGTAGGCAGATTCCTCCCCATCCTGGATCAGTCCAATCAGGGTTGTGTCGTCCACAAACTTGAGAAGCTTGACAGAGGAGTCAGTGGAGGTGCAGTCATTGGTGTAGAGAGAGTAAGGGAGAGGGGAGAGTATGTAGCCTTGCGGTGCTCCTATGCTGAAGGTCTGTGGGTCCAAGATGTGCTTTCCCAGCCTCACATGCTGCTTCCTGTCTGTCAGGAAGCTGGTGATCCACCGACAGAGGGGTTCAGGCACAGTCAACTCGGAACGTTTGGAGTGTAGTAGCTCTGGCACAATGGTGTTGAATGCAGAGCTAAAATCAACAAACAAAATCCTCGCATGGGTCCCCTGGCAGTCTAGTTGGTTGCAGGATGAAGTGCAGGCCCAGGTTGACTGTGTCATCCACAGATCTATTGGCAAACTGCAGAGGATCCAGCTGGGGGTTTGTGATATTTTTCAGCTTTGCCAGCACAAGCCTTTCAAGGGGTCTTCATGACTACAGAGGTCAGTTCGACAGGCCTGTAGTCATTAAGACCAGTAATCCTTGCTTCAAATGATTAAATCCAAATTTGCACTTACATATCACTTTTCATGTCATGACATCTCAAACTGCAGCTAAACTAGTGGAATGCTGTTGTTATAAAGTATGGTCATTGCCAGTGAGGAATTAGTTTAATGTAGAGATACAGCGCGGAAACTGATTTTTATTTAGATTAATTTAGTTTTAGCTTAGAGAGACAATGCAGAAACAGACCCTTCGGCCCACCGAGTCCTTACCGCCCAGCGATCCCCGCTCATTAACACTGTCCTGCACACACAAGGGACAATTTACATTTATACCAAGCCAATTAACCTACAAACCTATACGGCTTTAGATTGTGGGGGGAAACTGAAGATTTGGAGAAAACCTCCACGGGTCAAGGGGAGATCGTGCCAACTCCATATAGACGGCACCCATAGTCAGGATCAAACGCGGCTCTCTGCCGCTGCAAGGAGCAACTCTACCACTGCGCCACTGTGCCATCCTGCTGTCAGATTTTCCCAACCTTCCGAAGTGGTATTGCTTACAGTTCATCATTATCACCATACACTCTACCGCGATACAGTGAAAAATCTTGTTTCTGATTTTTTTTATGGTCTTGGCAATATAGCCCCGGCCTCCGCCATTTGCTATTGACTGCTTCAGCGAGAACATCGGACAGCAAGCTTCCAGAGATTCCAGAGCAGCACTTCTTCCTGAAATTATTTTTGGGATATGGGCGTCGCTGGTAAGGCCAGAGCTGAATGCCAATCCCTAATTGTTTTTGAGGGGGGTCAAGGAAGGAGCGTTCACGTCGCGGCCCTGTTTCCACCAATCTTTCCACCACCACACACAAGAGACACAAGAAGCGCAGGACAGACACCATTGTGTGCAGATGCCGAGACGCGTGTTCAGCTCTGGCTGAACAGCTTCTAATCTTGTTTGTGGACTCGATAAGAAGATTGTTTTGGAGAAGGTCGAGCATCATCTTCAGCTTGAAAAAGGATCTTGACCTGAAACGTCACCCATTCCTTTCTCCAGAGATGCTTCCTGTCTGCTGAGTTACTCCAGCTTTTTGTGTGCAAACCAGCATCTGCAGTTCCTCCCTACACATTTTGTCTGCTCCAGTGCGAAATCCTCTCAAGGTATGCCTACTTTGAAGAAGTTCTCCTATCTCCGACGAGAATTCTGCACCACCCTCTCTCCTTACTCCCCCTCGGTGATTCCAGCTCTATGACCATGTTTTAACACAGAGAGTCTGAAGAAGGATCTCTACCCAAAACGTCACCCATTCCTTCTCTCCAGAGATGCTGCCTGCCCGCTGTGTTACTCCAGCATTTGGGTCTATCTTCGGTGTAAACCAGCATCTGCAGTTCCTTCCTACACCCACTTGAATTTCAGTAAAACTTTCTGACGAAGAGCTGTTAGACAGGGGGTTCCAGGATTTAGCCCCAGTGACAATGAAGGAACGGAAATGTGTTTCCAACTCGGGAAGGATGTGTTTCCAACTCTGAGGGGAATCTGCAGGTGGTGGTGTCCTCATGAACATGAAGTCCAAGTCTATCTTGACAGCAGAGAACTGACATTAACACTCATCTCGAATCAATAAATAGTGAGAGGCCTGGATAGAGTGGATGTGGAGAGGATGTTTCCACCAGTGGCAGAGTCCAGGACCAGAAGTCAGTATAAAAAAACATACCTTTAGAAATGCGATTAGGAGGAATTAATTTTGTCAGAGGGTGGTGAATCTATGGAATTCATTGCCGCAAGGCTGTGGAGGCCAAGTCAATGGATTGCTGAGGGTGTCAGGGGTTATGGGGCGAAGGCAAGAGAATGGGGTTCGGAGAGAAAGATAGATCAGCCACGGTTGAATGGCGGATTGGCCTTGATGGGCTTCATGGCCTAATTCTGCTCCTGTCACTTGTGAACATGGACTTGTAAAGCCCTTACCTGGGCTACCTGCTCCATGGGAGTGAGATGCTGCAGATTAGATTGGGATGAGGATTGGGGACCGTGTAAAGTATGGTCACTGCCGTGTGTGTTTCGGGATAGTGACTTCCATGCCCTCCTTATGTAAGAGAACGGGTTAAATCAAAAGTAAGCAACAGTTCCCCACTGCCCCAACTCACTTTGAAATGAAAGCCTTTTACCAGGATGCATCACGGTGTTGCGGCGGTAACGTTGCTGCCTTACCACGCTTACAGCGCCAGAGACACGGCTTCTATTCCGACTACAGGTGCTGTCTGTTTGGAGTTTGCACGCTCTCTCCGTGACCACGTGAGTTTTCTCCGAGAGACCTTCGGTATCCTCCCACACTCCAAAGACGAGCAGGCTTATAGGTTAATTGGATTGGTATAAGTGGAAATAGTCCCTAGCGTGTGTAGGATCGTGCAACGTGCGGAGATCGCTGGTCGGTGCGGACCCGGTGGGCTGAAGGTGGGCCTGTTTACTCGCTGTGTCTCTAAACTAAAATAAAGTAAACAAAACTAACCACACCTTGGTTTGGGAACTTCCATCCAGGTCCGCTAGAAATTGCAGCAAATTATGGCTACGGCCCAGACAATCACACAAACCAACCTCCCTTCCACCTGAAGAAGAGTCTCGACCCGAAACGTCACCCGTCCCTTCTCTCCAGCGATGCTGCCTGACCCGCTGAGTTACTCCAGCATTTTGCGTCAACCTCCCTTCCATTGACTCCATTTGCACCTCACGCTGCCTCGGCAAGGCCAGCAGCGTCATCAAGGACGAGTCGCACCCCGGCCACTCCCTCTTCTCTCCTCTCCCATCGGGAAAAAGGTCGAGAAGTGTGAAAACGCACGCCTCCAGATTCGGGGACAGTTTCTTCCCAGCTGTTATCAAGCAACTGAACCGTCCGACCACAACCGGAGAGCGGTGCTGAACTACTACCCACCTCATTGGAGACCCTCAGACTATCTTTGATCAGACTTCACTGGCTTTATCTCGCACTGAATATTATTCCCTGATCACTGTGGACGGCTCGATTGCAATCATGCATTGTCTTTCCACTGGCTAGATAGCACGCAACAGAAGCTTTTCCCTGTACCTCGGTGCAGTGAACTGAACTAGACATGCAGCATTAAATTAAACAGCTCATGACGGATTTGGTCTAGGCCGGCACATGATGCCGCTCTCAGTTTCAGGTGCAAGGCGGCCAGACCACGCGGTTTTTAAAGCACACGAGTCTCATTTCGCACCGAGTGGATTTTGACTCCCCGCCACACCACAGATTTCCCAACATCACACCGTGTCAATAATCTCCAGATCGGAGCGAGATCCTCCGATTCCCCTGATTGCGCTAATCTTCCTAATGACAAATTAGCATTCTTCACATTCTGCTCTTACATTTCAGAAATTAACACGCCGGCTCCAAGGGAGAAGGAATCAGCCGGTCTCCCCTCATGCCTCGGCGGGCTGCTTGACGCCTAACAGATTCCTAACATCCCTTTTAGAGCATTTCAGCTCGCCAGGCACGAGAAATTATTTATCATCTGGCCATCGGATGTGGCTAATTTTCTTTCTTATTCCTCTTCTCATTTTGCGCCAGGCTGGTGGGGAATTGAGGGTTTAGCGTAAGGGAGTGAGGGCGGGGGGCTTGAGTAAGGGTTTGAGAGCAAAGCAGAAGCAATTCTACAACGTGGGAGCAACTCCGCCAACAGTGCCAACTAGTACCTTTCTCCAAGATGACCCTGTGGTAATAAAATCGTTCATAAATGCCTAAAATGAGCTCTGTGCATCCAATGCAAATTACGGCTTTGAAAATCCCAGGCTCCCGATTGAGTTGAAGATCGTTTCTAAAGATGATTATTTGAAGAGGGAGTGAAAAGAAAAATAGACATTTCTCCATCAAACGGAATGCCTGCCTGTGGTGAAGCTTTCCATTTAATTCTGAAAATCTCCAGCCCGAGAACCCCATGAGGTTTCGGATTTTATCCTCTGGGATTCTATTAATTCCTAGGAAGTAGAGCGCAAAATCTTATTGGAGTTTGCAATCTGTCCCACAGGATCTCTCAGGATTTTTTTTTTTTTCCTCCGTGAACTTCTGTGAAATCCAACAGGATGTTTGAATTAGATCTCCTCTGGGATATTTTGGGATAGAATTTACTAATGAAGAATGCCTTGGCTGTGTGGCTGATTGCACCCTCTTGGAAAATGGTGTCAGGATGTGGTGCTGTGGTGCTGAAGAAGAGACAGAAACACAGCCCTCCATGAACAGAGTTCTGCTGAGGAGAGACCTTAACTATTTGACTTCCACTTCCAGAATGACTGAGATTCAAACAATGCGTCTTCTGGCAATGTCTCTTTTTTAATTTATTTTTTATTTTGTTAGAAGTAAGAACAATAATGTGGTACCTAAGTACCTGATGCATACATTCCGGCAATGTCTAGTGGCAACTAAACACACGTAGTGTCGTCATAGAGTGATGCAGCGTGGAAACAGGCCCTTCGGCCCAACTTGCCCACACACACCTGCTGACATCTCCCATCTACCCTAGTCCCACCTGCCTGAGTTCGGCCCGTATCTCTCTTAACCTGTCCCATCCATGTACCTGTCCAAATGTTTCTGAAACATTGCGATAGTCCCTGCCTCAACTACCTCCTCCGGCAGCTCGTTCCATACACCCACCACTCTTTGTGTGAAGACGTTGCCCCTCAGATTCCATTTGAATCTTTCCCCCTTCACCTCAAATCTTAAGCATTCTTGACCCTTTGATAATTGGTGTGAAGTAAGATCTGAGAAGAAATACAAAGATGGATTGATTTTGTGAAACTCTGTCACGAGATTTTTTTGTTCGAACCTGGTCATTCTCCCTTCTCCTCGCTACCTTCAGGCAGAGGAGACTTGAAAGCACCTGGAACCATGGGCTCATGGTGGTGCAGGGTTGAGTTGCTGCTACCTGACAGCATCAGAGAGCCAGCTTCGATCCTGACTACGGGCTGCTGTCTGTATGTTCTCCCCGTGAACGCATGGGTTTCCTCCAGGTACTCCGGCTTCCTCTCACATCCCAAAGATGCGCAGGTTTGTAGGTTAATTGGCTTCAGTAAATTGGCCCTAGTGTGTAGGATAGATCTAGTGCATGGCTGGTTTTAGAATAGTGGGCCGAAGGGCCTGTTTCCTTGCTATATCTCTAAACTAAAATCTAAAGATTCACAAACAGCTTCTTCCCAGCTGTCATCAGACTCTCATATGCTAAGGATACTAGACAATAGATAATAGGTGCAGGAGTAGGCCATTCGGCCCTTCGAGACGTATTCCCCATCTTCCGGCCTACCCCATTGTGGCATTTGCACTTATTATTTTTAATCTGCATTTTCTCTGTGTCTTGACCACTGTATTCTGCACCCTGATTATATTGTTGTTTGCACTATTTGGTGTGCACATGCTTGGTATATTTTGCCTGGGTAACACGCAGAACACAGATTTTCACTGCATCCTGGTACACATGACAATAATGAACCAATAGCGATGCCACTTCCGAAGGTTGGGAACGTCAGACAACAGGGTGGCACAGTGGCGCTGAGGTAGAGTTGCTGCCTAACAGCGCCAGAGGCGCAGGTTCAATCCTGACTACGGGTGCTGACTGTAGAATGTCAGCACTTCCTCCCCCGTGACCTGCGTGGCTTTCCTCCCACGCTCCAAAGACGTACAGGTTTGTGGGCTCATTGACTTCAGCAAAATTGCTAATCGACTGATTATTGCTGATTTTATAGAAACATATAAAATTATAAAAGGACTGGACAAGCTAGATGCAGGAAATATGTTCCCAATGTTGGGCGAGTCCAGCACCAGGGGCCACAGTCTTAGAATAAAGGGGAGGCCATTTAAGACTGAGGTGAGAAAAAACATTTTCATCCAGAGAGTTGTGAATTTGTGGAATTCCCTGCCACAGAGGCCAAATCACTGGATGTATTTAAGAGAGAGTTAGATAGAGCTCTAGGGGCTAGTGGAGTCAAGGGATATGGGGAGGAGGCAGGCACGGATTTTCGATTGGGGACGATCAGCCATGATCACAATGAATGGCGGTGCTGGCTCGTACGGCCGAATGGCCTCCTCCTGCACCTATTTTCTATGTTTCTATGTTCCTTTGTCCCTAGTGTGAGTCGGGTAGTGTTAATTTGCGAGGATCGCCGGTCGGTGTGGACTCGGTGGGCAGGAGGGCCTGTTCCCGTGCTGTATCTCCAAACTAAACTAAACTAAACTAAACATCCAGCCAGTGGTGGTCCTGAAGGGTTTGCCGCATCCATGCAGCGATACAAAGACCGGAAAGGAAGCAGCGTCCGTTCGCCACAAACAAGCCGAAACAGCAATCTCTCGGATTCATTGTTGGTGGGATTAATTGAAAGGGTTAAGTTTGGAAGCAGCAAACTCTGACTGAAATCCATTCATCTCAAGGTTGAGTCATTCCTAATTGCCATCTGGATTGCCAAAGCTCGCTGACACTAATACTGAGCAGAAACAACAAGATGAGGGGAACGTTGCGGATGAGAAAATGTCTCGAGGAGGAAAGAATCTCTTCCCTCCTGCCCTGTCGGAACACGCGGGGTTAACCCTGCTCCCCCTTCCCCCTTTTCTGGAAACCATTTCATCCTGGAAGCCGGTCAGGGAGAAAAGAAGACAACAGAAGACGTTGTATCTCCTCCCCAAACCCGATTTGCATACACCATTAAGAGCATGTTTTATTTATTTTTAATCAAAACCAATTGACAGAGAAATTAATCAATGAAGTTGAAAGTGTGAGTGATATCTGCCCATCTGGGGATCGCAGTCTTTCCCCCCCCCCTCCCCCCTTTACTTGTCACAGTCCATATTGTGGATGGTGAACTTTCTCAGGAGCATTGAGATGCTCCATATGGTCGAGATCAAAGGTGTTGCTGGGTGCATGGTTATGCTTTATTGCCAGCCAGTGCTGTTAATTAGACAACAAGATCAGAGGCAGTATTAAAATCTAATTAAATTGATATGAACAGATTGCCAAGTGATGTACGCTAATGTATAATTGAGCACCATGCAAATCTTGGTCGCTGTCTTTTGTTTTCCCTAGCTCTGAATGACTGATGAAGCTATGAAGTTTCGCCGCAGCAGATAAACAAGTTAATGTGCTGAACTAAGAGGGCCAGCTCGGAAGCATTATTTCGCTGACTGCGGCAGAATTCAAGCCGCAACATTGACGGGCCCACCTCACTTGATGTAGGGTGGCACCCACAGATATCCTCCATCTTGGTCACGCCATCGCCAGGAAAATGGCTACTTTCTTTAGCTCAGTTTAGAGATACAGCGCGGAAACAGGCCCTTCGCCCCCCCCCCCCCCCCCCCACCCGGGTCCGCACCGGCTAGCGATCCCCGCACACTGACACACCAGGGACAATGCTCTTACATTTATGCCAAACCAATTAACCTACAAACCCGCACGCCTTTGGAGTGTGAGAGCAAACCGAAGAACTCCGGGAAAGCCCACCCGGGTCACGGGGAGAAGGTACAAACTCCGTACAGGCAAGCGGCCGTCGTCGGGATCGAACCCGGGTCTCCGCAGGTTCTGCAAGGCAGCAACTCTACCGCTGAGCCACCCTGGCCGGACTTCCTGCCTCACAGAGCCGTGGCCTAGCGAGGTGCAGGGACATCCTTCTAAGGACGAGGGTAGCCAGTCACTCCTGATGAGATGGAGTTGGAATAGTGGAGGCAGTATGGACATTGGAGACCTGGAGCTAATGATTGCGGGTCGGAAGGGAAAGGGAACACTTAATACCTTTCCGAAAAGTCAGTTAGTCAAGAATAAACGTGGCGAAGTTTGGCTATGCTGCAATACCCAATCTCCTTGACTACGTTAAGACTGCCAAATACTGCAGCTAACAGACAGCCTTTGCAAAATGTTGGATCACACTGCAGCCAACACCAGGCTGCCTGCTACCCATTAATAGGAAAATCATTGCCTCGGCTCCATCTACACTTCACGCAAGACCGCCAGCATTACCAAGGACCAGCCTCACGCCGTTCACTCCCTCTTCTCCCCTCTCCCATCAGGCATGAGATGCAGATGTTTGAAAATGCACACCTCCAGATTCAGGGGCAGTTTCTTCCCAGCTGTTATCAGGCAACTGAATCATCCTCTCATCAAAGTACGGTCCTGAACCCCCATCTACCTCATTGGAGACATTTGAACTTTCTTTAATCAGCCTTTATTGCACTTTATTTATTTGTCTGTTTTATTAATAAATATGTATATATTTTAATATATATATACATGTGTGTGTGTGTGTGTGTGTGTATATCTGTGTGTATATGTGTATATGTGTGTGTGTCTGTGTGTGTATGTGTGTGTATGTGTGCATGTGTATATGTGTGTGTGTATGTGTGTGTGCGTATGTGTGTGTGTATATGTGTGTGTGTGTATATGGGTGCATGTATATTTTATGTGTGTATATGTGTGTGTGTATGTGTTTGTGTGTGTATATATGGGTGTATGTATATATATATATGTGTGCGTGTGTATGATGTATATATATATGTGTGTATATGTGTGTGTGTATATGTGTGTGTGTATATGTGTATATGTGTGTGTGTATATGTGAGTGTATATGTGTGTGTGTGAATATGTGTGTGTGTGTGTATATATATATATGTGTGTACATGTGTGTGTGTGTGTGTGTGTATATATATATATATATATATATAGATATAGGCACATATATTGATGTGCATGTGTGTGTATATGTGATACTGTGTGTGTGTGTGTGTGTGTGTGTGTGTGTGTGTGTGTGTGTGTGATATCTACACACATACAACCTTGTTATTTATTATGGGTTTTACAGTGCTATGTTTTCATATATGTCAAAGAGGAATGTCATTGTTCCAATTCAGGAAACGTGACACTAAAATACTCTTGACACTTGACCTCAACGTTACTGTGTGTCTTTGCACCAAATGTTACATCCTTTATCCTTTATCCTTGCACTGTGGCCGGCTTGATCGTATTCACCTATAGTCTTTCTTTTACTGGACAGCACGAAAACAAGAGCTTTTCACTGTACCTCGATACACGTGACAATAATAAACAAACTGACACCCAGGAAGACGAATAGGTATCAGGTCCTAGAGTTGCATTCTCTCTCTCTCTCTCTCTCTCTCTCTCTCTCTCCGTCTCTCCCCCACCCGAGTCAGCCTGCTTGTTCAACAGTTCGCATCCTTATATCCCTTCATTTTCACTACAACGGGGTACTGATGGGGGATGATCAGCCATGATCACATTGAATGGCGGTGCTGGCTCGAAGGGCCGAATGGCCTACTCCTGCACCTATTGTCTATTGTCTATTGCCTATTGTCATACAGAATAGTGAAAGGCTTTGATAGAGTGGATGTGGAGAGGATGTTTCCCCTAGTGGGAGAGTCCAGGACTAGAGGCCAAAGCCTCAGAATTAAAGGACGTTCTTTTAGGAAGATGAGGAGACATTTATTTAGTCAGAGGGTGGTGAATCTGTGGAATTCTTTGCCACAGAAGGCTGTGGAGGCCGTCAGTGGATATATTTAAGGCAGAGATTGATAGATTCTTGATTAGTAGGGATTATGGGGAGAAGGCAGGAGAATGGGGTTCGGAAGGAAGACAGATCAGCCATGATTGAAAGGCAGAGTAGACTTGATGGACCGAATGGCCTAAATCAACTCCTATCACTTCGGACCTTATGACCTAAGAGTGGTTGGAGTCTGAGCCATTGTCAGCAGCTAACAATCGAACCAGGGCATGAACCTTTGACCGGATCTTGGCATCTAGTTGGCCTGCAAGTGGCAAACAGTGACAATTCTGTCATAATATGCGTATTGTGAAAAAAAAAAATCAAATTGAAGCTCTGAAGTGATAACGCGCCCGTAATTCTGTTTGAAATGTGGAAATAATTTTCCCATCGCTACCTCTGAACTTGCATTAGAATAAGCCTGTAATTTTCATTCCCTGACATCATTCATCCATTGTTTAATTACAAACACAGTCACCATCTGCTCACCTGTGTTGCCTGCATATTGTGACAAGCCATTCACACACCACCTCTCAGTAAAATGATCAAACTGCATTAAAATGAGTCTACTATACGTTACGTGTAGCAGCAGATGGCCAGGGAGGGATTATCAAGTAGACATGGACTCCCATTGCATTGGGACCATATCACAGGGGGGCATATCAGCCTCGAACCAACTTAACACATGCATCAAACCATGTTTAGTTTAGTTTAGATACAGGCCCTTCAGCCCACTGGGTCCATGCCGGCCAGAGTGGACATCTCTGCACATTAACACCTAACCTGCACACACTAGGGACAAATTTACATTTTATGCCAGGCCAATTAACCCACAAATCTGCACGTCTTTGGAGTGTGGGAGGAAACCGAAGATCCCGGAGAAAACCCACGCAGGTCACAGGGGATGAGAACATACTAACTCCGTACAGACAGCACCTGTAGTCAGGATCGAACCCGGGTCTCGGGTTCTGTAAGGCTGTAGCCCTACTGCCACGCCATTGTGTCGTTTGCTTTCACTCTTTATAACCTTATAACCATATAACAATTACAGCACGGAAACAGGCCCTTCCAGTCCGTGCCGACCATTTGTTTTCCCCTAGTCCCATCTACCTGCACTCCATCCTTTCTCTCCATCCCTCGCCCAATCCCAGTTCTCCGACCAATCTGATTGTCCTCTTGATTACATTTGATCTTCTACGCCTCGTTGTCACCTTCCCATGGAGACTAATTTCTTTGGTCAGGTGTTGGTGAATCTGTAGATTTCTTTGCCGCAGACGGCTGTGGAGGCCGTCAATGGTAGATTTTTGATTAGTACCGGTATCAGCGGTTACGGGGAGAAGGCAGGGGAAAGGGGTTAGGTGGGAGAGACAGATCAGTCATGATTGAAGGGCAGAGTCGACATGATGAGCCGAATGGCCTAATTCTGATCCTATAACTTATGACCTTACGAAGTTAATGACTCAATATGCACTTATGACCTTTTGCTTTGTTGCCCAATACCCCTAGCTAACAATGATTTATGAAAAGGAATAAAATAAAAATGAAAGTGGACAAAAATGCTGGAGAAACTCAGCGGGTGAGGCAGCATCCATGGAGCGAAGGAATAGGTGACGTTTCGGATCTCGACCTGAAACGTCACCTATGCCTTCGCTCCGTAGATACTGTCTCACCCGCTGAGTTTCTCCAGCATTTTTGTCTACCTTCGATTTTTCCAGCATCTGCAGCTCATTCTTAAAAAATTTAATTTAAAATACATTTTCCTTGAGCTTCATCCCCGTTGATCTCTCGTTGTCACACCTGACCCTTCCATATCTCTGTGTCTCCCTCTCCCCTGACTCTCAGTCTGAAAAAAAAGGGTCTCAACCCAAAATGTCACCCATCCCTTCTGAGCTGCTTTTCCTCAGACGAAGCATGTCCGGCTGAGTTACTCCAGCAGTTTGTGTTTATCTTCGGTGTTAACCAGCATCTGCAGTTCCTTCCTAAAACATAACACTATTACATATGCTTTTATCAAGCAGTCACCTCATCCATGTTACACCATTTAACGTGATGTGACAATGTAATGCAGTACTCTAACCGAATGTCCATATCCATCACATGGATTTTTATTTATGTTTACAACCAAAAATACCAAGTGTTTTTGAAAAAATGGTCACTAATAAATTTGGTAGAAAAATTATAAAAAACATTCTTTACTCAAAGATTGGCCAGTTTGTGAACTTGACAGCCCTAAGGGGAAAGCCTGACAACCGATGTACAGATTACGTGTAATAACTGCAGATAGCCCTTGCTTTCTCTCTCCATCCCCTTCCCCTTCCCAGTTAGAAACATAGAAACATAGAAATTAGGTGCAGGAGTAGGCCATTCGGCCCTTCGAGCCTGCACCGCCATTCAATATGATCATGGCTGATCATCAAACTCAGTATCCCGTACCTGCCTTCTCTCCATACCCTCTGATCCCCTTAGCCACAAGGGCCACATCTAACTCCCTCTTAAATATAGCCAATGAACTGGCCTCAACTACCCTCTGTGGCAGAGAGTTCCAGAGACTCACCACTCTCTGTGTGAAAAAAGTCTTCCTCATCTCGGTCTTAATGGATTTCCCCCTTATCCTTAAGCTGTGACCCCTTGTCCTGGACTTCCTCAACATCGGGAACAATCTTCCTGCATCTAGCCTGTCCAACCCCTTAAGTATTTTGGAAGTTAAACCCACTAGTTCTCCCACTAGTCTGTAAGTTTTGTAAGTTCTCCCACTAGTCTTACTGTCTCCACCTACATTCTATCCTTGTCCCTCCCCCTCCCCTGACATCAGTCTGAAGAAGGGTCTCGACCCAAAACGTCGCCCATTCCTTCTTTACAAAGATGCTGCCTCACCCGCTGAGTTACTCCAGCATTTTTCGTCTACCTTTGCCGAAACAGGCCCTTTAGCCCACCGCGTCTGCGCCGACCAACGATCCCTGCACACTGACTATGCTACACACACTAGGGGTCATTTACAATTTTACGAAAGCCAATTGACCTACAAACCGGTACGTCTTTGGAATGTGGGAGGAAACCGGAGATCCTGGAAAAAAACCTAAGTGCGAGAACGTTCAAACTTCACACAGACAGCGCCCATTGTCAGGATCAAACCCGTGTCTCTGGCGCTGTAAGGCGGCAACTCTACCGCTGTGCCACCGTGCCAACCCAGATGAGGAAGAAAGAAACAAAAGGATCCGTTCACAAGGTTAGATGAAGAACAGTCCCGTTTATATCAACGGGTCGATGGTTGAAAGGGTCAAGAGCTTCAAATTCCTGGGCGTGCACATCTGTGAAGATCTTTCCTGGTCCGAGAACACTGATGCTTTTATCAATAAAGCTCATCAGCGCCTCTACTTCCTGAGAAGCTTACGGAGAGTCGGTTTGTCAAGGAGGACTCTCTCTAACTTCTACAGGTGCACAGTAGAGAGCTTGCTGTCCGGTTGCATCGTGGCTTGGTTCGGCAACTTGAGCGCCCTGGAGAGGAAAATACTTCAAAAAGTAGTAAGCACTGCCCAGTCCATCATCGGCTCTGACCTCCCTTCCATCGAGGGGATTTATCGCAGTCGCTGCCTCAAAAAGGCTGGCAGCATCATCAAGGACCCACACCATCCTGGCCACACACTCATCTCCCTGCTACCTTCAGGTAGAAGGTACAGGAGCCTGAGAACTGCAATGACCAGGTTCAGGAATAGCTACTTCCCCACAGCCATCAGGCTATTAAACCTGGCTCGGACAAAACTCTGATCATTAATAACCCATTATCTGTTATCTGTTATTTGCACTTTATTATTTATTTATTCATGTGTGTGTGTGTGTGTGTATTTATATAATGATATATGGACACACTGATCTGTTTTGTAGTCAATGCCTACTATGTTCTGTGTGCTGAAGCAAAGAATGTCATTGTCCTATCAGGGACACATGACAATAGACTCACATGAACTTGAACATCATATAGGAGCAGTAACACCAACACACACTTATTGCGTACACAGGTCTGTTTCTAGCTTGTAGGCACTTATAACATGGTAAAGACAGGATGCTGACCATCAGTCTGAAGAAGGGTACCATTCATTCATTCATCATCGTTGAACACATTAGCGACGCACTGGTGCTGGTTTCCGACGGGCACGGTGACGGACGCACCACACATCTCTGTCCTCCATGCAGCTGCCAATCTCCCCTTTTGTCTCCACGCATGCGTCTTCCATCAACGCCTTCAGCACCGTCTTGATTGGCCGTCCCGGATCACGTCTTCCATGGGCGGGTGCCCACAGAACAACCTTGTTTCCTGGCATTTCTGGGTGGCGGTGGCAGTGACCAGCGAGCCTCATCCTTCTCCACCTGATCTTCTCGGTCAGAGGTGGAATCTCCCCTTAGAGCTGGGCGTTGGTGATGTGGTCCCTCCAACTGACATTTTGAACTTTTCTGAGCGCTCAGGTGTAGGTATCATCGTGAGACTTGGACAGTGCTTGAGTGAGAGTCTATACCTCACACCCGTACAATAATATGGTCTCCACAGTTGCATGGAAGAATCTCAGTTTGAGACCCTTAGACATCCAAGACGTCCAGATTTTCCCCTTGTTATTGAGGGCTTTCCATGCAAGCGCTTTCAGGAGCTTGATGTCATTCTCCGAGCTCTGCATCCCCGCTCCCAGGTACTTAAAGTCCTCCACTTTCTTGAGCGATGCACCGCCTCTGGCCTTGAGAGGCTCATGGTCACCAACGTTGTACGCCATGTACTCCGCCTTCTTGGCATTGGGGTGGAGGCCCGCTTCCTCGCACTCCACCTCAAAATATCATCTGTCCATTTCCTTCATGGACCCTGACCCTCGTAAGAGGAATAGATTGGGTAAACGCATGGTCTCTTGCCCAGTGTGGGGGAACTGAGAACCTGAGGTTCATACAGAGGATGGTGGGTGGATGGAACGAGCTGCCAGAGGAGGTAGGCAGCTACAACAACAACATTTAGAAAACATTTGGACAGATACACAGATTGGAAAGATTTAGAGGGGCCTGGGCCAAACGCAGTGTAGATGGAGGAAGCTGGTCGGCCTGGGAAAGTTGGACTGAAGGGCCTGTTTCCATGCTCCGTGGCTTTACCTTTTTCCTCTCGTCCCAGCTCATGGTGGACAAAAGCCCAAAAGCATCACCAGATTCAAGCACAGCTTCTTCCCCATTATTATCTGACTCTCCAAGCAACGTGTCATCGTCTGGGAGATGTATTCCCTATCTTCCAATCTACCTCATTGTGGATCTTGCACTTTTTTTTTTAAATCTGCTCTTTCTTAGTGGCTGCGACACTATATTCTGCATTCTGTTTCCTTTCTCTTAGTATCCTTTCTTACCTCAGGTCTCCCTCTCCCCTGACTCTCAGTCTGAAGAAGGGTCTCGACCCGAGACGTCATCTATCCCTTTTTCTCCACAGATGCTGCCTGACCCACTGAGTTGCTCCTGCAATTTGGTTCTATCTTCTTTATCCTACCTTTTTGTACTCATGCATGTTTTTGTTTTTTGTAATTGTGAATAGACTTTTTTTTTATCTGGATAACATGCAAGATAAAGTTTCTCGCTGCATCTCGTTACGTGTGAAAGTAAACCAGAGACTAATGCCAATACATGATCATCATGTTATTAATGTGATGTGCAAAATGCCTGCCGGATCCCTGCACTACAACAGTAATCAGACCTCAATGATACATGGGTACACAAAAAGCTGGAGAAACTCAGCGGGTGCAGCAGCATCTAAGGAGCGAAGGACATAGGCGACGTTTCGGGTCGAGACCCTTCTTCAGACTGGTCAGGGATCAGGGAAACGAGAGATATAGACGGTGATGTGGAGAGATAAGGAACAATGAATGAAAGATATGCAAAAAAGTATTGATGATAAAGGGAACAAGCCATTGTAAGCTGTTTGTGGTGTGAAAATGAGAAGCTGGTGCGACTGGGGTGGGGGAGGGAGATAGAGATAGAGGGAATGCCAGGGCCCGAGGGCTGAGGGAGAGGTGGGAAGGGGAGGAGACAGCAAGGGTTAACAGAATTGAGAAAATTCAATATTCAAGCCCAAAGGATGCAGACTCCCCAAGCGGAATATGAGGTGCTGTTCCTCCAGCTTGCGGTGTTGCTCACTCTGGCCGTGGAGGAGGCCCAGGACCGAGAGGTCGGATGTGGAATGGGAGGGGGAGTTGAAGTGCTGAGCCACCGGGAGGTCGGGTTGGTTATTGCGGACCGAGCGGAGGTGTTTGGCGAAGCGATCGCCAAGCCTCCGCTTGGTCTCACCGATATAGATCATCTGGCATCTGGAGCAGCGGATGCAGTAGATGAGGTTGGAGGAGGTGCAGGTGAACCTCTGTCGGACCTGGAAGGACTGCTTGGGTCCCTGAAAGGAGTGGAGGGGGGAGGTGAAGGGACAAGTGTTGCATTTCTTGCGGTTGCAAGGGAAAGTGCCCGGGGAAGGAGTAGAGTGGGAGGGGAGGGAAGAATTGACAAGGGAGTTGCGGAGGGAGCGGTCTTTGCGGAAGGCAGACAGGGGGGGAGATGGGAAGATGTGGCGGGTGGAGGGGTCACGTTGGAGGTGGCGAAACTGGCGGAGGACTATGTGTTGTATTTGCCGGCTGGTGGGGTGAAAGGTGAGGACCAGGGGGACTCTGCCCTGTTTGCGAGTGGGGGAATGGGGAGCGAGGGCAGTGTTGCGGGGTATGGAGGAGACCCTGGTGCGTGCCTCATCAATAGTGGGGGAGGGGAATCCCCGTTCTCTGAAGAATGAGGCCATTTGTGATGACCTGGTGTGGAACACCTCATCCTGGGAGCAGATGCGGCGTAGACGGAGGAATTGGGAATAGGGGATGGAGTCCTTACAGGAAGCAGGGTGGGAGGAAGAGTAGTCCAGGTAGCTGTGGGAGTCAGTAGGTTTGTAGTGGATGTCGGTCAGGAGCGTATCACCTGCAATAGAGATGGTGAGGTCAAGGAATGGTAGGGAAGTGTCGGAAATGGTCCAAGTGTATCTCCTCAATGATACATCATTGGTTGTGACAAGCTTGGAGATGCCTTGATGTAGTGAGGCATTGCTGTATATTTTAGTTCAGAGCACGGAAACAGGCCGTTCGGCCCACCGAGTCCGCGCCGACCAGCGATCCCCGCACATAAGGCAGTCCTGACATCCCGGGACTATACTCTCTAGAATATAGGAGATTGAGAGGGGACCTTATAGAAACTTACAACATTCTTAAGGGGTTGGACAGGCTAGATGCAGGAAGATTGTTCCCGATGTTGGGAAGTCCAGGACAAGGGGTCACAGCTTAAGGATAAGGGGGAAATCCTTTAAGGCTGAGATGAGAAGGACTTTTTTCACACACAGAGTGGTGGGTCTCTGGAACTCTCTGCCACAGAGGGTAGTTGAGGCCAGTTCATTGGCTATATTTAAGAGGGAGTTAGATGTCGCCCTTGTGGCTAAGGGGATCAGGCAGGTATGGAGAGAAGGCAGGTACGGGATACCATACAAATAGACTCAAGAACAGTTTCTTTCCAAAATCCATTATCTCCCTGAACTCACACATGCACTGACTTCACAGCCTAACCCCGGACCTTCATCTATCCACCTACTGTAATTTGTACTGTAACTGTAATTCTATTTATCCATTGTCTTTTATAGATATGTATATAGCGCCGCAGAAACTGTGCCCCTTATTCCCCCCCCCCTTTTTGTTTTTTTACACTGAGTAGGCGCAGCTTTTAATCTCATTGTACATGTGTATAGTGACAATAAAAAGGCATTCATTCATTCATACTGAGTTGCATGATCAGCCATGATCATATTGAATGGTGGTGCAGGCTCGAAGGGCCGAATGGCCTACTCCTGCACCTAATTTCTATGTTTCTATGTTTCTATTAACACTATCCTACACCCGCTAGGGACAATTTACATTTATACCAAGCCAAATATCCTACAAACCTGTACGTCTTTGGAGTGTGGGAGGAAACCAAAGATCTCGGAGCAAACCCATGCAGGTCATGGGGAGAACGCACAGACTCCGTACAGGCAGCGCCCGTAGTGAGGATCGAACCCAGGACTTTGGCACTGTATGACAGCAACTCAACTGCTGTGCCCCCCTCCGAGTTAGGTATTAAATGAGGCTGATGGATATATTATTTCCATTTTTTTCTGCCTGAATTATACTTTTACAACTGGGGCAGGTGGGCAATCATATTTAAATTTCTCCGGGTGCCCCGGTTTCCTCCCACTTTCCAAAGGCATGCAGGTTTGCAGGTTAATTGACTTCAGGTTAATTGACTTCTGTGTAGGAGACAGAAATAAGGTCACGTAGCACTTTGGGATGTGGAAGGAAACCGGAGCACCCAGAGGAAACCCAGGAAGACATAGGGAAAACATACAAACTCTGCACAGACAGCACCCATAGTCATGATCGATCCCAGGTCTCTGGCGTTGTGAGGCAGCAACTCTACTGCAGTATGGAATTTCAGTTTTGAAGAATGGGCTCGATGTGAGGCATTGTATTGTATTTGTGTTAAGCTCATAGAATACTCACACCAGTGAAGAACGTTCAGCCCATCTGTTGTATGCCAGCCCTCTCTCACAGCTACCCACTGTCACACAATGAATGTTTGATGGCACTCAGCCAATACTCGCTGGAGTTTAGAAGAATGAGGGGGGACCTCATTGAAATGTACAGAATAGTGAAATACATGGATAGAGTGGATGTGGAGAGGATGTTCCCACTAGTGGGAGAGTGTAGGACCAGAGACCATAGCCTCAGAATTACAGGAAGTTCTTTTAAGAAGGACATTCTTTTATTGAAACAGAAAAGATTATTAAGGTATTGGACACGCTAGAGGCAAGAAACATGATCACGATGTTGGGGGAATCCAGAACCAGGGGCCACAGTTTAAGAATTAGGGGTAGGCCATTTAGAACGGAGATGAGGAAAAACGTTTTCACACAGAGAGTTGTGAATCTGTGGAATTCTCTGCCTCAGAAGGCAGTAAAGTCCAATCCTCTGGATGCTTTCAAGTGAGATAGAGCTCTTAAAGGCAGCAGAGTCAGGGGATATGGGGAGAAGGCAGGAACGGGGTTGTGGATAATCAGCCATGATCATATTGGATGGTGGTGCTGGCTCGAAGGGCACCTGTTATCTACTGTCTATTGTCTGTTGAAGGTGATGAGGAGGAATTTCTTTAGTCAGAGGGTGGTGAATCTGTGGAAATCTTCGCCACAGAAGGATGTGGAGGCCGTCAGTGGATATATTTAAGGCAGAGATAGATAGATTCTTGATTAGTACGGGTGTCAGAGGTTATGGGGAGAAGGCAGGAGAATGGGGTTAGGAGGGAGAGATAGATCAGCTATGATTGAATGGCGGAGTAGACTTGATGGAACGAATGGCCTAATCCTGCTCCTATCACTTATGACCTTATGATCTTATCATCACCGCCCTCACTCGAAAAAATTACCAATCCTTGCAACAGGGGAACCCTCACATAGACAGGCCATGGAATGGATGGACAGATGGGCAGCTGTTTCTCATATCTGTGGATGGTGGGGCATATGTAGGAAGGAACTGCAGATGATGGCTTACACTGAGGATAGACACTAAGTACTGCAGTACCTCAGTGGGACAGGCAGCATCCCTGGATAGAAGGAACGGGTGACGTTTCGGGAGCCGAAACTTCACCCATTCCTTCTATCCAGAGATGCTGCCTGTCCCGCTGAGTTACTCCAGCATTTTGTGCCTGTCTTCGATGGTAATGCATGGCTGCGTGTCATTGGTGGATCAATGTGCCGGGTTATTCCAGTTCCAAATGAGACTACATCATGCTACATGGTTAAGATGGGTGAGTGGCGTCCAATGTCTTGGTGGGACAAGTGGCGTTCATCCACATGAGATTGAGCAAGAGCATGAATCTACCTTATGTTTCCAGGTGCGGGCAACTGGCTTCTGTTAAATTGTCCGTAGTGCGTAAGATACAATAGTGGGATAACACCGAACTTTGGGACGCGGAAGGAAACCGGAGCACCTGGAGGAAACCCAAGCAGTCACGGGAAGAACATTTCTTTGCCACAGAATGATGTGGAGGCCAAGTCATTGGATATTTCTATGGCAGAGATTGATAGATTCTTGATCAACATAGAAACATAGAAATTAGGTGCAGGAGCAGGCCATTCAGCCCTTCGAGCCTGCACCGCCATTCAATATGATCATGGCTGATCATCCAACTCAGTATCCCGTACCTACCTTCTCTCCATACCCTCTGATCCCCTTAGCCACAAGGGCCACATCCAACTCACTCTTAAATATAAGCCAATGAACCGGCCTCAACTACCCTCTGTGGCAGAGTTCCAGAGACTCACCACTCTCTGTGTGAAAAAAGTCTTTCTCATCTCGGTCTTAAAGGATTTCCCCCTTATCCTTAAGCTGTGACCCCTTGTCCTGGACTTCCCCAACATCGGGAACAGGTGTAAGAGTTTAAGGGGAGAAGGCAGGAGAATCCTCACAGACAGCACCCGTGGTTGTGAACAAAAATCCCGGGGTTCTCTGGCGCTGTGCGGCAGCAACTCCATCACCTCACTACTAATTGTTGTGAATAGAACCTCAAAGGCTATTAACCTCCACAGTGCTTCAGAAACCTGCTTTCCCATGCATCGGAAGATGGTCGTAAGGTCATAAGTGATAGGGGAAGAAGTAGGCCATTTGGCCCATGAAGTCTACTCCTCCATTCAATCTTGGCTGATCTATCTCTCCCTCTTTACCCCATTCTCCTGCCTTCTCCCCATAACCCCCGACGCCCGCACTAATCAAAAAATTGTTCACCCAGAGAGTTGTGAATCTGTGGAATTCTCTGCCTCAGAAGGCAGTGGAGGCCGGTTCTCTGGATGCTTTCAAGGGAGAGTTAGATAGAGCTCTTAAAGATAGTGGAGTCAAGGGATATGGGGAGAAGGCAGGAATGGGGTACTGATTGTGGATGATCAGCCATGATCACAGCGAATGGCAGTGCTGGCTTGAAGGGCCGAATGGCCTACTCCTGCACCTATGGTCTATTGTCTATTGTCTATTGTCTAATATCAGCCCCACATATCTCTTGTAAACTTTCCCCCTCTTACCTTTAGACAAATACCAACAGGCCCCCAGTGAGGTGGGAGGGGATATTGAAAGGAAAGAGAGTGCCAGTCAGGGCGACAGCAAGAGCAGGTGTGACAATAGGCTGCGTGCCACATTTGGCATCACCCCACGATTTGCTTGGGAGCAGACAGAGAAAGATTTTCCAAAAATGATCGCATGAATGCATTTGCCCTTTCGAACGGGAAACCTCTTCATCTGCACGCTGGCATCACAGGAGAGTTGGGTTGAAGTTGTGCGTTGCTGCAGTTCTCAACCAGACTCGTGACGACTTTGAAAAAGCAAACAGACGAAGACCGAAGCTGCCTTTCAGATCTCCCTAAGTCAATTTTTATGAAGAAAAATTAAAAATGAATGATACGTTGAAATATTAACGCGATGCTTATTTAATAAAATGCATGCCAATCCAGGTGCAGAACCTCCGTGCAGTTTAAGGTGGAATTAATCAGTGTCTTTCAAAAGTGAGTCCCTTCTTCCTCTCATTTTATCTCAGCAACATACGTTGCATAGTCTGATCCCATGGAGTTCTCATGAAGGGATTCAGATCCCACCGGCCCCGCTCCCCAATAAGATGTAATGCACTTTATGTTACTCTATTCTCTAATTCCTTTTGGCAGCTTCAAAGGCCAGCTTACGTACAAGCCAGAATTCACCACTTGCACACAGCTCTTTAGAGAAAGCCACACTCCTAATGGAAGACTTAACCTGTTTGCTTGACAGAGATTCATTCCTTCACAGAACCCCCCCCCCCCTTTTTGGCTTTTATTTTCTTCCATGGGTCTTGGCGTCATCAAAAGCTTCCAGCAATTTATTGGGCGCTCCGCTTTGCTCCCACACTCTGCAAAGATGTGGAGAGGTTTGCAGGTTAATTGGCTTTCGGGCAAAAAAATTATCCCTTTTGAGTAGGATAGTGCTTGTGTGCCGGTCGGCGCAGACTCTGTGGGTCGAAGGGCCTGTTTGTGCTCTGTATCTCCAAAGTCTAAAGGTGTCGAGGCAGGACATGAGGCATCTGGGCAGGCACTGGAATGAACATAGAGGGATATGGACTTAATACTGGCAAATGTGATTAGTGAAGGTCATAAGGCCATAAGGAATTGGAGTAGAATTAGGCCATTCGGCCCATCGAGGCTACTCCACCATTCAATCATGGCTGAGCTATCTCTCCCTCCTAACCCCATTCTCCTGCCTTCTCTCCATAACCTCTGACACCCGTACTAATCAAGAATCTATCTGTCTCTGCCTTAAATATATCCACTGACTTGGCCTCCACAGCCTACTGTGGCAAAGAATTCCACAGATTCGCCACACTCTGACTAAAGAAATTCCTCCTCATCTCCTTCCGAAAAGAACATCCTTTATTTCTGAGGCTATGACCTCTATTTCTAGACTCTTCCACTAATGGGAACATCCTCGAGGCATAATGGTCATCATAGGCGCGATGAGCCACATAGCCTGTTTCAATGCTGTAAAGCTCAATGATTGTGCCACTGCCTCTCCCACTAGTATCATTCCCTCCGTTGATATATCGGGAGAGGCAATCCGTAACAACCACAGTTAAGTTCAGCACAATGTCCCGTTGATAATAAACGCTTATTCTATGTTCACACAAACAAGTCACAAACATAATTTGGTAGAAATCCACTTATCTGTACGTCAGAGTTGAGATGTTTCAATAGTGTCTCAGTAACTAAACATGGATACCATGGAATAATGGTGGGGGCACCCAGGGTTGGCCTCACTTCCCAATGTTTGCTCTATTGCATGTCTCCATGAGTGGGAGAGTCTGGGATCAGAGGTCATAGCCTCAGAATTAAAGAGGAGAGGGCCCAGAGGAGATTTACCAGAATAATCCCAGTGGGGGATGACTGGGTTACCCTATCATGAATGTTTGACAGCACTGGGCCTGTTCTCGCTGGAGTTTAGAAGGATGAGGGGGGGGGGTCATTGAAACTTACCGAATAGTGAAAGGCCGGGATAGAGTGGATGTGGAGAGGATGTTTCCACTAGTGGGAGAGTCTAGGACTAGAGGTCAGCGCCTCAGGATAAAAGGATGTACAATACCTTTCGAGAGGAGATGAGGAGAAATAACCATATAACCATATAACCATATATCAATTACAGCATGAAACAGGCCCTCTCGGCCTTCCAGTTCCGTGCCAACCATTTGTTTTCCCCTAGTCCCATCTACCTGCAGACCATACCCCTCCATTCCCTTCACGTCCAGTTAAAATCGCTGGAAGCTCATTCCACACAGTCTGAGTAAAGAAGTTCCCCTCACGTTACCAGTCCCTTAATTCTCAATGTCATGCCCTCTTGTTTGAATCTTCCCTACCCTCAATGGAAAAACTTATTCCACGTCAACTCTGTCTATGACCTCAATCAAGAACCTTCTGCGCTCCAAAGAATAAAGACAAACTTGTTCAACCTTTCTCTGTACATAGTTGCTGGAACCCTGGCAGTAAATCTCTGTACTCTCTCTATTTTGTTGACAGCCTTCTATAATTAGGCGACCATAATTGGAATTGGTCTACCAATGCCTGTACAATTTTAACATTACTTCCCTACTCCTATATTCAATGCTCTGATTTATAAAGGCCAGCACACCAAAGGCTTTCCTTACCAACCCTATCTACATGCGATTCCACCTTCAGTATGCACAGTTATTCCTAGATCCCTCTTTCCACAGCATTCCTCAATTCCCTACCATTTCCATGTTCCTATTTTGATTTGTCCTGCCAAGATGTAGCATTCACACTTAACAGCATTAAACTCCATCTGCCATCTTCAGCCCACTTTTCCAAATGGCCCAAATCTCTCTGTAGACTTTGAAAATCTACTTCAATGTATCAGATCATTGATGTACATGACAAACAACAGTGGACCCACACAGATCCCTGAACCCCACTGGTCTGAGGCCAAATCCATATTTTGTCAAAGGCCTTACTGAAATCCATATAACAACATCCACTGCTTTACCCTCATCAATTTCCCTAGTTACCGCTTCAAAAAATTCAAGAAGGTTTGTCAACATGACCTTCCAGGGTCCCTGTTTAGTGACGTATAGGTAGGTCTATAATTGCTAGGTTTATTCTTTGAACCCTTTTTAAACAATGGAGCGCAATACGCCAATCCTCCGGCACTATTCCCGTTTCTAATGACATTTGAAATATTTCTGACATAGCTCCTGCTATTTCTACACTAACTTCCTCAATGAGGGAATAGTCAACCTGGATTTTCCATAGCTACTCTACTTTTTTCCCTTACCTCACAGAGTTCAATATCCTTCTCCTTGTTGAATACCGAAGAAAAGAAATTGTTCAATATGTCTTTAGCCAGAGGTAATCTGTGGAATTATTTGCCACAGTAGGCTGTGGAGGCCAAGTCAGTGGATATATTTAAGGCAGAGATAAATAGATTCTTGATTAGTACGGGTATCAGAGGTTATGGGGAGAAGGCAGGAGAATGGGGTTACGAGGGGGAGATAGATCAGCCATGATTGAATGGCACAGTAGTAATTCTACACCAATCATTTACATTATGACCTTATGACCCATGGAACTGAGCCAGAAACACTTTGGAGGCATGTGGTTGCAGCATATCATCACCAAAGCAATCACCGTCTGGTCCCTCGAAAGAAGGGTCTCGACCCGAAACGTCACCCATTCCTTCTCTGCAGAGATGCTGCCAGCATTTGAGTTACTCCAGCATTTCGTGCCTATCCCTGTTTCAGGAGTTCAAGTTCAAGTTCAAGTGAGTTTATTGTCATGTGTCCCTGATAGGACAATGACATTCTTGCTCTGCTTCAGCACAACAGAACATAGTAGGCATTGACTACAAAACAGATCAGTGTGTCCATATACCATTATATAAATATATACACACATGAATAAATAAACTGATAAAGTGCAAATAACAGATAATGGGTTATTAATGATCAGAGTTTTGTCCGAGCCAGGTTTAATAGCCTGATGGCTGTGGGGAAGTAGCTATTCCTGAACCTGGTCGTTGCAGTCTTCAGGGTCCTGTACCTTCTACCTGAAGGTAGCGGGAGATGAGTGTGTGGCCAGGGTGGTGTGGGTCCTTGATGATGCTGCCAGCCTTTTTGAGGCAGCGACTGTGGTAGATCCCCTCGATGGAAGGGAGGTCAGAGCCGATGATGGACTGGGCAGTGTTTACTGCTTTTTGTAGTCTTTTCCTCTCCAGGGCGCTCAAGTTGCCGAACCAAGCCACGATGCAACAGGTCAGCAAGCTCTCTACTGTGCACCTGTAGAAGTTAGAGAGAGTCCTCCTTGCCAAACCGAGTCAGTCAGTGTTCAAGATATACATTTGGACAGGTATAAGGATGGTGGGGGGGGGGGGGTTTCAAAAGGATTTGGGCCACATGCAGGCAAACGGATCCAGCTCGGATAAACATCCTGGTTGGTGCGGACTGGTCGAGCCAAAGGGCTTTGTCTCGGTGCTGCCTAACTCCACGAGGCTATGAGCAGAGTCCCCATGTGCCCTGGGCAAGGGTAACACCTGGAGCCCCATATCCTCAGGAGAGTGGGATAAACACAAAAGGTGAAAGAGGCGCAAATATACAAAACAAAGTTTTAAAAAAAACATCAACTTTTGAAGGACAAACAGCTTTTGAAAGCTGGCGACGAGTGAAGTTAAAAAAAAAAAAAACTGCGGCTCAGTGTGGTGGCACTAATGTTGCCGTAAGCAGCAAGAACCAAACTTGAGGACTGATGGACATCATCAGCAAATCCCTGCAATTTAATTACCTCCTTCAAATCACCATTGACTCCTTTTATTGTTTGGGAGCAGGTGCAGTGAGTTCAACTGGAGCCAAATGGATATTGGAGAAAGTGTATCAGAGTGTACGTGTGAGACTAAGCCTGGAGGTGTTCGGCTCTCCACAATGGGTTACAAACAATTGAACCGCAATACACAATATATTACTGAGAAATGCATTTAGTACAGTAAATGCCAGACCTGCGAGAAAGCTAAAAGAGAAACCATAGATGCCACGTATATATACATTGAGTAAAACACTTCTGGCAAGCTGCTGTCCGGGCTGTAATGAAAATCATTTTCAGTGTTTAGACCCAGACTGCCTGTTTTTTTTTAATGAAGGAAAGAGATGTAAGCAGAGGAAACCCGTCAATGCAGTTCCAGTCCCACGGAAAGAGAATATTCTCACAAAGGGACCATAAGTCTGGTCGTTGTAATTAATCTGTCTAAGGTCCCACAATTCTCAGTCAGAAGATGAATGAGATTAAAGTACCAAATGTACATAGAGAAAGATATGAATTAAGAGCAGGGGCTTACCATTTTGGCCTTCACCATTCCATAAGTGGCGCAGCGGTAGAGCTGCTGCCTTACAGCGCCAGAGACCCGGGTTCGATCCTGACCACGGTTGCTGTCTGTACGGAGTTTGGGGGAACAGCACCTCATATTTTGCTTGGGTAGGTTGCACCCCAGCAGTTGAACGTTGACTTCTAACTTCAGATTGCCCTTGTTTTCTCTCTCCTTCCCCTCCCCCGTCCCAGTTTTCCCACGAGTCTTACTGTCTCCGCCTACTTTCTATCTTTGTCCCGCCCTCTCCCATCGACATCAGTCTGAAGAAGGGTCTCGACCCGAAACGTCGCCCATTCCTTCTCTCCATAGATGCTGCCTCACCCGCTGAGTTACTCCAGCAGTTTGTGTCTACCTGCCGGAGGTTCCAGTTGAGGCAAGTACTATCATAACATTTAAAAAACATTTGGACAAGTACACGATTGGGAAAGACTTAGAGGGATATGGGCCAAACACAAGCAGGTGAAACCAGTGTATATGAGACATGGTAGACACAAAATTCTGTAATAACTCAGCGGGACAAGGCAGCATCTCTGGAAAGAAGGAATGGGTGATGTTTCGGGGCAAGACCCTTCTTCAGACCTAATCTTCATCTTCATGTAGATGAGACATGTTGGTCGGCATTGGCTAGTTGGGCGGAAGGGCTTATTTCTATGGGCGCGATATGACTCATGACTGACCACTTATTTTTAAATAATGTCCTCTGGTTTGTGGTTTTCGCACAAGAGAGAGTCTTTTCTCACTCACTCACTCTATATCTCTCAGCATGTTACCTGCTTCAGTTAAGATGCATCTCATTCTTCAGATGGAAGACAATTCTGTTCAAACGTAGGCACAGGGGCACAGCTGGTAGAGCCGCACAGCGCCAGAGCCCCGGGTTCCATCCTGGCCTCGGCTGCCGTCCGTGTGCGGTTTGCACGTCCTCCCTGTGATGGCGTGGGTTTCCTCCGGGAAACTTACCAAAGATGCGCGGGTTTGTAGGGTTAATTGCCCTCTGTAAATTGGCCCTGGTGTGGAGGGGGCGGATGCGTAAGTGGGACACCAGAACTAGTGTGAAGGGGTGATTGAGGGTCAGTGTGGATTTGGCGGGCTGAAGGGCCAGTTTCCGTGTTGTGTCTCCAAGCTAAAGTAGAACTAGACGTCATCTCCACCCTTCCCAGATAGCGGTCGAATAAATCTCCTTTGAATTATTTCCAATGCATTTTATCCTTGCGTTAATAAGGAGACAACTACTCCAGATGTGGTCTAACCAGTGACCTATATCATGGAAGTATAACCTCCCTCTTCATATTTAATTAGAGGGTCATAGAGTGATACAGTGTGGAAACAGGCGCTTCGGCCCACACTGGCCAACATGTCACAGCTACACTCGTCCCACTTGCCAACATTTGCTCCATATCGCTCCAAACCTGTCCGTTCCATTTAGCAAACCTGTCCTATCCATGTAAAATTCTTGCAATAAACAATAGCATTGTGTTAGCTTTCCTAATTACTTACATTATCTTAATACTTTTTGCAAATCTTACCCTAGTCATCCAAGTAGTTCCACTGGTCGCATCCTTGCATCTCACGATTATCACCCCTTCCTCAGCCAACAATGGGCCATTATGGGCTCTGACCTTCCTTGGTCATCTGTTGCCGGCCCTGCTTTGATCAGGCCTTTCATTTCCTCCAGTTCCTTCCCTTTCAGTCTCCTTTCAGTCCGAAGAAGGGTCCTGGCGCGCAACGTCACCCATCCTTTTTCTCCAGAGATGCTGCCTGACCCACAGACTTACTTTGTGTCTACCTGCAGCATACACCAGCATCTGCAGTTCCTTTCCCCACATGCTGAGGATGCATCTCACCGCTAACGGCAAGGTCTTTATGAATGCAATTTTTATTTCCACATTTTCACACGGTTTAACACAATACTGATAGCATTACGTAACCAGCTGTCATTCTTGTCTCTCAACTTGTAACTTGTAAGTTAGGTGTGAAGGCTCACTTACTTCAGCTCAGAGGAGCGAGTCTTCGCTGTATGAGCAGCAGAACTACAGCGTAAGGATATGCTTATCTCGTCGAGTGATGACAGCATGAGGGGCTAGAGCATTCTCTTTTTTTACATGAGACAAGACTCCAAGCTCAGGTTACCACCAGGCACATGCAGAGTAAGAGCTTCCTGTACATTGCCTGGACAATGCGCAAAGCACCAAACACCCATTCCGCATTAGTGCGACAGGTCCCTTACCCGCCACTATCTACATGCAGCCCTGTGGCGCATTATCAAACTGCATCCACTGGCAATGGCATCATCATTACATTTTTAGTTCAGTTTAGTTTAGAGATACAGCGCAGTTTAGTTTAGAGATAGGGTTACACAAAAAGCTGGAGAAACTCAGCGGGTGCAGCAGCATCTAAGGAGCGAAGGAGATAGGCGACGTTTCGGGTCAAGACCCTTCTTCAGACTGGTCAGGGATCAGGGAAAAGAGAGATATAGACGGTGATGTGGAGAGATAAAGAACAATGAATTAAAGATATGCAAAAAAGCATCGATGATAAAGGGAACAAGCCATTGTAAGCTGTTTGTGGTGTGAAAATGAGAAGCTAGTGCGACTAGGGTGGGGGAGGGAGATAGAGATAGAGAGAATGCCAGGGCCCGAGGGCTGAGGGAGAGGTGGGGAGGGGGAGGAGACAGCAAGGGTTAACAGAATTGAGAAAATTCAATGTTCAAGCCCTAAGGATGCAGACTCCCCAAGCGGAATATGAGGTGCTGTTCCTCCAACTTGCGGTGTTGCTCACTCTGGCCGATACTTCGGTCCACTGAGTCCGCACTGACCGGCCGTCCCCACACATGAACACTATTCTGGTTACACACACCAGGGACATTTTACACTTATACCAAGTCAATTATCCTGCAAACCTATACGTCTTTGGAGTGTGGGAGGAAACGGAAGATCTCGCGGTCACAGGGAGAACGTTCCGCAGACAGGGGGGACCGTTCAGCAGTCAGGTAACAGAGGGGAAGAAGCCATTCACGAGTTTCGCAGTGCGTGCTTTCAAGCTTTTGTATCTTTTGCCCGATGGGAGCGCAGAGAGAAGAGAGAATGACCAGAGTGCAAGAAGTCCTTAAATATGTTAGCTGCAGCATGAAGTGACGATGGTGGGAAATCTGGGCTGTGTGTTGGACTGGGCTACATCCACAATTCCCTGCAATATCATGTGGTCATGGATAGACTTTAGTCTAGTTTAGTTTATTTATCTAGTTTATTACCGGAAGTGGCGGCGCTGCCTGGCAGCTGTGGTTCACCTGCAGTCCGTCTGTTTTTTCTTTTTTTTTTGTCTTCTTGTGTTTGTTTGAGTTAGAATTTTGGTTTATTAGGTTGTGTATGTGTGTGGGGGGGGGGGGGGGGGGGGGGGGGGGGGGGAGGGGGGGAGAAACAGGGTTTTAGTCTCTCCCTTCGGGGGGATGCGACTTTTCTTGTCGTGTCCCCCGTCACCGTCTCCATCTGTGCTGAGGAATGGCTGGAGGCCTCGGAGCTATGGCGGGTTCCAGCTTCCAACGGCGGCCGCCCGTCTTCGGAGGTGCGGTGCTCCAGTGGCCAGACCTGGCTTCAGAGCTGTGGTGCTCCAGCGGCGTTCCAGCGGTGGCGTTTCAGTGGTGACCCGGCTTCAGAGCTGTGGTGCTCCAGCGGCGTTCCAGCGCGACCCGGCTTCAGAGTGTGCTGCGGTGCTGCCAGCGGTGTTCCAACGGCGTTCCAGCGGCGACCCGGCTTCAGAGCTGCGGGGCTCCAGCGTTCCAGCGGCGGACCCTGCTTCAGAGCCGTGGCGGTGTTCCAGCGTTCCGGCGATGGCGGTGGCGGCAGCCCGGCTTCGGAGGCTCGGCCGCCGGCCTAGTGGACGATAACATCGGAGGCCTGGATCGCCTCAGCGCAGAGGGAGAACAAGGAGGGAAGAAGACAAAGACTTTAAGACTTTTGCCTTCCACCACAGTGAGGAGGTGCCTGGTGAACTCACTGCGGTGGATGTTAAATATGTGTTTATTGTGTGTTTTGTTTTTTATTATATGTATGACTGCAGACCGAAAGGTCTGAATGACAATAAAGGATACTTTACTTTACTTTACTTTACTTAAGAGATACAGTGCAGAAACAGGCCCTTTCAGCCCACTGAGTCCACATTGATCAGCGATCCCCGCACATTAACACCACCCTACACACACTAGGGACAATCTTACATTTATAACAATCCAACTAACCGCCAAACCTGTACGTCTTTGGAGTGTCGGAGGAAACCGAAGATCTCGGAGAAAACCCACGCTGGTCACGGGGAGAAAGTACAAACTCCGTACAGACAAGCACCCGTAGCCGGGATCGAACCTGGGTCTCCGGCGCTGTAAGGCAGTAACTCTACCTGTTCCCAAACCAAGCCGTGTTGCAACCCGATAATATGCTTTCTACAGTGCATCTATGCAAATTTGTAAGCTTCAAAGGGATCTTGATTTGGGGGGCCTCAAATTGAAATTGGCCTGGGCCTCAGTTCATCTATGAGAGGGCCTGTTTGGTAAGTCATTGAGTATTTCTGGTGGGTTCTGCCTTTCTGCAAGGCCCATGTGGTTGATTCTAAGCTGTACCCTAAGTTCAGGGCCATCAGTGATGGACAATAAGTGTTGGCTGGGCCAACAGTCTGTATATTTCATGAATGAACAAGAAAAAAGATATCAATCCAACCTCTTTCTTTATGCAAGATATTTCCATAGAGGCTGGTGACAGACCTAGGGAGGTGATTTTTCGGCCTTAGATTACTGTATACTTGGTAAATAAATCTATAACTGCAAAGGTAAAGAATTAAAACCCTTTTCCCCTGTTGAATGGCATCTGTTTCACATTCACTTCTGCCCTGTGGACCATGCTTCACATCGCTCTACAAGAGAGAGGATGTTCCAATGTGTCTGCAATGTTCATAAATCCAAAAGTTCATGTGATAGGAGCAGAATTAGGCCATTCAGCCCATCAAGTCTACTCTGCCATTCAATCATGGCTGATCTATCATCCCATCTCAACCCCATTCTCCTGCCTTCGGCTCATAACTCCTGACATCCGCACTAATCAAGAACCTATCTATCTCTGCCTACAAAAATATCCATTGACTTGACCTCCACAGCCTTCTGTGGCAATGAATTGCACAGGTTCACCACCCTCTGACTAAAGAAATTCCTCCTCATCTCCTCTCTAAAAGAACGTCCTTTTATTCTGAGGCTATGACCTCTGGTCCTAGACTCACCCATTAGTAGAAACATCCTCTCCACATCCACTCCTTTCACTATTCGGTATTGACCCCCCTCATCCTTCTAAACTCCAGCAAGTACAGGCCCAGTGCCATCAAACATCCATATAACCATATAACCATATAACAATTACAGCACAGAAACAGGCCATCTCTGGCCCTTCCAGTCCGTGCCGACCATTTGTTTTCCCCTAGTCCCATCTACCTGCACTCAGACCATACCCCTCCATTCCCTTCACGTCCATATACCTATCCACTTTACTCTTAAATGTTAAAATCGATCCTGCCTCCACCACTTCTGCTGGAAGCTCATTCCACACAGCCACCACCCTCTGAGTAAAGAAGTTCCCCCTCACGTTACCCCGAAACTTCTGTCCCTTAATTCTCATATCATGCCCTCTTGTTTGAATCTTCCCTACCCTCAATGGGAAAAACGTATCCACGTCAACTCTGTCTATCCCTTTCATCATTTTAAAGACCTCAATCAAGTCCCCCCTTAACCTTCTGCGCTCCAAAGAATAAAGACCTAACTTGTTCAACCTAGGTCCACCATAGATCAACCCTGGGATCATTCTCGTACATCTCTCTGGACCCTGCCCAGCAAAAGCACATCCTTCCTCAGATATGGGGCCCCTTGGTAGACGTGCGGGCCACATATACTCACGTGGTAACCAGAAGGAATTGAAGAGACCTCACCTCAAACAACACAGGCTTCTCTCCCCAAAATGCTTGGTCGAGTGGGTGGATTGAACCCAGTGAAACGGGTTAAGGGGCGGTACAGTGGTGCAGCGGTAGAGTTGCTGCCTTACAGCGTGGTACGAAGTTTGTACGTTCTTCCCTTGCACCTTCCCTGCCTTTCTCCGCCCGTTTCGGTTTCTTCCCACATTCCTACAACGTGCGGGTTTGTCGGCCAGTTTGCTTCTGTAAATCGACCCTAGCGTGTAGCATAGAACCAATGTATCGCTGGTCGGCGAGGACTCGGTGGGTTGAAGGGCCAGTTTCCACACTGTATCTCCAAACTGAAACCCGATACATTTTTGTCTCAGCATTAACCTACACAGAAGGGATAATTTTCAATAACCAATTGGCCTAACAGTACAAAACGACCTAGAGTGCGGGAGTAACTGAGCTGGCCAGGCAGAATCCTTGGAGAACATTTTCCCCACTATTGATACAGTCTACTAATATCCCGTTTTCGCCATTCCCCCTCTCTCTACATAGCGGGATTTAACGTCCCGCTCTGTCGGAACTGGTACGGAGTCCAAAAAAGGTTTGGAAGATGACCACGAAAACATCCGCTGTTTCCAGGACCTCTGGTATTCCTGGGTGTAGAAACATCGAACATAAATGCAGGAGTAGGCCATTCGGCCCTTCGAGCCAGCACCACCATTCAATGTGATCATGGATGATCATCCAACATACTATTAGTTTATCAGGCTCTGGGGATTTTGCCTTTATCCTGAGCAGCAATTCTTTATTCATTCTGATTTCCTTTGGTTCCTCCCTCTCTTAAGACCCTTTCTTGTACAAGATGAATGGTTCAGATGGGCCTTGTTCATCTTGAGGGTAGGTATGAGTTTGGGTTAAAGGAACAATCTTACTATTGCGCCTTGCAGTGTGAGCAACAGTTTAGACCATATAGTTCTGTCACTAAGTTTACAAGCATGCTCACCCTTTTTTTTTTTTAAGTGGACCCAACACCATCGCTGAAATAATTGGGGAACTGTCTGTGATCATAGAATCATAAAATATGATTATAAAGAGTTCTCTCATCCCAGATGCATGTGCAGGATCTTTGAGCTATCTAATCAGTTCTGCCTCCGTGCGTCAGCTTGCAGCGCAATTAAACTGGTCAGCAGAGCATCAAACAACAAGGCTCTTTAGCTGAAGTAACTCTGATTCTGGAACATGGGGGGTGAATTTCCAGAGCTGAGTTTTTTTCCCCGATGCTAACATGCACTGGGCTTGCTGAATTAAAACAACAGGCAGCAAGGGTGTGATTGTGCTCAAAGGAGTGCAGAGGAGGTTCGCCAGGATCTGAAGAAGGGTCTCGACCCGAAACGTCACCCATTTCCTTCTCTCCAGAGATGCGGCGTGTCCCGCGGAGTTACTCCAGCGGTTTGCGTCTACCGTCGATTTAAACCAGCATCAGCCAGTTTTTTCCGACAGAGATTCAGCAGGATGCTGCCTGGAATAGAAGACCTAAGTAATGGGAGGAGATTGAATGGGATGGTGTGTTTTCCATGCAGCGAAAGTAACTATGGGGGTGACCTGATAGAGGTGTGTAAGATTATGAGAGGCCCAAATAAGTTCCTACGACACTGTAAATGGATCGATTGTAATCATGTGCTGTCTTTCTGCTGCCTGGTTAGCAAACACACACAGAATTAGGCCATTCGGCCCATCAAGTCTACTCCCCCATTCAGTCATGGCTGATCCATCGTTCCCTCTCAGCCCCAATCTCCTGCCTTCCCCCCCATAACGCCTGACTAATCAAAAATCTGTCAATCCCCGCCTTAAAAATATCCGTTGACTTGGCCTCCACAGCCGTCTGTGGTAATGAATTGTGGAAATACAGTAGATGGTTAAAATCTATTTTCCCCTTGAGGGAAATAGATAGGATGAACGCACGGACTCTTTTCCGCAGGATACGAGGAATCAAAAACCAGAGGACTTGTCTGAAGACGGAACCCAACCCAAATGTCACCTATCCATGTTCTCCAGAGATGCTGAGTTACTCCAGCACTTTGTGTCCTTTTTTGTAAACCAGCATCAGCAGTTCCTTGTTTCTACGCTCTACCTGGACTTTCCCTATGAGCAATTATTCACCTCCAGGGGTTTTCCAAGGGCCGCCATGACTGAAATTGTCAAATCCAGTCGGAAGGTTTTGCTGCCTTCCTTTGTCTGGACTTTTCGCTCCAAGGCGGTCAAAATCACAGGGGCTGTCAACTTCTTCAGCACACGATCTTACTAAGCAATTACAGCAGCGGGGGTGGGGGTGGGCACAGTGGCGCAGCCGGTAGAGCCGCTATCTCACGGCGCCAGAGATACCGGGTTCGATCCTGACCTCGGGTGCTGTCGGTGTAGAGTTTTCCCGTTCTCCCTGTGACCGCGCCAGTTACCTTCCACATCCCAAAGAGGCGAGGGTTTGCAGGTTAATTGGCCTCTGTAAATTGCCCCAACCGTGCAGGGAGCGAATGAGAAAGTGGGATAACATAGAACCAGTGAATGGGTGATCGATGGTCGGCATGGGCTCCTGGGCCAAATGGAGTGATTCCTTACAGTATCTCTTGTAGATTGGTTACTCTACACTAACCAATTGTAGTGCTATATTAGTAGAAGCTCCGCCTACTAAGCGGTTTATATTATCAGACCTCAACTCATGCAGTCAGTCGAATAGTTGCCACACTAGCTATAACAACATGCTGAAGTGTACTGTAAGTGATCTTTAATACCATGTTGTGCGAACGACTGGCTCATTTACATGGTGTCAGAAGTGGGATACGAACCACGCCTCCAATTGGAGAAACTGAACTGAATTGCCATGTGGAGTCACAAGCTCACAAACTGAAGTTTTTCGTTGTTTGTGGGGATTCTGCAACTGTGCTTGGCATCAACGCATGCCAGGATCTAGGCCTGGTTACCTGCTGTCCATCAAATATCTGCCACTGAGGGCTCCACTCAGCAGACACTTTCACTGTACATAGACCTATTTGACGACAAGCTTGGGAAGCTGCACATCAAGTACACTATCGCCGCTGATCCAAATGTTACACCTGTGATCCGAGCACCACACCGTATCCCGCTTGCTGTGTGCGACAGAGTATACAATGAGCTCCAGCGGATGGTGTCCCTGGGTGTCATTGCTACGGTTACTGACCCGTCCGACTAGGTTTCCACTATAGTGATTGCAACAATTTTAAAAAGAGGAGGAAATCCATATCTGCATCAACCCCAGAGACCTTAACACAGCGATCCAACGCCCACACTACCCGATGCGAACGGTGGAGGAAGTTGCTGCTCAGATAGGCAGTGCATCCGTATTCTCTGTTCTGGATGCCAAAAGTTTGTTTTTGGCAGTTCCCGCTGGACCCTGACTCATCCAATCTCACCACAACACTCGGCGCCCCGCTCACCGGCTTCGCCGCCTCCACTCTGCGGGTCTCCGGCACCGTCCCCGGTCACTTCCCCGATGAAGGGAGGAGATGCGGACCTATACCCGCACGCACGCACGCGGGACGGGACTGTAGGCCCTTATGAAGATTTTGTGTAACCATCTATCCGTCCCTGTATGCGTTATTAGCGTTTCGGGTACCGTATTACTTAGCCATCACGTATTAGTGTGCTTTGCTTATAGGCTTGCATTTGGTTGTGCTTCATTTCATTTCCACAAGGAAAGATGTAGATTGGTTATTCTACACTAACCGATTGTAGTGCTTTATTAGTAGAAGCTCCGCCTGCTAAGCGCTTTATATTATCAGACCTCAACTCATGCATTCAGTCGAATAGTTGCCACACTAGCTATAGCAACATGCTGATGTGTACTGTGAGTGATATGTAATGATCTATGCTGTACCACTTTGTGCGAATGACTGGCTCATTTACATCTCTGAACTAAACTAAACTGAACGAAACTGAACTGAACTAAACTAAACTACTGCTTTCAGTTGAGCCTAATCCTACATTGAGTGAAGGAAGGAACTGCAAATGTTGGTTTACACCCACGATAACTCTGCGGGTCAGGCTGCATCTCTGGAGAAAAGGAATGGGTGATGTTTTGGGTCGAGACCCTTCTTCAGAGTGAGAGTCTGGGGAGAGAGGATACGAGAGATAATGAAAAGGTACAAAGAACATATGAATGAAAGATATACAAAAGGACAAATCAAAACCAGTTACTCAAGCTTTTTGTGTCTAAACTAAGAACTGCATTTGTACCTGATGTAAAGCACCCTAATGCTGTTTCAAACTCAACCTTGGCCAATTATTAAGGAAGACATGGGCTGGATACAGCCATGCAATTATGTTTACAGGCACCAAAAATCAGTACATTCCATTTTCTCAGAAGTTCTTTTATCATTTCACTTTTGCATCATTGCTCATTGCAAAAAGAGGAGGGAAAGGGTTCGAGCAGTAACAGCCCCAAGGAAAGCTGCGAATTAGACTGGACATAGACACAAAATGGTGGAGTAACTCAGCGGGTCAGGCAGAATCTCTGGAGATAAGGAATGGGGGACATTTTGGGTCACGACCCTTCTTCAGGTCCTAGACTCTCCCACTAGTGGAAACATCCTCTCTACATCCACTCTGTCCAGGCCTTTCACTATTCGGTAAATTTCAATGAGGTCCACCTTCACCCTTCTAAACTCCAGTGCCATCAAACATTCATCATAGGTTAACCCAACCATCCCTAGGATCATTTACGTAAACCCTCTCTGTACCCTCTCCAACTAAAGCACAGTCTTCCTCAGATATGGGGCCCATGGTAGAGTGCCATAGAGTCGTAGAGTCATAGAGTGATACAGTGTGGAAACAGGCCCTTCGGCCCAACTTGCCCACACTAGCCAACAATGTCCCAGCTACTCTAGTCCCACCTGCCTGCGCTTGGCCCATATCCCTCCAAACCTGTCCTATCAATGTACCTGTCTACCTGTAACTGTTTCTTAAATGTTGGGATAGTCCCAGCCTCAAATACCTCCTCTGGCAGCTTGTTCCGTACACCCACCACCCTTTGTTTGAAAAAGTTACCCCTCAGATTCCTATTAAATCGTTTCCCCTTCACCTTGAACCTGTGTGCTGCATTTACCCGAAACGTCGCCCATTCCTTCTATCCAGAGACGCTGCCTCTTCCATTTTGTGTCTATTTTCCGTGTAAACAGTATCAGCAGTTCCTTCCTGCACATAACACTGGACAGCCTTTCAGCTCGCCCCCAGCAATAATAAGGGGTTGAGTTTCCTTTCAAAGGAATGCAGTTGTTATGCACAGTTGCTTTAAGTGATCTGATTATTGATCTAGCTACGTTAAATCCCATATTGGACTGGCATCTTCCTGCCTAAGACCATCCATCCATTGGTTAATTGCAAATCCAATACATATAGACACAAATACACATATGGTATGGCATCACTTTGGATGCAATGAATAGAACAGCAATTTCCAAGGGGAAAATGAATCTTATATGACAGGGAACAATTGTAAAACTGCAACAAGGCCACTAAGAATTTCGTAAACTAATGCATATTCAATACCAAAGATAGGCGCAAACAGCTGGAGTAACTCAGCGCGACCGGCAGCATCTCTGGAGAGAAGGAATGGGTGACGTTTCAGGCCGAGACCTTTGGTCACACTCCAGTCTGAAGAAGGGTCTCGACCCGAAACGTCAACCATTCCTTCTCCCCAGAGATGCTGCCTGTCCTGCTGAGTTACTCCAGCATTTTATATCTATCTTTGGTTTTAACCAGTTTCTGCAGTTCCTTCCTACACATAACACTGGACAGTACGTGCAATATTGAAAAGCACCTTCAAATTTTCCTAACTTATCACCGCTGAGCAATGAAGAAATCCCGTGAGATATCGCAATAATTTGCTATTTTCTAAAGTTATAAAGTAGTCTTACTGCATAGCAACAGGCCTGTCGGTCCAGCGCATCTATTCCAACCATCAAACCTATTAAAACTACTTGCCTGCATTAATTCCACATACCTCGATGTCGAGGAAGGAACAGCAGATGCTGGTTTACACCGAAGATACACACAAAATGCTGGAGCAACTCAGCGTTTCAGGAAGCATCTCTGGAGAGAAAGGATAGGGACGGAGATAGGTCGTGCCCCGAAACGACACCCATCGTTTTTCTCCAGAGATGCTGGTTGAGCTGCTGAGTTATTCCAGCACTTTGTATAAACCAGCATCTGCAGTTCTCTGGTTCCACTCCAGGCATGTTAGGATGAAGAGCACGGCTGGAATTCCCATTCAAGTTTCCAGAGCGTAGCTGGAAACATTAGCCGTTCAATTCTAATTGACAGAAATAAACAATCTCAGCGACTGTCGCTAAAATACATATTGCTCCCTGTGTGTAGTTCTTGGTTTTAATCATTTACCAGGTCTATCTAGTGAAACCGTGACCATCCCACCCAAACCCTGTGGAAAGACCAGACACCAAGCCCCAGCTCACACCCATGGGTTAGATCAGAATAGTGGGCACGATGGCGCAGCGGTAGAAACTTGGGTTCGATCCTGACTACGGGTGCTGTCTGTACAGAGTTTGTATGTTCTCCACGTGACCTGCGTGGGTTTTCTCCGGGACCTCCGGTTTCCTCCCACATTCCAAAGACGCACAACTTTGTAGGTTAATTGACTTCTGCAAATTGTCCCTAGTGTGTAGGATAGAACTAGTGTACATGGGGATCGCTGGTCGGCACCGACTCGGTGGGCCGAAAGGCCTGTTTCCATGCTGTATCTCTGCATGAAACTACACAGCGCAGAACAGCAGCAGCAGGCCCATCGCAGTATCCATTTGCAATGATACTACGGTATTTTCCTGGTTTAAGTTTGTTTAGTTTAGAGATACAGCGCGGAAACAGGCCCTTCAGCCCAGCGAGTCCACGTTTCGATCGATGCCCGTACACTCGCACAATCCCACAGACAAGGGACAATTTACAATTTTTACTGAAGCCAAATTAAACTACAAACTTGCAGGTCTTTGGAGTGAGGGAGGAAACCAGAGCGCCCGCAGAAAACCCACGCGGGTCAGGGAGAGAACGTACAAACTCCGCACAAAGACAGCACCCATGGCCACGATTGAACCCTGGTCTCTGGCGCTGTAAGGCAGCAACTCTACCGCTGTGCCACTGGGCCGTATTTACCTGACTAAGGCAGCTAACCAACATCACAGACCAAGTGCAGTTCACCGCAGCGCTTGGCCTGCGCACTGCATTCCTGCCTTACAACAGGAAGTACGATTCAAAAGACCTGAAACCACTTTGGTTCCTTCGGGACGTCCCAAGTTTGTGGAGGTGCTTATATAAATAGTCGTTTCCCGCCCTTATCTTATCTTACTGCATCATTTAATCGTGTAATTATAGCAGTTAAGGAGTTGCGAGAAGCCAACTAAAACAGATGACCTATAATCATTGCGTTATTAATGTTCAGAAACGGAATTTCTTACCGCTGAGTTTTCAGCACTCCTGCCAAGACCAACAGCAGTTCTCATTGCCCGTTGCAAAGTGCAGTCAGGGCCCTGTATGCAAGGAGGTGAAGGGAGGCCTGGCCAAGCTGGCCATCCGCGACGCCAGGTTGAAGAGGGCACTGCCCGCGCCGGCTGCCTGCTCCTTCTCCGGGTGGTTTTGGAGAGGGACTACGCGCTGTCCACGAGCTCCCTGGGGGAATTCCGGGAACGCTGGGCACCACGGTGGGAGGGGGAGGGTGGAATGCATCTTCAATAAGGATGGTGATATAGTCGTATAGTAGTTTACTTAGTGTATTTGTTTGAGTTGTACCACGGTGGTGGGTTTTGTTTTGATTTATTTCGTACTGTAAATATTATTGTAAATGATCGACGAAATTATTTTTGCGTAAAAAAAAATGAAGCGAAAGATACATGTGGTTTCATAGATACTTAGATATATAGAAAATAGGTGCAGGAGTAGGCCATTCGGCCCTTCGAGCCAGCACCGCCATTCAATGTGATCATGGCTGATCATCCCCAATCAGTACCCCGTTCCTGCCTTCTCCCCATATCCCTTGATTCCACTAGCCCTAAGAGCTCTATCTAACTCTGCTTTGAATGCATCCAGTGAATCGGCCTCCACTGCCTTCTGAGGCAGGGAATTCCACAAATTCACAACTCTCTGGGTGAAAAGGTTTTTCCTCATCTCAGTTCTAAATGGCCTGCCCCCTGTGACCCCTGGTTCTGGATTGCCCCAACATCGGGAACATGTGTCCTGCATCTAGCCTGTCCAATCCCTGAATAGTTTTATATGTTTCTACAAGGTCCCCTCTCACCCGTCTAAATTCCAGCAGCATCTGATCCTCTGGTTATAATCATTCAGCCTGAGTGAAAGGGTTTGCGGGGGGGAGTGTGTGCGGGGAGGGGTCGGTGGGAATCACATACCACGTTGTCAAAGTGACGACTGAAGAAAAGTTGGTCAGAGGTAAGTTGTGTAGGGAGAGGTTTTCTGCTGCGGGTAAAGGTTATCCACTGCCCCCCTTCTGAGCCTACATCTTGTTCTGCCTACCTTTGTGAGCGGCCACGGTGGCGCAGTGGTAGAGCTGCTATCTTACTGCGTTTGTAGCGCTGGAGACCCGGGTTTGATCCCGACTACGGGTGCTGTCTGTACGGAGTTTGCACGTTCTCCCCGTGACCTGCGTGGGTTTTCTCCGAGACCTTCGCTTTCCTTCCACTCCAAAGATGCACAGGGATGAAGGTTAATTGGCTTGGTGTAAGGGTAAATTGACCCTTGTGTGTGGGGGATAGTGTTAGTGTGCGGGGCTCGCTGGTCGGTGCAGACACGTGTTTCCCGCTATATCTCTAAACAAAACTAAACTAAAATGGCGCCTGTCTGTGGCGGAATGTTGCCAGCAGCACAGCAGAAAAACCATCAAATATAGTAAGTATAGCAAGTATAGTCAAATACACCTCCGCTCAGTCCCCCTTAACCGATCTGATCCCCCAGTTGCTCAGCACTTCAACTCCCCCTTCCATTCCCAGTCTGACCTTTCTGTCCTGGGCCTCCTCCATTGTCAGAGTGAGGCCCAGCACAAATTGGAGGAGCAGCACCTCATATTTCACTTGGGTAGCTTACACCCCAGCGGTATGAACATTGACTTCTCTAACTCCAGGTAGCCCTTGCTTTCTCCCTCCTTCCCCTTCCCAGTTCTCCCACTAGTCTTACTGTCCCCGCCTACATTCTATCTTTGTCCCTCCCCCCTCCCCCGACATCAGTCTGAAGAAGGGTCTCGACCCAAAACGTCGCCCATTCCTTCTCTCCAGGGATGCTGCCTCACCCTCTGAGTTCCTCCAGCATTTTGTGTCCACCTTCGATTTTACCAGCATCTGCAGTTCTTTCTTATGCATAGTTCCGAGCTTACCTATATAAAAGAAACAGCAGAAATCAGAGCCTTTTTCTCTGTCTCTCTCTCATTTATTAACTTGTTTACTTGTAAGAATTTAAATTAACTTGTAAGAATTTCATTGTTCTATCTGGGACACATGATAATAAAAAACTCTTGACTTGACTCTCTGTTGCAGGCCTGTGATTACCCCTCCTGCTTGTCTCTGACTCAATATACAAAGTGTTGGAATGTGCCTTGAGAGACAAACACTGAGCCCTGTGCATGAAGGAAAGGAACAGTAATTCAATTTTGAAAGACATTTTCAAAATGTTACCAAAGCGCTTTCGCAGGCAAAAAGGCAAGTTATTTTAAAGTTGGAAATGTGGCATCTTTACATTCACAATCTCACATCTTCACATCTCCCCAACATCAATGTGAAGTCAATTTGAGTGATAACTTCAGCCAGGTCACTGGGGTGGCACGGTGGCGCAGCGGTAGAGTTGCTGCCTCACAGCGCCAGAGACCCGGCTTCGATCCTGACTACGGGTGCTGTCTGTATGGAGTTTGTCCGTTCTCCCCGTGACCTGCGTGGGTTTTCTACAAGTGCTCGGGTTTCCTCCCACACTCCAAAGAAGTGGAGCTTTGTGGGTTTAATTGGCTTCGGTAAAATTGTCGCTAGGGTGTAGGATAGGAACAGGAAAAGGTTATTGTCACTTGTGACTAGGCGCAGTGAGATTCTTTGCTTGCATACACAATGTATACAAATAGCAGCCACCAACGGCGCTGACACAGCTTCCCCGTTTGGTCTCTCCCCTCCCCACCCCCCAGCGGTTCCCCCATGCCGGGTCCCCATTGTCCTTTGTCCCTGATTGGGGATGATCAGCCATGATCACATTGAATGGCGGTGCTGGCTCGAAGGGCCGAATGGCCTACTCCTGCACCTATTGTCTATTGTCTATTGTCCATTGTTCTTCCCCGTCCTCCCCCCACGCCAGGTCCTCCATTGCTCTTCCCCACCCCCCCCTATAGTGCTAGTGTATGGGGATCAGTGGTCGGCGCAGACACGGTGGGCCAAAGGGCCTGTTTCCACGCTTTAAACTGGACTAAACTAAACACCAAGGCTGCCAGAATGACGTGGGGCTTTGATGATGCTGTCTGTCTTCTTCGGCATTCCTTCGATGGTGGAGAGGTCATTTACAGTGATGGACCGGGCAAAATCCATCACTCTCTATAATCGGGATTGGACCTTTGGACTGAAATGAGGAGAAGATTGGCTAATTTTCAGGAAGGAATATCGCTGACCCCCATCTCTCTACTCCTTTTGTTCCCTGTCAGCATATGCCAATCCTACCACAATCTTTCAACTCATGGTGTCGAAGTGGAAGATATTCCAGGTTGTGCATCCGTGTTTGAATGGATCGTCAGCTGGTTAAAAGGGGTGAGGGCATCTTTGAGGTTGTAAAGGTGGTGGACAGAATGGATGTGGAGAGAATGTTTCCACTAGTGGGAAGGTCTCGGACCAGAGGCCTTAGTCTCTGAATAAAAGGGCATACCCCTAGAAAGGAGATGAGGAGGAATTTCTTTACTCAGATGGTGGTGAATCTGTGGAATTTATTGCCAGAGACGGCTGTGGAGGCCAAGTCAATGGATGCTTTTAAGGCGGAGATTGATGGATTCTTAATTGGTACGGGTGTCAGGGGTTATGGGGGAAAGGCAGGAGAATGGGGTTGAGAGGGATAGATCAGCCATGATTGAATGACGAATGGCTTAATCTTGCACCTATAATTTAGGAATTTATAAATCTGTTTCTGGAGAAAAAGAGACCATGGATGAAATCCTGGCGTTTCCGTCTCATGGCATCATAGAGTCATGGAGTCTGGCAACCTTTGACCTGCACCTCCAACCATCTTTGCCTCTGCCATGTCGCTCGATTCGATCGTCCTCGACTACCAGAGAAGCTGACTTGTCTTCCTCACCATCTTTAATTTGTTTTCTAATTCATAAACAAGGATGTTCAAAGAAAACGAGAAGGAAACTAGGCTTCTTTTGAATGCCCAGCATGACTTTTCTCATGGGCTGCCGACTGATTAATCTTTAATTCCTGGAGACTCCAGGAGCATCTTGAAGGGTTGGCCACCCTGGAGGGGAGGGGGAGAAACTGGCAAAAGTGAAGAAATCAAACTAGTTATTTATATCTTGAAGCGCGACAATAATTCTCCACGGGATCACAGCCTGACGTTCCACGCTAAATATGTCAAATCAAAGCTATGCTGCAGAATAGTCCAGTCATCAGCATTGGTTTAATGGCTTGTAGCCTCTGATTAACATTTAATAGTCACAGGCTGGTTATAGCACATTTTAACATACAGTGTGTGTGTACAGCCTTTAAATGGGGTTACATTGCCTCATCAGCTTAATATGCAAATTTAGATCCTGGCAAGTCATTTTCAGCTCCCAACATTTCCTGATAAGAGGATTTCATTGCATCTACTTTACCCAGTTAGAAAAATCCACTTAGCACCAGTAAACATTGCGGGAACTAGATTTTGGATGGCGATGAGCTGGAGAAATTCAAAGCTCGTTTTGTGTGGACAGCAACTGCAGACGGAAGGTTTGTACCAAAGAAAGACAAAGCTAGTTTAGTTTAATTTGGAGATACAGCGCGGAAACAGGCCACTCGGCCCACCGGTTCTGCGTCGGCCAAGCCATCCCCCTCTCATCTTCAGTGAGAGAGGGTCTCACGCAGGCAGGTGGAACTAGTATTGCTGGGGCATGTTGGTCAGTGTGGGCAAGATGGGCCGAAGGCCTGTTTCCACACTGTCTCAGTCTATGACTCCATGACTCGGATACATTAAGCTCATAATGTGGTGGCAGCAGCATTTTGCTCCCTATCTCAGAACTTCATTTCACTGAAGTTTAATTGAACTTCATACATACTTGATTAATAAATTATGATTATGATTATGATTATGATAGTGAGAGTATCATCAGTGTGCTGGCCGGTCTGTAAAGAGCATTTGGTGTCCGTGACTGCGGAGACACTTGACGGCAAGATCGCAGTCCTAAAGGATTATCGCTCTTTGGTTACCGGAATCACAGAAATACATAAAGACGATTACCGTGCTGATAAATCACATCACCAAGCCTTTGTGGAGTACACAGAAACAAGCAATTAGTAAACATGGGCTGTTATTTGGCTATTTACCAGGCTACAATATCTTCATTGCTTTTATCCTTAAATTTCTGCACATTCCTTGTGCGCTATGCTGCATGTTACATGTTCCCTGCACATGAATTACTATCGGTTCTGTGTCCATTGACAAATATGTAAGGGTATCCGCCTTCCGTCACAGCGAGGAATGTGGAGGAGTCACTGTGGTGGATGTTTATGTCACAATGTGTTTTGTGTGTTCCGCTGCTTTTTATTTGTATGACTGACTTGGCAACTGAAATTCCTCGTGTGCTGCAAAACATACTTGGCTAATAAAGTATTATTGTGATTGTGAGTGATTGTGATTGTAAAGGAAAATCATTGATAGAGCACCTTTTAAATCCCCAATCAACCCATCAATCAATCAAAGACTTTATTGTCATTCAAAAATACGCCATCAAATGCAAGTCTTAACGAAACGGCGTTGCATCTGGCTCACCGTGCAACGTAAAATAACAAAATGATAAAATAGATTTAAAAATAAATTAGATAAAAAGATAAAATAGATAATAGTGGCGGCACATTACATGGAATTGAAGTGTCTGATGACTCGGGGGAAGAAGCTGTTGCAACACCTGGCCGTTCTGCTCCTTATACGGCGATACTTTTTGCCCGAGGGCAGCAGAGTGAACAGTGAACGAGATGTGTGGGGTCTTTTATAATGCTGTTGGCCTTGGACAAGCCACGTTTGCACACATTGTCCCAGATTGAAGGAAGAGAAGGACACCTAAAGGTGCTTTAGAACTAATGATGCACATGTGAAGGATTCTCGCTGTCGTAACAAATTGGCCAAAGATAGACATAAAATGCCGGAATAACTCAGCGGGTCGGGCGGCATCTCTGGAGAAAAGGAACAGGTGACGTTTCGGGTCGAGTCCCTTCTTCGCACTGAGAGTGAGGGGAGAGGTGAAACAAGCGATATGAAAAGGTACATAGAACAAATGAATGAAAGATGTGCAAAAGGACATTAACAAGGACATATGCAAAGCAACATTAGCAAATTTGTAGATGACACAAAGCTGGGCGGCAGTGTGAACTGTGAGTAGGATGCTATGAGAATGCAGGGTGACTTGGACAGGTTGGGGGAGTGGGCAGATGCATGGCAGATTAAGTTTAATGTGGATAAATGTGAGGTTATCCACTTTGGTAACAAAAACAGGAAGGCAGATTACTATCTAAATGGCGTCAAGTTAGGAAAAGGGGAAGAACACTGGGATCTGGGGGTCCTTGTACATCAGTCTATGAAAGTAAGCATGCAGATACAGCAGGCAGTGAAGAAAGCGAATGGCATGTTGGCCTTTATAACAAGAGGAGTCGAGTATAGGAGCAAAGAGATCCTTCTGCAGTTGTACAGGGCCCTAGTGAGACAACACCTGAAGTATTGCGTACAGTTTTGGTCCCCTAATTTGAGGAAGGACATTCTTGCTATTGCGGGAGTGCAGCGTACAAGGTTACAAGGTTAATTCCCGGGATGGCGGGACTGTCATATGCGGAGAGAATGGAGCGGCTGGGCTTGTACACTCTGGAGTTTAGAAGGTTGAGAGGGGATCTCATTGAAACTTATTAAGGGTTTGGACACGCTAGAGGCAGGAAACATGTTCCCGATGTTGGGGGTGTCCAGAACCAGGGGACACAGTTTAAGAATAAGGGGTAAGCCATTTAGAAAGGAGATGAGGAAACACTTCTTCTCACAGAGATTGTGAGTCTGTGGAATTCTCTGCCTCAGAGGGCGGTGGAGGCCGGTTCTCTGGATGCGTTCAAGAGAGGGATAGATAGGGCTCTTAAAGATAGCGGATCAAGGGATTTGGGGAGAAAGCAGGGACGGGGCACTGATTGTGGATGATCAGTCAAGATCACATTGAATGGTGGTGCTGGCTCGAAGGGCCAAATGACCTTCTCCTGCACCTATTGTCTATTGTCTATAACCTGTCCTATCTATGCCCATCCCATCTGTTTCCTAAATGTTGGGATAGTCCAAGCCTCAACTACCTCCTCTGGCAGCTTGTTCCATACACCCAGCACCCTCTGTGTGAAAAAGGTACCGCTCAGGTTCCTATTAAATCTCTTCCCCTTCACCTTAAACTTACGTCCTCTGGTCCTGGATTCCCTGCTCTGGGCAAGAGACTCTGTGCATCTACCCCATCTATTCCTCTCATGATTTTGTCAGCAGGAGTGAAATTCCCGGCTCGCGCAGGGAACCAGTCTGAAGAAGGCTCCCGACCCGAAACATCACCTATCCATGTTCTCCAGAGATGCTGCCTGACCTGCCGAGTTACTCCAGCACTTTTGTGTCTTTTCTCACATGAACAGTACGGGCGGCACGGTGGCGCAGCGGTAGAGTTGCTGCTTTACAGCGCCAGAGACCCAGGTTCGATCCTGACTACGGGTGCTGTCTGCACAGAGTTTGTACGTTCTCCTCGTGACCACGTGGGTTTTCCCCGGGCGCTCTGGTTTATTCCCACACTCCAAAGACATGCAGGTTTGTAGGTTAATTGGCTATATGAAATTGGTATAAATGTTTAATTGGTATTAAATGGAAATTGTCCCTAGTGTGTGTAGGATAGTGTGGAGATCGCTGGTCGGTATGGACTCAGTGGGCCGAGGAGTCTTTTCCCCTTCTCTATCTCTCAACTATTATGAAAACTAAACTAAGATCATCAGCTTGCCTGGGACTGTGCGTGACATTTTGCTCGTGCCTGCCCTTTCTAATTCCACTCGCCTTCTCACGTCCTCTTCAATGTTCCTCCGTTTTACGAACCATCAAATTCTGTCCTTGAAGAATTTATGGACTATGGCCTCTGCCACTGCTCCCAGTTAAAGTTTACGTTCTAAGTGCCCTCGCCCCTCAAGCCGTGACCCACCCACCACCTGTCTGCACAATAGCCTCCCTCTAATTCTCTTTGGGAACTGTGTCACATCTGTGCCCTGTCATTAGCCTCTTGCCAGTCAGCAAAGACAATCGATCAGTTGTCTACCTAGCCATAGCTCCCCCCCCCCCCCCAATAATCCTGAAGACCTTTAACATACTGTCTGTTAACCTTTGCGAACAGGAAGACAACTTACCTTCACAGTGCCCAGAACGGACCAGCAGTTCATGGCCCTTCATCTATCATTCAATCCTTGCTCAGTCTCTTTTCACAAGCCCCTCGATCCCAATAACCTCTTTTACAGCCAGTTTATTAAAAGCGATTAAACGGGGCCAGATTTTATGGGACCTATCATTCGAAGCAGAACGGCATCCTGCAACTTCTTTTTATCAACTTGATAAATGTGAAATCCATTTCTAATTTGCGTGAAAGCCATTTTATTGAGTCCTGTCAGTCTGTCATCAGTTGTAAAATTTTTTTAAAAGAGTAAATAAAAGGACGTTGTGATCATCTACTCTGTGAGAATCAGAGGTGTAAGTATGCGAGTGTGCACAGGGGGTTGTTAAGGGTGAGACACAAGCCCGCTCGCACAATTAGAAATACCTTTTAAATCTATCGTAGAAGAGGGAGGGGCTCACGCACACACATACACAGAGGCATATACACACTCACATACACACTAATACACGCAGAGGCATAGTATACACACATACAAACACATGCAAAGGCATATAGACACATACACAAGCACACTAACACACACAGAAGCATATACACATACACACAGAGGCATATACACAGGCATATACACATACAGAGGCATTCACACACAGGCATATACACACACGCACAAACACACCAAGGCATATACACATATGCACAGACACACACAGAGAGACATATACACACACGCACAAACACACCCACAGAAGCATATACACACATGCACAAACACACACACACAGGCATATATTCACATGCACAAACACACAGGGAGGTATATACACACTCATACACACATAAATATGGAAGGAAGGAGCAGGAGGAGGAACCGGCGGGAGGGGGGGGACAGGGTGCTGCTAAGTTAGAGCGGCAAGCCATAGATGGGACTGCTCAGTACTTTTTGTAACTTTGTTGGCGCCGAAACATGGCGACACTTGTGTCCTGCCTAGGTTGTACGCAGGTTCACATGAAAATAAGGTATCAATCGTCCGTTCACGTACACGCGCGCAGAAATACCAACACAACCACATGGACACACTCATGAACACATTCACACATATACTTCCACACGCGTGCACACACACACTCTCAGACACACATAAACATGCACACACACACACTCAGACACACACAAACACACACTCAGATACACATAAACATGCACACACACACACGCTCAGACACACACAAACACACACACACACACACACGCTCAGACATACACACACAAGCTCAGACACACATAAACATGCACACATACACAAACACACACACAAATTTAGTCTGCACCCTGCAAACGGAAGTTTTTAACTGCTCTCACAAAATCACAGCAGGCATATTTGCGGTGTTCACACGACGACAGTTAATCTAATTTGGTACAGCTGCTAATTCACTATCAATAGTGTGTTAGCGATTTGCTATGTAAACGGCCCATCAGACCGGTCCTCAGTAAAGTGGCAATAAAATGTGTTCAGTATCATTCCTCACCTTAATAAGCAGCAGTGAGGGGAAGAAAGGGAAAACTTGTACCAATTTCAATTTACTGATTCAGCTGTTACAATTTTTATGCTTGGTACTAATGAGTTTTACCAAAGAAGAATCACCCAGAATTTTACAGCTGCTATTAAGCTCTATGTAAATGATATTCTGTTATTCTTCGTACTTGGGTTGTGGCAGGCAGTATGATGCAAATGGTGCTCTTCATGTCGTTCATATCCAAGACAAATAGGTTGAAAATGGTGGGCTGTCCTTGAAACTAATAGCTGGTTTACTGTGCAAGGTGACGATAGACACAGAATGCTGGGGTGACTCAGCGGGACAGACAGTCTGACGAAGGGTCTCGACCCGAAACGCCACCCATTCCTTCTCTCCAGAGATGCAGCCTGTCCCCCTGAGTTGCTCCAGCATTTTGCGTCTGTCTTCAGTTTCTGCAGTTCCTTCCTACACACTCACTGCATAAGGTGTTCCCTTGACATGCCTCTGCTGCTTTCAATTCACGTCCCATTGTTTTGGGCAGAAAGATTCCCGTCACTGGTAAGGTTAAGCATATTTTACCTGCGTGAAATTAACTTGGTAATAAAGCGGAATATCTTGGTCGCATTTAATGCCCTACGAAATTGAAGGAAGCAAGTATGAACAAAAGAGACTGGAGTTATGTTCGAGATTGCACTGAGTGTCATCTTGTAATACTGACCATAGATTTGGACCATAGACCACAGATCATTATGGACCAGAGACCATAGATACTACAAACCCACTGACTCCCATGGCTATCTAGACTACACTTCCTCCCACCCTGCTTCCTATCCCCTATCCAAATTCCTCCGTCTACGCCGCATCTGCGCCCAGGATGAGCTGTTCCATACCAGAGCATCGGAGATGTCCTCAATCTTTAGGGAACGGGGGTTCCCCTGTTCGACTATAGATGAGGCTCTCACCAGGGTCTCCTCTATATCCCGTAGCTCCGATCTCACTCCCCATCCCCCCACTCGTAACAAGGACAGTCCCCCTTGTCCTCATCTTCCACCCTACCAGCCTCCACATACAACAGATAATCCTCCGACATTTTCACCACCTCCAACGGGGATCCCACCACTGGCCACATTTTCCCATCTCCTCCCCTTTCAGCTCCCCCCATAACTCCTTGGTCAATTTGTCCCTTCCCACCCAAACCACCCCCTCTCCTGGTACTTTCCCTGCAACCGCAGGAGATGCCACACTTGTCGTTTTACCTCCCCCCTTGACTCCATCCAAAGGACCCAAGCCGTCTTTCCAGGTGAGGCAGAGGTTCTCCTGCACCTCCTCCAACCTCTCAGAGGGCCTGTTTCCGTGCTGTAATTGTTATATGGTTATACGGTTATATGGTTATTGCATCTGCTGCTCTAGGTGTCAACTGCTCTACATCGGTGAGACCAAGCGTAGGCTTGGCGATCGCTTCGCCCAACACCTCAGCTCAGTTCGCAATAACCAACCTGATCTCCCGGTGGCTCAGCACTTCCACTCCCCCTCCCATTCCAAATCCGACCTTTCTGTCCTGGGCCTCCTCCACGGCCAGAGTGAGTCCCACCGCAAGTTGCAGGAGCAGCACCTCATATTTCGCTTGGGTAGTTTACACCCCAGCGGTATGAACATTGACTTCTCCAATTTCAGGTAGTCCTTGCTTTCTCCCCCCTTCCCCTCCCATTCCCAGCGCTCCCACAGCCTCTTTGTTCCTTCTTCCCGTCCACTATATCGAGCCATTACCGTTTAGTGCAAGGTAAAGCCAGCAAAGTCCGATCAAGGATAGTCCGGGGGGTCACCAATGAGGTACATAGTAGTTTAGGACTGCTCTCTGGCTGTGCTAGGATGAGTCAGTTGGCCTACATTAGAATCCCATGCTTTAAAAGGCATCATCTCCTTCCAGTCAGAACACTGTTTCTATTGTCTTGTTCTTGAATCTCCCCCCAAAAAATAGGCAGTTAAAATGCTAAAGAGTTGGTTTGCATGCTCATTAACTTTAGAATGGCTGCAGGTTATCACTTAAATCAGCCATTTATTTAAATCCACAAAATAAATGAATGTTGATCGCACTGATTACTGTTCATTAGCACTAATGCTTGTCTTCATCCCAATAATGCACATTTACAGGTAGACTTTGTGCAAACTCAAGGATTGTACATGTACCACAAGGAAGCATGAACAGGAGAACCAAGGGTATGGAGTGCGTCTCATAGGCTCCTCTCTTGCAGTGTTGGAGACACGAGAGACTGCAGATGCTGGCAGCCTGCTGGCAAAGCACAAAGTGCTGGAGGAACTCTGTGGGTCAGGCAGCATCTGTGGAGGGAATGGACAGATGACGCTTTGGGTCAAGACCCTTCTTCAGATTCTGAACAAGCGTCCAGACCCGAAAAGTCACCTATCCTTGTTCTCCAGGGATGTTACCTGACCTGCTGAGTTACTCCAGCCCTTTGTGTATTAATCAGCATCTGGTATTCCTTGGTTTAGTGGACAATGTTATTTTCTGCTTGTGGTATTCTGCTCTTTGCTGGGGTCAGCCTGGGTGCTCCGTAATTGTCTCCACTATTTGGTTTTAGTTTAGTTTAGAGATCTTGTGCAGAGATACAGTGTGGAAACAGGCCCTTCGGCCCACCCAACCCATGCCAACCAGCAATCCCCGTACACTAGCACTATCCTACACTATCCTACACATTAGGGACAATTTACAGTTTAGCTTAGTTTAGTTTAGACGAGATACAGCGCGGAAACAGGCCCTTCGGCCGACCGATTCTGCACCGACCAGCGCTCATCGCACGCTAACACTTTCCTACACACACCAGGGATATTTTTTTACATTTACCAGTTAACCTACAAACCTGTACGCCCTTGGAGTGTGGGAGGAAACCAAAGATCTCGGAGGAAGCCCACGCAGGTCACAGGGCGAACGTACAAACACCGTACACGCAAGCACTCGTAGTCAGGATCGAACGCGGGTTTCGGGCGCTGTAAGGCAGCAACTCTACCCGCTGCGCCACCGTGCCGCTAACCGGTGACATGCTGGTATCCGGTGGTTTCTGCTCAGCTTTGGTTTGATGCACTTGATTGTAAGTCTTTGTGGACACAAAGGAGACCAAAGGACACGCATGTTTGGTGACGAGAAGACATCGATCAAATAAATGGTGCCGCAAGTCAGGGGGATCACCGCTTCCTCCTGTTTGTTATGGCCTCACATTCAAGCACTTAGCTGTTTGCTCAGCCCGTTATTACTCTCGTCAGTCACTAAACCACGAGAATGGGAGGTGTGAATGCAGCATGGCGGAGGAACAGGGAAAGTTAGCTAGGTCGCCTTACGCCTTACAAGCTGATGGAATGGGCTACAGACCAGTGGGTCGGCATAGCCAAGCTGCCAGGGCCCAGCCATGAGCGGCAGGAGGTAAGAGAGAGGGAGACCAACAGAGCAAGAGAAAAGCCATGAGGAAATAAAGAACTGCAGATGCTGGTTAGGACACAGAGGTCGGCATGGTGGCTCAGCGGTAGAGTTGCTGCCTTAAGGGCCTATCTCACTTTGCGAGTTCTTCTGCGACTGCGGGCCTGACTGATGTCTGCATCAAGTTGTACGCCAATCTACGAGACAGACTACGACACCGTGACGTCAAACTGCGACAATCCACATCAGCCGACGTCACAATCTCCAGGAGCTCAACAGCGACAACATACAACAGTATATGACAGCCTACGACCGCGCCTACGATATCGTGCGACCGCACGGACGTCAAACAGAGACAGCCGAAGTCAACATAGGTCCCCGCGACACGATACGGCAAGATACGACAGGCTGCGTCACTGCTTGCGACATCTGAGGACAACAGGTTGATGCATGATGACGCATGCTGTCACCATACATCACCGGGCATCACCGGCAGAACAGCCTACGTCAGCGTGCGACAGGGCGCGCGACATGATAAGACACGCAGGTGTCGCGGGAAGATTTTGAACATTCCAAAATCCAGCGGCGGCAAAGAGACGTGGGGTCACTACATGCGTCACCTCACGTCACCCCATGTCAGCCCGCGTCAGCCCGCGTCACCCCTTGTCAGCCCGCGTCAGCCCGCGTCACCCCATGTCAGCCCGCCTCACCTCGCGACAACTTCTTTTCAGGCAGTCGCCGAAAATGTCGCCCAAGTTGGACAAGCCCTTCACAGCGCCAGAAACCCGGGTTTGACCCTGACTGTGGAGTTTGTACATTCTCCCTGTGACCGCGTGGGTTTTTCACCGGGTGCTGGGGTTTCCTCCCACACGCCAAAGACCCGACAAGGTTCGTAGGTTAGTGTGGCTCCGGTAAAAATCGTAAATTGTCCCTCGTGTGTAGGATAGTGCGTGCTAGTTACTGGGATCGCTGGTCGGCGTGGACTCGATGGGCCGAAGGGCCTGTTTCCACATTGTGTCTCTAAACTGAACCAAATAAGACACAAAATGCTGGAGTAACTCAGAGGGTCAGGCAGCATCTCTGGAGAACATGGATAGGCAAGAATTCAGGTCGAGACTCTTCCTCAGACTCGACTCGAAACGTCACCTATCCATGTTCTCTTCGGATGCCAGCTGACCCGTTGAGTTACTCCAGCACTTTGTATCTTATTTAGTACTTAGAGGACATAAATCTCCAGAGAGCTTGTACAGTGGGTTCCTTCCACGTAGAAGAACACATACACAATCTTTGAACATCCTGTTCACCTCAACAGTGCTCACGCAGAGTGGATAGAAACATAGAAACATAGAAACATAGAAATTAGGTGCAGGAGTAGGCCATTCAGCCCTTCGAGCCTGCACCGCCATTCAATATGATCATGGCTGATCATCCAACTCAGTATCCCGTACCTGCCTTCTCTCCATACCCTCTGATCCCCTTAGCCACAAGGGCCACATCCAACTCACTCTTAAATATAGCCAATGAACTGGCCTCAACTACCCTCTGTGGCAGAGAGTTCCAGAGACTCACCACTCTCTGTGTGAAGAAAGTCTTTCTCATCTCGGTCTTAAAGGATTTCCCCCTTATCCTTAAGCTGTGACCCCTTGTCCTGGACTTCCCCAACATCGGGAACAATCTTCCTGCATCTAGCCTGTCCAACCCCTTAAGAATTTTGTAAGTTTCTATAAGATCCCCTCTGGATGTAGGAAGGAACTACGCAGGGCTGGTTTAAACCGAAAGATAGACACCAAAAGTTGGAATAACTCAGCGGGTCAGGCAGCATCTCCAAAGCAAAGGGAATAAGGTGACGTTTCTGGCCGAGATCTTTCTTCAGACGCTGGGTCCAGCTCCAGCAGCGGTTCCGTCAGTCCAGAACATGCAAAAAAGAAGGATGTCTTCTTTTTTCTCTTCTCTTGGTTAAAGCGGAGTTTAAAGATCAGGCTGCAGAGGAAACCACGGTGATCAAAACACTGCATGGTTCATTACCTAAGTTAAAATGAAAGACTCAACGCTTTCTGCATCAGCTTGCAAAGAGACGAGGGGGGGGGGGGGGGGGGGGGGTGTGGACAACTACGGCAAATAATTATCGTAAAAAGTATTTTGAGTAGAACACAGAAGGAGAGTAGATTTAAACTAAAACGACTCAATTAACAGCATAACGTATGGCAAACCTTCTCAGTGGCGAGAAGATGGGAAGGGATTATCTCAACAGGGAGCTAATGCAGCCAGCACCACAAACCGCAGCAACCTCCTCACATGACAGACAGACGCACACCCAGCAAAGTTGACAGATCTACCGGTATATTGGCTGCTGGCACAGGGCTTTGCTCATCAAAGCTGGAATAAAATTGTTTTGCAAGAAGGACCAGCGCAAGCAACACTTGTCAGCGATAATCCAAATTATTCCCTTCTTGCCCTGGCATTTTCATTTCTGTTTGCGCTCACGGTCTATTTGTAAGTGAAGAGGAAGTGCAATCCAGTCCTTGTACAATCAGCGCAGCCTCTCAAATGGATCCATTTACACGACATTCAGTGCGTGCATTTGAATCTGCTTTTCTAAAGGGCACATTCTCCCAGAATTATTCCGACTCTTTTTCTGTATCTCCCACACCCACACGATTTAGTTCAGCATAAACACACTGTTGACCAGAATTATTCATAGAGACTCGCAGCGTGGAAACAGCGCCTTCCGGCCCAACTTGCCCACACCGACCAACATGTCCCATCTGCACTAGTCCCACCTGCCTGCGTTTGACCCATATCCCTCTCATCCTATCCTGTATAGAATAGGGAAAGGCTGGGATAGAGTGGATGTGGAGAGGATGTTTCCACTAGTGGGAGAGACTAGGACTAGAGGTCACAGCTTCAGAATTAAAGGACTTTTTTTTAGCAAGGGAATTAGGAGATATTTCTTTAGTCAGATGGTGGTGAACCTGTGGAATTGCCTGTGCCACAGAAGGCTGTCGAGGCCTATTCAGTGGATTTTTTTAGGGCAGAGATAGATAGATTCTTGATTAGTATGGGTGTCAGAGGTTATGGGGAGAAGGCAGGAGAATGGGGTTAGGAGGGAGAGATAGATCAGCCATGATTGATGGGCCAATTCTACTCCTATCACATATGGCCTTATGACCTATCCAGGTCGGTGGGGGCGTTGCGAGACGGCTGCCCTGCCAGCAGCTTGTTAGTCATTATTACTTTTTTTTGTTTTTTTTAGTATGTCCAAATGTTTGTTTTAGTGTCTCTCGGTGTGTCTTGTGTGGGGGGTGGTGAGGGGAGGTGAGGGGGGGGTTAAGGGGGAAACCGTTTTTGGCCGCCTTCTCCACAGAGAGGCGACTTTTTTCATGTTGCCTCCCTCACGGCCTAACACCAAGGATTGGTGCGGCCTTTACCGGAGGCGGGCCCGGAGCTTCAGCAGCGGGCGCCGCGTGGACTTTTTTCATCGCGGAGCGGGGCGAACCCATGCTGGGGTCGCCAGAAGGTAGTGCTCCGATCGCTGGCCCGCGGACTGTTTCAGCCTGAAGCCACGGTCTGCTGAGCTTCTAGTCGTGGGCGCGGCATTCGGAGCCTGGGATCCCTCGTTGGGGATCCTCAGAGGGTAAGAGCTCCGTCCCGCCGGCCCGCAGCCTACAACATCTCAAAGACACGGTCTGCGGAGCTTCTAGCCGCGGCACGGCGTGGACTCACCATCCGGAGCGGGATCCCTCGCCGGGGATCCCTGGAGAAGAGCCCAACCGCCGGCCTGCGGCCTACATCATCTTGAAGCCGTGGTCTCCGGTAGGGAAGCTCTCGCTTCGGGACTGACCTTCCAGAAGTGTGGGCCGGTACATCTGGCCACCCACAGCGGCGACTGCGGAGGTTTATGGCCCCGACCACGGGGGAACAATGGAGGAGGACTGACTGTACTTTGCGCCCTCCACCACAGTGAAGAATGCTGTGGTGGATGTTTTGTGTTACATTTTATGGAGATGTCTGAGACCCTACACTTGGAAAAAAATTAGACTTGTCTTAATTGACAAACCAGAATTATTTGCTAGAATACGGTCTCCATTTGTTGATTTTCTGAAAGGGTAAATTGGTCTGGCACGGAAACTCGACTGGAACTTGAATCCAGGATTGGATGAATAATTACACTTTATAATCTACGGACCTATCTCCAAAATTGTGTTATTGGTAATTTATCTTATTTTCTCTTCTCTTTCTATCTATAAAAAAAATAATAATAAAAAAAATGTATTGTCTATTGTGTGTTCTTTTTGATTGTACTGCTGCTGGCAAGTTCATTTCACTGCACTTTATTGTGTATGTGATGAATAAACCTGATTGATTGATTGCCTCAACCTACTTCTTCCAGCAGCTTGTTCCATAAATCACAAAAAAAGAAGCATTCAACACCAATCTGTGTCCTAGCAAGAGATTTTAAGGAGGTGAGAGGAAATGCTGTAATTGGATTACCTCAAGATAACATACTAATCATTGAATCATAGAGCATAGAAAAAGGCCCATCTGCCCTCTGAGTATTTATACCATTTACAGTCACCAATTGACCAATGGACCAGAACACCTTTGGGACGAAAGGGAAAAAGACAAAAGAGCCCGGATGAAAAGCGAATGGTCGCACTGCAAGAACTTCAAAGCTTTTACTGTTTTCATAGGATAAAGGCTCATCATAGGACAGGACGAGGAACTGCAGATGGTGGAATCTTGAGCGAACCTCTGTGGGAAGGTAGTACCTGTGGAGGGAATGGGTGGGCAATGTCTCAATCAGGACATTTCTACAGACTGGAGGGTCGGACGGGTGTCCCGGCAAGCCGCGGCCAGACCCTCGAAGGTCCAGCTCAACCACTGCGGACCAGGGGAGGAGGACCATAGAAGGCCGTGGGGGCCAAGTCAGCGGGCATTTATAAGGCAGAGATCGATAGATTCTTGATTAGTACGGGTGTCAGAAGTTATGGGGAGAAAGGCAGGAGAATGGGGTTAGGAGGGAGAGATAGATCAGCCATGATTGAATGCCGGAGTAGACTTGATGGGCCAAATGGCCTAATTCTACTCCTATCCCTTATGACGTTATCCCCGGAGACCCGGGGAATCGCCGGCCGCGGACGCAGACCCGGAACCTGCCCGGAATGCTCGGCTCGCCCGTCCAGAGTAGGAGTGGGTCGGAGGGCCGGTAAGCTGACCAGCTGCGGGAGGCAGTGCACGGCCTCGACGGGGGACAGGGCTGCTGGAGGCCCGGTAGCAGCCTGGGGCTCAGCTAGACCGTGCCCTGCTCCCAGAGGCCGAACGCATGGACCACACGCAGTCTATAACAGTGGCGGAGGACACCACGGCTACGCTTGGCCAGGCCAAACATGCCACTTCATGGTCAGATCAAGATCCCTGCACTTACAGCAGACTTGAAAATGGTGTGAAACTGGCAACTCTGTATACTGTCTCAGTGTACTACTGCTAAACACTTGTGCACTATCTAAGATGCTTATCTAAGATGGATCTAAGTGCTTATGTATAGCGATACTTGTATTGAACTGTGTACAAAAAACTTCCCAATGTTGGGCGAGTCCAGATCCAGGGGCCACAGTCTTAGAGTAAAGGGGAGGCCATTTAAGACTGAGGTGAGAAAAAAGTCACAGAGGGCAGTGGAGGCCAAATCACTGGATGGTTTTAAGAGAGAGTTAGATAGAGCTCTAGGGGCCAGTGGAGTCAAGGTTTCTACAGCTATATTAATAGCAAAAGGATAACGAGGGATAAAACTGGGCCTTTAAAGAACCTGAATGGACAGCTATCTGCAGAGCCAAAAGAGATGGGGGAGATATTGAACAATTTATTTTCTTCGGTATTCACCAAGGAGAAGGATATTGAACTCTGTGAGGTAAGGGAAAAAAGTAGAGTAGCTATGGAAACTATGAGATTCAAAGAGGAGGAAGTACTGACACTTTTGAAAAATATAAAAGTGGATAAGTCTCCAGGTCCTGACAGGATATTCCCTAGGACATTGAGGGAAGTTAGTGTAGAAATAGCAGGGGCTATGACAGAAATATTTCAAATGTCATTAGAAACGGGAATAGTGCCGGAGGATTGGCGTACTGCGCATGTTGTTCCATTGTTTAAAAAGGGTTTAAAGAATAAACCTAGCAATTATAGACCTGTTAGTTTGATGTCAGTGGTTGGCAAATTAATGGAAAGGATACTTAGAGATAATATATATAAGCATCTGGATAAACAGGGTCTGATCAGGAATAGTCAACATGGATTTGTGCCTGGAAGGTCATGTTTGACAAACCTTCTTGAATTTTTAGAAGCAGTTACTAGGGAAATTGATGAGGGTAAAGCAGTGGATATTGTCTATATGGATTTCAGTAAGGCCTTTGACAAGGTTCCCCATGGAAGGTTGGTTAAGAAGGTTCAATCTTTGGGTGTTAATGGTGGAGTAGCAAGATGGATTCAACAGTAGCTGAATGGGAGATGTCAGAGAGTAATGATGGATGGCTGTTTGTCAGGTTGGAAGCCGGTGACCAGTGGGGTGCCTCAGGGATCTGTGTTGGGTCCACTGTTGTTTGTCATGTACATCAATGATCTGGATGATGGGGTGGAAAATTGGATAAGTAACTATGCAGATGATACTAAGATAGGTGGTGCTGTGGATAATGAAGTAGATTTTCAAAGTCTACAGAGAGATTTGGGCCATTTGGAAAAGTGGGCTGAAAGATGGCAGATGGAGTTTAATGCTGATAAGTGTGAAGTGCTACATCTTGGCAGGACAAATCACAATAGGATGTATATGATAAATGGTAGGGAATTGAGGAATGCTGTGGAACAGAGAGATCTAGGAATAACTGTGCATAGTTCCCTGAAGGTGGAATCGCATGTAGATAGGGTGGTAAAGAAAGCCTTTGGTGTGCTGGCCTTTATAAATCAGAGCATTGAATATAGGAGTAGGGAAGTAATATTAAAATTGTACAAGGCATTGGTAAAACCAATTCTGGAATATGGTGTACAATTTTGCTCACCTAATTATAGGAAGGATGTCAACAAAATAGAGAGAGTACAGAGGAGATTTACTAGAATGTTGCCTGGGATCCAGCAACTATGTTACAGAGAAAGGTGAACAAGTTAAGTCTTTATTCTTTGGAGCGCAGAAGGTTAAGGGGGGACTTGATTGAGGTCTATAAAATGATGAAAGGGATAGACAGAGTTGACATGGATACGCTTTTCCCATTGAGGGTAGGGAAGATTCAAACAAGAGGGCATGGCATGAGAATTAAGGGACAGAAGTTTAGGGGTAACGTAAGGGGGAACTTCTTTACTCAGAGGGTGGTGGCGGTGTGGAATGAGCTTCCAGCAGAAGTGATGGAGGCAGGATCGATTTTAACATTTAAAAGTAAAGTGGATAGGTATATGGACGTGAAGGGAATGGAGGGGTATGGTCTGAGTGCAGGTAGATGGGACTAGGGGAAAACAAATGGTCGGCACGGACTGGAAGGGCCGAGAGGGCCTGTTTCTGTGCTGTAATTGTTATACGGTTATATATGGTTATGATATGGGGGGAAGGCAGGCACGGGTTGTTGATTGGGGATGATCAGCCATGATCACAATGAATGGCGGTGTTGGCTCGAAGGACCGAATGGCCTCCTCCTGCACCTATTTTCTGTGTTTCTATGTTTCTACTATCACTGTCTTGGTCAGCATCTTCAACTCTGCTTAAAGATACTCCTTGAGAGGCACTGGACCACATCTCGTTGGATGTGCGAGCATCTGCTTCCACAGCTAGGATTGCGTGCAATATTGCCTTCCAGTTTCCCCGTTCCATAAAACAAACATCTGTACATGCATCTGTCAGTTGGGTGGTTGATGTGATGGCTTGCGTTGAAATGATCCTTGTGGTCCTGTCATGGAGTATCTTTCCCAGTCCCATCTGCTCTCCTGTACCACTTCCAAGTAGGAATGTGACATCTTCCTGGTCAATTACGGTGACGTCCACACCCTTGGTCCTTTAATCCTTTGATTTTGCTCTCTTCAGACAACACCACCCACCCACACCTAAGTGTGATCTTGTTGCACAGTGCGACAACCAGACTCATTGCTATTACCTGCTATTAGGAGAATGTTGCCAGGACTCAAGGGTCTGAACTATAGGGAGAGGTTGGGCAGGCTGGGACTCTATTCCTTAACACGCAGGAGGATGAGGGCTGATCTGATAGAGGTGTATACATTAATGAGAGGAATAGATCTTGCCCAGAGTAGGGGAATCAAGAACCAGAGGATATAGGCTTTAGGTGAAGAGGAAAAGATTTATTAGGAATCTCAGGGGTAACCTTTTCACAAAAAGGGTGGTGGGTGTATGGAACAAGCTGCCAGAGGAGGTAGTTGAGGCTGGGACTATCCCAACGTTTAAGTAACAGTTGGACAGGTACATGGATAGGACAGGTTTGGAGGGATATGGACCAAGCGCAGGCTGGTGGGACTAGTGTAGCTGGGACATGTTGCCCGGTGTGGGCAAGTTGGGCCGAAGGGCCTGTTTCCACACTGTATCACTCTACGTCTCTAATACCTGCACCATCTCAAGGTCGGTGGATTGCTCTGGGTGGATGTTACACTTTGTTCCTGAGACAATGTGAATTGTCAGGGTCACCACTGTACCAGTGTTATGGCGTAGATAGATCTGGCAGGTTTTCCTGGCACAAAATTGGCCTTGACCATTGTTACTTTTTGCATATCTTTCATTCATTCGTTCTACTGTATATCTCTCTATATCACCGTCTATATCTCTCGTTTCCCTTTCCCCTGACTCTCAGCCTGAAGAACGGCCTCGACCCGAAAACGTCATTTATTTCTTTTCTCCACAGATGCTGCCTGACCCGCTGAGTTACTCCAACATTTTGTGTCAGTCCTCGGCATAAACCAGCACCTGCAGTTCCTTCCTACACAGGATTGACCTCATTTATCGACAGGTACGTTGGTTTTAACCGGTATCCTGTCTTTCTCTGTTACTTCTGCTTTGCAAATGACCCAACTCTGCAGGTTTTCCATTTCCTTTTCATTGTGCGGGTGTTTATAGAAAAAGATATTCCAGTCAAAGATAGACACAAAAATCTCGAGTAACTCAGCGGGACAGGCAGCATCACTGAAGAGAAGGAATGGGCGACGTTTCGGGTCGAGACCCTTCTTCGGACTGGTTAGGGATAAGGGAAACGAGAGACATAGACGATGATGTTGAGAGATAAAGAACAATGAATGAAAGATACGCAAAAAAGTAACAATATTAAAGGAAACATAGCTGTTAGCTGTTTGTTGGGTGAAAGCGAGAGGCTGGTGTGACTTGGGTGGGGGGGGGGGGGGGATAGAGAGAGAGGGAATGCCGATGCTAGCTGAATTTGGAGAAATCAATCTTCATGCCACTGGGCTGTAAGCAGCCCAAGGCAAATATGAGATGCTGTTCCTCTAATTTGCATTTAGCCTCACTCTGACAATGGAGGAGACCTAGGACAGAAAGTCTTCTTCCTTCGTGTGGCGTGCACAGCCTAAAGTTGTTGGACAACTTGTTCTATTTGATCCTCCGTTTGTGCACGTCGAGTTGATTGCGTTAGTCCAAACAGGGCGGACCACGTGAAGGTTGCAATTTTCCATCCCCAGAAAGGTCTGTGTGGGAATGGGAAGGAGAATTAAAGTGTTTAGCAACCGGGAGATCGGGCCGGGATATCAGGTAGGTCAAACCTTTCCCTAAATGCAGAGCACTTTTTTCCTGCCTCTCATGGTATCAGGCATTATACTTGTAACGTCTACATGACGACTTGTATTTCTACCTGTTGGCCACCCAACATTTCTAGTCTGGCTTTACATAACGCTTCAACTTTGCATATCTACATCTAACTTTTCAGTAATTATCTCACATGGTATTTGTTCCCTTTGGCTGGACTCTCAGATTTCACAAACAATCTGATCAGCATGTCTTTCAACACTATAACATTAATTATCTGCTAATGGTCTTAGCTCTATTAAGAAACTATCAAAGTATTCTTCATGCTGCTTATGCGAATAGAGAACTGGCAATGATTATCTTTCCAGCTCCACTTCTCTTTTATGCAATGAATTGTGGAATGAAAGTGGTGGATAGGGCAGTCAAGAAGGCTTCATCAGTCAGAGTATTGAGTATAGAAGTTGGGAGGTCACGTTGCATTGGTGGGGCCACATGTAGAGTATTGTGTTCAGTTTTGGAGACCTTGTTTATAGCAAAGATGTTGTCAAGCTCGGAAGGGTTCAGAGAAGATTTACCAGGATGCTGCCAGGACTCATGGGGACTGAGCCAAAGGACAAAGGACAAAGGACATTTATTGTCACACACACCAATTGGTGTTGTGAAATTTGAGTTGCCATTTGCAGCACACAAATAAAAAATAAAACACAACGTTAAAGAAGAATTTAACATTAAACATAAAAAACATCCGCCCACAATGGTTCCCACTGTGAGGGAAGGCAGCAAAGTCCAGTCCTCTTCCACTTGTTCACCACGTGGTCGGGGCCTATTTCAGGCCTCCGCAGTCGCTGCAACGGCGACCTGATGTTTCCGGCCCTCCTGCCGGATGATGGAGCTCCAGCGTCGGAGGAACACTCTTCAGCGGCCTGGAGTGCCTGGAATGGCCGCTTCCTACTAGAGACCGCGGCTCCGGAAGTCCACAGGCCACGCTGGTCGGAGCTCCAACACTGGCGATCTCGGCGAGAGATCCCAGGCTCCGCAGTGTTCAAAGTCAGCGGCGCCCGCAACTGGAAGCTCCGCAACGACAGATCCGCGATGTTGGAGTCGGCGATCTCAGCCCTCTGGAACTTACCAGACGGCGGCCCTCGGTAAGGCATCGCCCGCTCCGCGATGGTGCTTCAGCGCTGCGTCGCCGCTGGAGCTGAAGATTCTGGCCGGTCCCGGCAGGAAACGCCGCTCCAGCCCAGGTGGTAGGCCGCGAGTAAGGGGCGAAGATGCGGCTCGGAGGAAAGACGCATCTCCAAACAGGTAGGGACTAAGAAAAACAGTTTTCCCCCTTCCCCTCCCCCCACATAAAAAGACTAGACCTCCAAAACAACACTTTTTAACGTACTAAAAATAAAAAAAAATGTGAAAGGACGAACAGCTGCAGGCTGGGCAGCCATACTCGTCGGCTCCCCCACTCAAAGGAGAGATTGACCAGGCTTGGTTTTTATTCCTTGGAGCGCAGGAGGTTATGGGATGATCTAACAGAGGTGTACAAAATCATGAGAGGAATAGTTTAGGAAGGAACTGCAGACACTGGTTTAAACCGAAGATAGACACTAAAAGCTGGAGTACCTCTGGAAAAAATGAATAGGTGACATTTCGGGTTGAGACCCTTCTCGACCCAAAACATCACCTATTCCTTTTAGAATGGAGGTGAGGGAAAACTTTTTCACACAAAGGGTTGTGAATATGAGGAATTCTCTGCCTCAGAAGGCAGTGGAGGCCAATCCTCTGGATGCTTTCACGAGAGAGTTAGATAGAGCTCTTAAAGATAGCGGTCAGGGAATATGGTGAGAAGGCCGGAACAGGGTACTGACTGTGGATGATCAGCCATGAGTGGCGTTGCTGGCTCGAAGGGCCAAATGGCCTACTCCTGCACCTATTGTCTATTATTCTAATGGGCAGACAAATAGTTGGAAATTAATAGCGGCACGGTGACGCAGCGGTAGAGTTGCTGCCTTACAGCGAATGCAGCTCCGTAGACTCGGGTTCGATCCCGACTACGGGCGCTGTCTCTATGGAGTGTGTACGTTCTCCCCGTGACCTGCGTGGGCTTTCTCGGAGATATCCGGTTTCCTCCCACACTCCAAAGAGGCACAGGTTTGTCGGTTAATGGGCTTAGTAAAAGGACAAATTGTCCTCAGTGTGCGTAGGATACTGTTACTACGCAGGGATCGCTGGCCGGCACAGACCCGATGGGCCGAAGGGCTGTTTACGTGATGTATCGAAACTAAACTAAAGAAAATAGGAAAAGCAAGTTAATAGGAGAGCCCTCAGGAACCTGTCTTTTATTTACTTAAAAATAAGAACATCCCAGCTGATAAAAATTGTCCTTGGGGAAATAACTTACATGTATTAGAGTGTTGGCAGTCGGAACTACAGGCGAGCTATTTGTTACAAAAACGGAACTGTGGAAAAGCAGAATTGAACAGACCAGCTCAGTCCTAGTAAAATTAAGCAGAAAGACCGTAGTTCAAGAAGTGAAATTTGCCGTGCTTCATTGCTGATGTCCCACTCATCCTCCTATTTAAACAATTAAGCTGACCTCCTTATTATAACCCTGATAAATGAAAATCACCACATTTTAATTGGGCTCAGTTCGGTTCCCGTAAAACATGACTGAAGATGTCTCCACAGTTTTGTTTCGATACGATACGATACGATAGAACTTTATTCATCCCCGGATGGGAATTTGGTCTGCCAACAGTCACAACACACAACAAGGAAAGCGAAGAGCTCGGAGGAAACCCACGCAGGTCACAGGGAGAACGTACAGACTCCGTACAGACAGCACCCAGGGTCAGGATCGAAGCCGGGTCTCTAGCACTGTAAGGCAGCAGCTCGACTGCTGCGCCACTGTGCCACCCTAGTGAGTGGGACTGCAACTCCAAGCCCCAGACTACTCTGCACGTACTGTTAAATATAGAATCCACAATTTGCTGCCCTATTTGGAAGGTTAAATCTGTCACGTTGCCATGCGGTTGGACACCCTGTGGAGCACAGGCTTGTCGGGATTGCTCAGCCAGACCTGACATCCTGAAGCCGCGTTCTCCGGTAGGAAGGTGCCGATTCGGGACCTCCAAGCTGCGGAGCGTGTTCGACCGTCCTGACGTCGGAGTTTCAATCATCCCGACGCGAGGGCCTGTACATCGGGCCGTCCGTAGCGGCGACTACGGAGGGTTTATGGCCCCGGCCACGGGTGAACAAAGGAGGAAGACTGGCTGAACTTTGTTGCCTTTCACCACGGTGAAGAATGCTGAGGTGGATGTTTGTTTTAAATTCTATTGTGCATTGTGTGTTCTTTTTAAGTGTATCGCTGCTGGCAAATTCATTTCACTGCACCTGCGGGTGCATGTGACGAATAAAATTGACTTTGACTTTTGACCAAGGTGGTGCAGCGGTGGAGTTGCTGCCTTGCAGCGCCAGAGACCCAGGCTCGGTACTGACAACGGGAGCCATCTATACGGAGTTTGTATGTTCGCTCCGTGACCATGTGGGTTTTCTCCAGGTGCTCCGGTTTCCTCCCACATCCCAAGGACGTACAGGTTTGTAGGTTCATTGATAAAATTGTAAGTTGTCCCTTGTGTGTGTAGGTTAGGGATAGTGTACGGGGATTACTGGCCGGCATTTATCCGTCCCTCCGCCGTTGCCCGTTCCTCCTCCCTCGTCGTTTTACCAGTTCCACAATTCTTGAGGTAGGTGGATAGTGGGAGAAAAGGAAGTGCATCCAGATGGGATACAGGGAAGAGAGGGTAAAAGACGTGCATGTGTTCACAAGTTCTCAAGTTGTGGGAGTAGAATTAGGCCATTCGGCCCATCGAGTCCATTCCGCCATTCAACCATGGCTGATCCGTGCCACCTCATCCCATTTTCCTGCCTTCTCCCCATAACCCTTGATACCCATTCTAATCAAGAATTTATCTATCTCTGCCTTAAAGATATCCACTGCCCCCACAGCCCTCTGGGGCAGTGAGTTCCGCAGATTAACTATCCTCCGACTAAAGAAGTTCCTCCTTGCCTCCTTTCTAAAAGAGCACCCTTTAATTCTGAGGCTATGACCTCTGGTCCTAGACTCTCCCACCAGCGGAGACATCCTCTCCACATCTACTGTGTCCATGCCTTTCATTATTCTGTAGCGTTGGAGAATTCAATATTCATAGCATTGGGTTTTTTTTGGAACTGGTTCTCCACGCAATTGATCCAAAGTGAGCTAGGAAAGGGTGTCAACTGCTGGTGGCGATTCCAGGCAGGTGGTAAGATCAGGCCCATTAGCTGATACAGTTGTCACCAATTCCACCGGCCTTCACTGCCCTGTTTCAAACACCACTTTAATCTCCCCTTGATCAATGCAGAGGGAGTTACTGCAGAAGCCCTTCCCTTCCATAGTACTTCCACATGATTATGCTGTAACTTGAAGATCACACAAGTTGCAGGAATATTTGGTATTCACAAAAACAAAATCAATGCCACGAGAATATTACTGCTGACAAAGCATTCAGACTCATTAACATTCAAAATGATGATGGACAAATCATATGCGGTTTTGATTTTTAGGCTCATTTATTTTTTAAAAGAGAGTGATTATAGGAGCATTCCTACACAAGATCCTTTCCTTAAATCAGTGCAAAACATTCAATGGTTCAATGGGGCTTTATTAGTCACATGTGCAACGGCTTAGTGCAATTCTGCTTGCATATCTACGCATGCAGACGTTGCCATGTTTTGGAGCCATTTCCAAAATCCAAAGTACGGTCGGTCTACTTTTTTTTATTGTATCAAGAATAATTTATTTGATAACGAACGCGGTATAAAAAACAAAAACAAAAAAAACCCTGGTGACACACTCACCACCATATTACAAAATCACTAAATTATTCAGACACTAAATTCCAAATGACGTAACAAATATACTAAATAACTCTTGTACAACTATAACTCTAACACCACCCGGGCGCGGACATAACCCTGGTAAAGGGACAAGCATCTGGCTCGGGCAAAGCCCCCTTTCCGCCTGGCGCCATGACTCGCGCATGGCCAGCTTGGCAAACCCTAGGAGCAACCCAACCAGGACATCTTCATCCCTGCCCACTCCCTAGATCCCGTCACCAGTTCTTCGGTCGCTGACAGCAGAGCCGCTCCTCCCCCTACGGACCCTAGGTGAAGTGGCGCTGCTCCTTGCCCTCCGGACCCTGGCTATAAGGGACGCTCTACTGATCCTTCATGCCCGGTCTACTGGAACAGTTCCCGATCCAGGTGTCCCGGGAGCGTCTCCTGCAGCCGACCTTGAAGAACTTGTAGTGGGAGAGTTCAGGACTAGAGGTCAGAGCCTCGGAATTAAAAGACGTTCTTTTAGGAAGGAGATGAGGAGGAATTTCTTTAGTCAGTGGTAAATCTGTGGAATTCTGCCACGGAAGACTGTGGAGGCCAAGTCAGTGGATCTATTTGCAGCAGAGATAGTGCGGGAGTCAGAAGTTATGGGGAGAAGGCAGGAGAATGGGGTTAGGAGGGAAAAGTAGATCAGCCAAGATTGAATGATAGAGTAGAGTTGATGTGCCGAATGGCCTAATTCTGCTCCTATCACTTATGATCACTTATGGTTACCCCGCTTTACCCACTTATCGGCTCTCGCTCCTCAAGTCCGACGTCTCCAGCGACTCCCTTTCGGTATCGCGGTCCACCGAGCCTTTGGGTCCTACAAGCGGGTACCTGGTACCGTGGTCCGTTGGGCCTTTGTGTCCTCCTGGCAACTTCCTGGTTCCATTGTCCATCAAGCTTTACGGTCCTCCGGGCAGATTCCTGAATCCGCAAACCCACCGAGCCTTCCACTCCTCTGGCCGGAGTGGAAGGCTCGGTGGGCACCTTGGGAAGGCCCAAAATGTGGATTCACTTAAAGATTGGGAAATATCATGGATATCATAGTGCAAAAGAATATTACAATTTAACACCAACAGCACTGTGGTTATGACACAAGACTCCGAATCCAGACATGTGGATTAATTAACATATTCCACCATGGTTGGTTAGTTTAGAGATATAGTGCGGAAGCAGGGCCTTCGGCCCACCAAGCCCGCACCGACCTGCGACCCCCAAACATTAACACTATCCTACACACACTAGGGACAATTTTACATTTATACATTTACACCAAGCCATTTAACCCACAAACGTGCACGCCTTTGGAGTGTGGGAGGAAACCGAAGATCTCGGAGAAAACCCACGCAGGTCACAGGGAGAAGGTACAAACCCCATACAGACAGGCACCCGTGGTTAGGATCTGGTGCTGTAAGGCAGAAGCTCTACTGCTTTGCCACCATGCCACCTATCCTGGAAACGGAGGAATTTATCTTCAGGTCAGTAAACAGTGATGAGTAGCAAGCAATTCCCTGATTATTGTAAACCATGTGGTTTGCTGATCATAGAAACATAGACAATAGGTGCAGGAGTAGGCCATTCGGCCCTTCGAGCCAGCATTGCCATTCAATGGCTGATCGTCCAATATCAGTACCCTGTTCCTTTATGGTTCCCCATATCTCTTGATTCCGTTAGCCGTAAGAGCTAAATCTAACTCTCTCTTGAAAACATCCGGTTCAATTCAGACTGCGGGCTTAGTTTAGTTTATTATCACCTGTACTGAGGTACTGTGAAAAGCTTTTTGTTGCGTTTGCTGTCTGTACGGAGTTTGTACGTTCTCCCCGTGACCGCGTGAGTTTTCTCCGGGGGCTCCGGTTTCCTCCCACATTCCCAAAGACATGCAGGTTTGTAGGTCAATTGGCGTCTGTGAAATTGTGTAGGATAGAACTAGCGTTTGGATGATCACCGGTAAGCACAGACTCGGTGGGCCGAAGGGCCTGTTTCCACTCTGTATCTCTTAACTAAACTGAACTAACCTAAGTCAGTGTGTGAGAAAGAACTGCAGATGCTGGGTAAAATCAAAGGTAGACACAAAATGCTGGAGTAGCTCAGCGGGTGAGGCAGCATCTATGGAGAGAAGGAATGGGTCGAGACCCTTCTTCGTACAACGGTTCAAGCAACTAAACAATGGTAAGTGAATGTGCCGTGATCATACTAAATTACAATTTTACCTTCCTGCTTTTGGCACACTCACTTTTTGCATCATCTCTTTTGCAGTTAACAAAATACTACCAATCTTCAGTTTAAAATTAAAAATGGATCTGTCATCTACTACAAAAGTGGATTCCAATCTACTGCCATCCTTTCACTACTACTATCCAACACACCCTGGGGACAATTTACTCTTATACCAAGCCAATTGGCCTACAAACCTGTACGTCTTTGGAGTGTGGGAGGAAACCGAAGATCTCGGAGAAAACCCTCGCAGGTCATGGGGAGAACGTATAAAACTCCATACAGACAGGCACCCGTGGTCAGAATCGAACCCGGGTCTCTGGCGCTGCAAGCGCTGTAAGGCAACAACTCTCCCGCTGCGCCACCGCGCCGCCCTTGTTGGCTGAACTAAAACCCAACAAACATTGAATGAATTTTGAATACTTAATTCAGTCTGGCAGGCTTGGGATCATTACACATCACCTTATGCTTTCAAATTTGTAAAGAAATGCAATTTCTCTGAGGTCTTAATAATGATCTTTTTATTTGAAAGAATATGATTTGCCCCAATAGGAATGAAAAGCTTGCGAACCAAGAATTGTTAATGAACATTGAGCCTGTAGGTGGGATTTCTTGCAGATTTCTTAAACTCGTGGAAACTGATGTTGAAGCAAAAACTAGATCCAGTTTCAAACTTGGGTCCTCTTTATTTTTCTTTGTCCTTTCTATAAAAGATAGAGTAGAAGCCAGTGCAATACAATAAAGAATTACTTGCTGCGTTTAAAATCAGAGAGAGAAGCCTGTGAGATGGAACTGTTACCGATGGTTAAAACATTTCAAATGACATATCATTTGCACATCATTTCCAGCAGTCATACCTGCTCGGGTTCCTGTGATCTGTCGTGGGCAGGATGAATGAAGGCTGTGTGCTGTCTGTAGCACTTACAGAACTGGCTTCAGTTCCGTTTCAGTTCAGTTTGGTTCAGCTTATTGTCACGTGTACCGAGGTACAGTGAAAAACCTTTGCAGCGAGCCAACCAGTCAGCGGAAAGACAATACATGATTAAAATCTAGCCATCCACAGTATGTAGATTCATGATCATAGAATCATAGAAAATAGGTGCAGGAGTAGGCCATTCGGCCCTTCGAGCCTGCACCGCCATTCAATATGATCATGGCTGATCATCCAACTCAGTATCCTGTACCTGCCTTCTCTCCATACCCCCTGATCCCTTTAGCCACAAGAGCCACATCTAACTCCCTCTTAAATATAGCCAATGAACTGGCCTCAACTACCTTCTGTGGCAGAGAATTCCACAGACTCACCACTCTCTGTGTGAAAAATGATCTTCTCATCTCGGTCCTAAAAGACTTCCCCCTTATCCTTAAACTGTGACCCCTTGTTCTGGACTTCCCCAACATCGGGAACAATCTTCCTGCATCTAGCCTGTCCAACCCCTTAAGAATTTTGTAAGTTTCTATAAGATCCCCCCTCAATCTCCTAAATTCCAGCGAGTACAAGCCGAGTCTATCCAGTCTTTCTTCATATGGAAGTCCAGTCATCCCAGGAATCAGTCTGGTGAACCTTCTCTGTACTCCCTCTATGGCAAGGGAATAATGTCTAGTGTCTACTCCCCCTATGATAAGGGAATAATGTCTAGTGCAAGGCAAAGTCATCAAATTCCAATCAAAGATTGTTCTAGTTCAAGTTTAAGTTCACATTTATTGTCACATGTGAAATTTGAGTTACCATACGGCCATACAAATAAAAAGAACTCAATGCACAATAGAGTTTAACTTAAACATCCACCACAGTTGAATCAACATTTCTCACTGTGATGGAAGGCAATAAAGTTCAGACATGTTCCTCTTTGGTCACCCGTGGTCGGGGCCTTTGCAGCCTCTGCAGTCGCCGCTATGGACGGTCCGATGTAAAGGCCCTCTCGCCGGGATGATCGAAACTCCGGCGTCGGAACAGATCGGAACACACTCTGCGGCTTGGAGTTTCCGAATCGGCCGCTTCTTACCGGAGACCGCGGCTTCCGACACCACCGGCCCCGCTGGACGGAGCTCCAACACTGGCGATCCTCGACACGATCCCAGGCTCCGCGATGGTAATTCCACGCTGCGCCTGCTGCTGAAACTCTGTGCCGGTCTCCGGTAGGAAAGGCTGCGCGCCAATCCAGCTGGTAGGCCACGAGGGGGGTGAAGATGCGACACAAGATAAGACGCATCTCCATCCAAGTAAGTGACTAAAAAATGGTTTCCCCCCTATTCCTCCCCCCCCCCCCCCCCCCACATAGGACATACTGAGAAATATTAAAAGGGTCACCAACGAGGCAGATAGTAGTTCAGCACCGCTCTCTGGTTGTGGTTGGATGATTCAGTTGCCTGATAACAGCGGGGAAGAAACTGTCCTTGAATCTGGAGGTGTGTGGTTTCGCACTTCTGTACCTTTTGCCCGATGGGAGAGGAGAGTGGCCAGGGTGCGACTCATCCTTGGTTATGCTAAGCTTGGCCAGGCCAACCCTGCAACGCCGCCAGGGCAACAGACCGCCATGATCAGGTCAAGACCCCTACACTTACAACAACAGTATAGTGATCTTCTCCGTGGATTGTCACCTTGTCGTGGTGGAGAAGCTTGTGTGGTCCTGAGATCCTGAGAGCGATGCCGTCTGGAGCTATGCTCCTGGTAGGGCCACCCATGGCGGTAAAGTCTAGGGTGAGGTCCCTGACAAAGAGCAATCCAACCAAGATCTCAACGGTGGAACAGGCGGAGGACGATGGCTGACCTTAGTGGAGCGTCACAACGGCTGGGAAGGCGGATGAAGGCTGCGGCAGAAAAGGGTCTCCGGTCGTCTTGGACCCCATGCCACTGGATCCTGACCCAGATCTGCCAAGGACCGTGGGGTGGCTGTCTGTGCACCAGTCTCCCCACGTAAAACAAAGTCACGCACAGGCGTCCTCCATATAGGGAATACCACCCTGGAGACACCCATGGTCAGCCATGACCGTAGGGGGCCTAAGCAAATGTATAGTGATATGTACTGAACTGTATACAAAAATGAATTTGACTGTACCTCGATACATGTGACAATTAAAGTACCATACCAAATAAATGACCATACCCCTACACATGTGGTCTATCCAAGTCCTTCAGAGATGCTGCCGGACCCATTGAATTAGTCCAGCACTTTGTGTTCTGCTGAAGATTCCAGCATCGCTCTCCTTTGTGTCTACATGACACAGGCATTGTAGGCTCATGCAGGATCTGCCATATCTATGTCTTGTACTCTAAAAGACAGTGCAAGAATCAACATTTTCTTACACTATACACTGCAATAAAGCGTGCCACAGATTAATCAATGGTACAAAGCTTCCTGCAAGGGATCATAAATAGCCCAAGAAATAGCAATGGTTATAACATCTAACAAGTAACATCTACCGATGCGCTGTAGGAAGGATTTTATCTTCTACCGAGGCGCCACAGAAAGCATTTTATCGGAATGCATCACAGCACGGTTCCGGGACCAGCTCCATCCAAGATATTGCAGAGGATTGCCGGGATGCCAGCCCAGACCAGCACACAAACCAACCTCCCTTCCACTGACTCCAGTTACTGACTCCAGGCTGCCTCGGCAAGGCCAGCAGCATAATCAAGGCTGAGCCGCACCCTGGTCCTCTTCTCCCCTCTCCCATCAGGCAAAAGGTACAGCAGTGTGAAAACGCACACCTCCAGATTCAGGGACAGTTTCGTCCCAGCATTTACGAGGCCTCTGAAGTATTCTACCATCAACGAGAGAGCAGTCCTGAGTTTCTATCTCCCTCATTAGAGACCCTCAGACTATCTTTAATCAGACTCTACTGAACTTTATTCACAGAATTCCCGTTATCCTGTATCTGTACACTGTGGATGGCTCGATTGTATTCACTTTCCACTGACTGGTCAGCACGCGATATAAGCTTTTCACTGCGCCTCGCTACACGTGACAATAAACTAAACTAAACAAGCATTAAAATGACAGGCGATGCATCTCAGCGAGGATGTTTTAGTGCGCAAAGAGTTAACCATTAGTCTGCAGAACATACGTTGCAGAAATGTTCTTTAATATTTAAGAGGGATCACTTAATATCTGTGCTATGAATGAAGTCTTTCGTTGTGAATTCTGTCACCGATGCATAACAGACCCAGACGTACTGTATTAACACTACTCTGCTTGTTATTCATCGCATTCTCCACCCCTCACCCTCTACCAACCCCCCCCCCCCCCCCTCCAAAATAAAAAGGCCAATTTAGTGGCAAGTAATTTTCTCAGACCGGTGATGTTTCACAAGGGATTTAATCTCACAGCACGGCAGATAGTTGGTCGCTCAGGCCAGTCTGCCCAGGGAACCTCTCTCCATTGCATTCTGCTGCACACAGCTTGAGGCTATAGGCAGGTTGTATGGGCCCGACCCAGGAAGGTCACTGGCTGTGACGACATCTGCTGCCTGGCTTTCAGTGAAACACTCACCCCTCATCAGCCCAAACAGAGGCCTGTGCAAAATAATACCTTCGACCCACCCCCCCCCCCTCACCCCCGCCCCCCAACCCCTCCAACCCCAGCAAGGGACCCAGACTGCAGTGAAAAGCCTAAATGGTCTCCTTTTGTTTTGTCTCTGTGTCCAGCCTTCTCAGTCACCCCCCCCCCACTTCTCCGGGCTGGATGGAATTCAGGCCACAATACAAACAGTGGCAGCATTCTCACGCCACCCGGTCGGCCCGCACTCTCTCAGTCTTCATTCATACGGAGGACAGGAGAGGAGAGAGAGAGAGAGAGAGACGGACACAGAGAGTGAGACAGGGAGAGAGGGAGAGACAGAGAGAAGAAAGAGGCAACGCTCCTCACCGGAAAAATCACGGGCGTTCTTTAAAAATCCAGAACAGATTTTATCCAGAGAATCCACAGACTTCAAACTGAATTGGGTTTAAGTGCCCAGCAGAGTGGGTGATATATACGAGATATACGATTCATCAGTCTTTAGGACGAATTAAAGACAAAACATCTTTCATTAGTTAACCGTCGGTGGAGATTGCACTTCTGGTTAATGTATACAATTTCAATGACTCTTAATTAATGCAGATTAAAAAGTCCAATTTATCAACCTTTCACGCTTGCTTCTCACAGTCCCATCTTGGTGAAAAATGAATGGAAGAGCATGGTATCATGATCCATTTTGTGTTTAGCTTAGTTTAGTTTAGAGATACAGCGCGGACACAGGCCCTTCAGCCCGCCGAGCACGCGCCGACCAGCGATCGCCGTGCATAAGCACTATCCTACACCCCAGGGGCAATTTGCAATCTTCACCGAAGCCAATTAACCTGCAAACTTGTACGTCTTTGGAATGTGGGATGAAACCGGAGCACCCGGGGGTTCGACTAGCGGTCACGGGGAGAACGTGCGAACTCCGTACAGACCGTGCGCACCGTAGCCAGGATCGAACCCGAGTCTCTGGCGCTGTAAGGCAGCAGCTCCACCGCTGCGCCACCGTGCCGCCCCCATCTCTGCAGAAAGAGCCGTGACCTTCCTGCAGCCCTGGGTCCCTCATGCCCTCCTCAGACGGGAGCGGACTTTGTATAAGCCCTCTGGGCTTCCCTCCCCTCCCAGCGCTGTATGGTATTATAAATTGATCGTTTGTCTTCTTTTAAAACATGGTGCAAATAAATAAACGATAAACACATAAACAAACAAAACAAACTCCCTCTTTCAACCCTGTTGCCCCGACCCCCCCTCACCCGTACACCACTCCTCACACCTCCCTCCTCTTCTTCCACTTCGCTGACCCCCCTCCGACCCCCTGTCCGTACCCCCTGACCTCCCCCCTTTCCGATACAGAACGGTCTGCACTCAACAGAGGTCTTACCTTTGCACCCCTCCGCCCAATTTCAACGAGTCCTGCATAGAAACATTGAAAATAGGTGCAGGAGTAGGCCATTTGGCCCTACGAGCCAGCACCACCATTCAATATGACGATCATGGCTGATCATCCAAAATCAGTACCCCGTTCTTGCTTTCTCCCCAAATCCCTTGATTCCGTTAGCTCTAAGAGCTAACTCGAACTCTCTCTTGAGAGACAAGACTTTGCCTTCCATCACAGTGAGGAGGAGACTCACTGTGACGGATGTCTGTGTGAATTGAGTTGGTTGTGTGTCTTGTATAATTGTTTCTTTTGGTTGTATGACTGCAGAAACCAAAGTTCCTAACGGAAAAATGCAGTTCATTGTATTGTATTGGAATGCATCCAGAGAATTGGCCTCCGCTGCCTTCTGTGGCAGCCGCCATGACGTAGAGCTTTTTGTCCGTTGCCTCCGTCTCCGTGCGTTCTTCTATGGGAAAGAGTCCTCATCGCCCAGATGACCACATCTCCCTTCTCCAATGGTAGTCTTCCTCCTGTCCCCAAACCGGACAGCAATCAAAAGAGACTGAGGAAAGGTCCCAACTTGAATGAAACGTCACCCAAACGTTTTCTCCAGAGATGCTGCCTGACCTGTTGAGTCACTCCAGCAATTTGTGTCGATCTTTGGCACGGGCCAGCATTTGCAGTCCCTTGTTTCCACTGTTAAATTGAAGATTATGGCTGGAACTGCCCAGTCAGGTTTCTAGAGTCTACCTGGAAATGGTAGTTTTACAAGAGTGATCGGGGCAGAATTAGGCACATTCGGCCCATCAAGCCTACTCTGCCATACAATCATGGCTGACCTATCTCTCCCTCCCAACCCCATTCACCTGCCTGCTCCCCATAACCCCTAACACCCGAACTAATCAAGAATCTGTCAAACGCCACCTTAAAAATATCCATTGACTTGGTCTCCACAGCCGTCTGTGGCAATGAATTCCACAGATTCACCACCCTCCGACGAAAGAAAATCCTCCTCTTCGCTAAAATACGTATTTCACAATATTGATAGTTCTAGGCCTGTCTTTTTTTTTAAACAATTGAATAGATTTACACCATGGGGGCACAGCGGTAGAGTTGCTGCCTCACAGCTCCAGAGACCTGGGTTCAATCCTGACTACGGGTGCTGTCTGTATGGAGTTTGTACGTTCTCCCCGTGACCTGCGTGGGTTGTCTCCGGGTGCTCCGGTTTACTCCCACACTCCAAAGCCACACAGGTGTGTGGGCTAACTGCCTTGGTATATAATTGTACATTGCCCCTAGTGTGTTGGGATAGTGTTGGCGTGCGGGGGAATCGCTGGTCGGCGCGGACTCGGGTGGGCGGAAAGGCCTGTTCCCGCCCTGTATCGAGTGATACCTTGACCATCCCACCCAAAGAACCAGACACCAAGCCACAGCTAACACCCTTGGATTGGAGTCTCTGCTAGACTGAAGCCCCGTGACCCCTCTCTGTGGCATAGCGTGCCTTGGTGCCGATGCTCCGTGCCACCCAGCCATGGCTCTGTACCGTTCAGCTGCTGTTACAGCAAGGGCCTGGTTTTAGAAACATAGAAACACAGAAAATAGGTACAAGAGTAGGCCTTTCGGCCCTTCAAGCCAGCACCGCCATTCAATATGATCATGGCTGATCATCCAAAATCAGTATCCCGTTCCTCCTTTCTCCCCCATATCCCTTGATTCCGTTAGCCCTAAGAGCTACAGAATATCCAACTCTCTCTTGAAAACATCCAGTGAATTAGCTTCCACTGCCTTCTGTGGCAGAGAATTCCACAGATTCACAACTCTCTGGGTGAAAAAGTTTTTCCTCATCTCAGTCCTAAATGGCCTACCCCGTTACTCTTAAACTGTGACCCCTGGTTCTGGACTCCCCCAACATCGGGGAAAATTTTATCCTGCATCTAGGCTGTCCAATCCCTTATGAATTTTATACCTTTCCATAAGATCCCCTCTCATCCTTCTAAAGCCCTTTCGATCCATTTTACCATCATATGTGTGTCCCGCCATCCCTGGTGAAACTTCGCAGCACTCCCTCAACAGCAAGAATATCCTTCCTCAAATTAGGAGACCAAAACCGCACACATTAATACATGTCACTGGTGCCCCAGGTGCAGTGCACAACCCCGAATGTCGTGATCTAAACATTTGGTTTGCTCAGCAGTGGTACAGCAAGACACACAGCAATTAGCTTCCAATAAATTTTAATATTAAAAGACTCATTTAAATTAATTGACAGCACGCTCTCACAATGTGGAGCCAGGGTTTAGCAGCGTGTCGGGGAAGAGGTGGGCTTTCTAATCACGTTGTCTTCTCCATCCACCATGTCATACCTCTGTCCAAGGGGACAAAGAGACAAGTGAACTATTGCCCATTGTGTGTAGGCACCCGCTGACGTAAAGCACCATCTCATATTTCGCTTGGGCAGCTGACAGCCCAGTGGTGTGTAGCAAGGAACTGCAGATGCTGGTTTAACCCAAAGATAGACGCAAAATGCTGGAGCAGCTCAGCGGAAATGGCAGCATCTCTGGAGAGAAGGAAAGGGTGACATTTCAAGTCGAGAACCTTCTTCAATCTGAAGAAGGGTCTCCATCCGAAACGTCACCCGTTCCTTCTCTCCAGAGATGCTGCTTGTCCCACTGAGTTACTGCAACTTTTAGTGTCTATCTTCAAAAGCACCAACAGTTGTTTGTGCCATTGCCTGTGTTATAACCCTGGGAACGTGATAGTTTAGTCTTGTTTGGCAATTTTTAATAACTTACATTCAGTGCAAAAATATGTTACTGTGCCACGTTTTGGGGCTGACAATGTTACAAAAAGTACCGAACGATCCTGTCTACTGCCTGCTGCCGCACACCCACCCCACCTCCCCCAGTCCCCCTGTACCGCCCCGCCCCCGTACCCCCCAGCCACCTCCGTTCTTGGTGACTCTTGGTCAAAAAGGCGTTTGGCGCATTGGCCTTCATCAGTCAGAGTATTGAGAAAAGGAACTGCAGACAGACACAAAATGCTGGGGTAACTCAGTGGGACAGGAGGCATTCCTGGAGAGAAGGAATGGGTGACGTTTCGGGTCGAGACCACTCTTCAGACTTGAGTGTAGAAGGTCAAGTTGCAGAGGAAAGCACTGGGAAGCTAAATAATACATTCTACAGTTGTTAGCTTAGAAGGCACGCTTTGGCATTTTGATCCTGCGCTGGGTCTGCAGCACAGAAGTCCACTCTAATCAGCGCACTTTCCCCACAGCGCTTCACATTTTAACCTTCAAGTCCCTTCTCCAATTCCTTTTGAAAGGCATCGTTGCATCCACTTCCACCGACCGTTCTGTCAATGTAATCTAGGACCCAGAGTGTGACAATGTTTCTCGTCCTGTCAAAGTTGCTTCTTTTGCCAATCACTTCCAATCAGCGTCCTCTGCCTGTCAGCACTTCGACCGTTGGAAATGTTATGTGCTCTGCAAGATGACATTGTAAGGCAAAAGAAAAATATCAAGGCAGCCTGTCTGCTCTGAACAAACGGGCTCCGTCAGGTCTCCCTGCCCAGGTTGTGTTGAAACCTGGTCCTGTAATGGAATAAGTTTCCCATGGAGATAGACACCGAGCCGACAGCGCCAATGGGATTGGCCACGGAGACCGAGGAGGGAGGGAGGGGGAGAGGGAGGAAGGAGGGAGAGGGAGGGGGAATTGTTGATAAAGCATTTGAATAGTTACATGGATAGGATCGATTTAGAAAGGCACGGGCCAAAACGCAGGCAGGTGGGACTAGTGTAGATGGGGGCATGTTAGGCGGTGTGGGCAAGTTGAGCTGAAAGGCCTGTTTCCACACTGTATGACTCTATGACAATGGTGAAAACTTTGGATATGTTAAAATCAAATAAGATGAAATATTGCCATTCACAAGTTCACATGTTATAGGAGTAGAATTAGGCCATTCAGCCCATCAAGTTTACTCCGCCATTCAATCTTGCCTGACAGCATCGTCGAGGACCCACACCATCCTGGCCACACACTCATCTTTCTGCTGCCATCGGGCAGAAGGTACAGGAGCCTGAAATCTGCAACATCCAGGTTCAGGAACAGCTACTTCCCCACAGCCATCAGACTATTAAACACAACTTCAAACAAACTCTGAACTATAACAGCCTATTGCACTTTATCTGTTTATTTATGTGTGTATATATATTCTATGGTACATGGACACACTGACTGTTCTGTATTTATGCCTACAATATTCTGTTGTGCTGCAGCAAGCAAGAATGTCATTGTCCTATCTGGGACACATGACAATAAACTCTCCTGACTTGATATCTACCTCCAAATCCCATTTTCCTGCCTTCTCCCCACAACCCTTGACACCCATTCTAATCAAGATTCTGTCTATCTCTGCCATGTACCTGTCTAAATGTGCATATCCCTTGGGATAGTCCCTGCCTCAACTACCTACTCCAGCAGCTCGTTCCATTCACCTACCACCCTTTGCATGAAAAAGTTACCCCTCACATTCCTATTAAATCTTCCCCCTTCTCACTGAAAACCCATGTCCTCTGGCACTCGATTCCCCTACATTGGGCAAGAGACTCCGTGCGTCTACCCGATCTGTTCCTCTCATGAGTTTGTCTGGTCTATATGTGACTCCAGACTCAATGAAAATCATCCCAAAAAAGCGAAACTCAAAAACAAGTCTTGATGAAGGGTCTTCATCCTGAAACGTTAACCCTGCTTCCCTTCCCACAGATGCAGCCTGACCCGTCGAGTGTTTCCACTTATCGGTGAGTATTTCAGGCACACTTGACATTTGATTGACTCTAAGCAGATTGACAGGCGGGTGGCACAGTGGCGCAGCGGTAGAGTTGCTGCCTTTCAGCACCAGAGACCCGGGTTCGATCCCGACTACGGGCGCTTGTCTGTATGGAGTTTGTACGTTCTCCCCGTGACCTGCGTGGGTTTTCTCCGAGATTTTCAGTTTCCTCCCACACTGCAAAGCTCCAAAGACATCCAGGATTGCATTGGTATCAATATAAAATTGCATTGCATTTGTATCAATATAAAATTATATTGCATTGGTATCAATATAAAATTGTCCCTAGTGTGTGTAGGGTATTGTTAATGTGCGGGGATCGCTGGTCGTTGCAGACTCGGTTGGATCGGAGGGCCTGTATCCATGTAGTATTTCATAACTAAACTAAAACTAAAGTGTGGCGTGGCAAAACCCTGAAGGAATAGATAATAAACATTGGCCTAGACCAACGTTTCTCAATCGGGGTCCCCCGGAACGCCTGCGTTCCCCGAGAGGTCGCTAGGGGTTCCGAGAGAAATAGTGATAAATAGGCTAATCATATGTAAATGCATTTTTGAGTCATGTTCAATTTCATATTCGTAATTTTATTATACACGTACGGCATATTCTTGGAAAATTCTTGGGTATTTTCATAAAGTCTTCAAACTGTTACATCATTTAAAAGTATAATAGTATAATAATCGTAAGGGATATACTTAGCGACGTCTATACAGAACCAGTGTGAAACTGCCTTTAGTGGTCAGTGGACAGGAGCAGAACGTGACGGATTTGTGTATCATCAAGTGACTCACTCGAGTACAGACGCATGCACGGTCTCCATCAGTCCAGTCTGTGCTTCCTGGAGTGCAGGTACAGTCCCTCATCACCCGCGTTATTTAGTAATTTTTACCCATCATTTAGGGATGTTATATGAATTTTTAAATTTAAGTATGTTTATGTTTGTCAGTTTATCAAAAGTTTATTTATGGATGTTTTTGTTAGTTTGTGAAAAGTTTATGGGTGTTGTTTTCTCTTTCTCTTTCTCTTTCTCTCTCACTCTCTCTCTCTCTCTCTCCTCCAAGGTTAGTTCTTCTGTTTGCCTTTATTTGCTTCAGTTTTACACAAGCAGTTCGATTTCAGTTTGGTTTTTTTTTTGCATTGTCAATAAACTTGACAATAAACCTGCTTAAACCAGTTATCAGAAAAATATATTATCTTTGCCTTATGAACTTTAAGTTTATGAAAGAGAAAGAAAGAGATGAATAAAGGTACATAATAATTTTTAAGTAGGGGTTCCCTGAGACATGAACATTATTTCAAGAGTTCCGCAAGGGTCAAAAGGTTGAGAAACGCTGGCCTGGACACTGATGTTCACAACCCACGAATAAAAACTACTTGGGTAGGAAGGGACTGCAGATGCTGGTTTAAAAGCCCTGTCCCACGGTACGAGTCCATTCCAAGAGCTCTCCCGAGCTTCCGCTGATTCAAACTCGGAGATTTACGGTAATGGCCGCTCGTCAGTACTCGGGGCTCTTGTGGACATTTTTCCACATGTTGAAAAGTCTTCACGAGTCTTCCCGTGCTTACCTGCCGTTAGCGAGTCTTCCCGAGTACCTTCCATTAGCGTTACAGGCCGCTAAGAGACGTCCCCAAGCTCCGACATACCCGCTACGTTCATTCTACGTGCTTACCACGAGTTTGATTTTTTTTAAACTCGGGAGAGCTCTTGGAATGAACTCGTACCGTGGGACAGGGCATTAAACCAAAGATAGCCACAAAAGGCCGGAATAACTTAGCGCGTCAGACGTCATCTCTGGAGAAAAGGAATAGGTGACGTTTAGGGTTGAGTAGCGTCTGGCCCGAATTGTCACCTATCCCTTTTCTCCAGAGATGCTGTCTGACCGGCTGAGTTACTCCAGCTTTTTGTGTCTATCTTCAATAAAAGGTACTTGTTGTCCATTGCTCCTGACTACCTTCTGGAAAAGCTCCCCATTAAGAGAGTATTAACATGTCGCCTAGTAGCTATGCCGTTTAACTCCTCGCACAAACACAAAATACTGAGTGTAATTTATAGGCATCCTTCAATCAGCCATTTTAAATTTCCTGGTGTGGCTTGTCTCCAGAGGGAAGCCTTTGAAAGAACTAGCCTTCAATTTAGAATTAATTTTTATTGTGTGTCAGAGTTAATGTGCCAATGAAGGACAAGGAGTGATCAATACTTTTCACTGAAGCAGGTTCTACCCACAGAGTCCTTCACAGTGAGTTTTCTAACTCCACTTAAATCTTATGAACCACTTAAAAAACCCTATTGATCTTTAATTGTGGGTTTCTGATGCAGACTACTAATTCACTTGTGGAATGGACAGCTTTTTCTTTAACCCTCTCTTGACCAATACGATCCGCGGGCTCATAATCCGCTTTAGGTTTTGAGTTTAGTTTAGAGACGCAGTGCGGACACAGGCCCCAGGCCCACTGAGTCTGCGACGACCAGCGATCCCCGCATGCTAACACTATCCGACACACACTACGGACAATTTACAATTTTACCAAAGCCGATTGACCGACAAAACTGTACGTCTTTGTCGTGTGGGAGGAAACCGGAGCGCCCGGAGAAAACCCACGCGGGTCACAGGGGGAACATGCAAACTCCTTACAGACAGCACCCGTAGTCAGGATCGAACCCGGGTCTCAGGGACAGTTTGTCCCCAGCTGTTATCAGGCAACTGAACCATCCCACCAGCAACCGGAGAGCAGTCCTGAACTACTGTCTATCTCATTGGAGACCCTCGGACTATATCTTGCACTAAGCGGTATTCATGTTCTAGTTCAAGTGAGTTTGTTGTCATGTGTCCCTGACAGGACAATGACATTCTTGCTTTGCTTCAGCACAACAGAACATAGTAGGCATTGACTACAACACAGATCAGTGTGTCCATATCCCATTATATACGTAAATACACTCATGTTATTCTCTTTATCGTGAGTTTGTACACTGTGGATGGCTCGATTGTAAACATGCATTCATTGCCTTTCCGGTGTCTGGTCAGCACGCAACGAAAGCTTATTCACTGTACCTCGGTACACGTGACAATAAACTAAACTCAAACTAAACGCAAAACTTCAATTCTACCGCCGCGCCACCGTGCCGTTATTGCCGGTATTCCTATGGGCTGCAAATAGTTCAGAATTAAGGGAGCTAATCCTTTGCGAAGCACCCTTTCTTTAAAGCCAATGGGAAATAATTTCTATTCCTGACACAGAAGGAGGCCAGTCTGCCCATCGAGTGCATGTCGGCTCTGAGAGAAATCCCCCAAACCCATCCCAGTTCTGTTCAGTTTACTGCCACGCGTTCCGAGGTACCGTTAAAATGCTTTTTGTTGCGTGCTAACCAGTCAGCAGCAAGACAATGCACGATTACAATCAATCCGTTTACAGTGTACAGATACATGATAAGGGAATAACGTTTAGTGAAAGGTAAAGCCAGCAAAATCCTGTACAGATCTGAGAGGAGTTTAAGAAGATCATAGATAAAGTCGGAAATGTTGCTGTCGGAATACAGATTGAAGAGGGTGGAGCGACTGTAATGTGAGTTTGTAGATACGTATGCTTCTGTGGTTAGCACGCAAATAATCCTTCCCTATTAGTTCCCGATGACTGCTCTCTCCCACACAGGGGGTGTAGGCTACAAATAGAGGCCGGACAACTCTTATTGTTTTCTCTGGAAAGCCAAAGGGTGAGGGTAGACACGATGGAGGTTTATTAAATGATGAGAGGCATAGATAAGGTAGTCAGTACGGGTGTCAGAGGTTATGGGGAGAAGGCAGGAGAATGGGGTTGGGGGGGGAGAGATAGATCAGCCATGATTGAATGGTGGAGTAGACTTGATGGGCCGAATGGCCTAATTCTACTCCTATCCCTTATGACCTTATGACTGTCCCTAGGGTGGAAATGTCATTCCGTGCAGAGAGTCACGGTGGCGCAGCGGTAGAGTTGCTGCCTTACAGCGAACGCAGCGCTGGAGACCCGGGTTCGATCCCGACTACGGGTGCTTGTCTGTACGGAGTTTGTATGTTCTCCCCGTGACCTGCATGGGTTTTCTCCCACACTCCAAAGAGGTACAGGTTTGTAGGTTAATTGGCTTGGTAAATGAAAAATTGTCACTAGTGGGAGTAGGATGGTGTTAATGTGCGGGGATCGCAGGTCGGCGCGGACCCGGTGGGCCGAAGGGCCTGTTTCCACGCTGTATCTCCAAAACTAAAAACCAAAAGATTAGAGAGCGTAGCATCAATGTGAGAGGGGCAAAGCCTAAAGGAGATGTGCGGGGCAAGTTTATATTCTCCCCACAGAGGCTGGTGGATGCCTGGAATGTATTGCCAGGGCTGGTGGCAGAGGCAGATATGAGAGTGGTGTTTCTCAGGACTTTAGATAGGAAAATGGATATGCATGGACTGGAGACATTTGGATTATGAACAGGAAATTGAGATGAGTTTATTTTAATAGGCTTGGCACAGATGTTGTGGGCTGAAAGGCTTGTTCCTATTCTATGTTATATGTTCTTAGCATTTCCCCTCCTGCGCCAGTTCTCGCACCACACCCTACACTTGTGCCAGTGTGCAGTGGCCAATGAGCCTAGCAACCTGCTCCTCTTTAGGATTTAGGAGGAAACTGGAGGACTCGGGAAACTCGCAGAGTCGCGGGGAGAATGTGCAAACTCCACACAGACAGCACCAGAGATCAGAATCAAACCTGGGTCTCTGGAGATGTGAGGCAGTAACACTACTCCACAGTGAGAGAGGGTCTGAGGAAGGGTCTCGACCTGAAATGTCACCCGCTCCTTCTCTCCAGAGATGCTGCCTGCCCCGCTGAGTTGCTCCAGCATCTTGTGTGCATTACTCTGCTGCCCTGATTGACCAGGTTACATATTGAAATCTCTTCATGAACATTGGGTTTTAAAGGAAATACGTAGGTGGGTTTGGTATAACCAAACCAACTATGTGGTTTGGTTCTTAAAGGATTGGACAGGCGAGATGCAGGAAAAATGTTTCCGATGTTGAGGGAGTCCAGAACCAGGGGTCACAGTTTAAGGATAAGGGGTAGGCCATTTAGGACTGAGATGAAGAAAATCGTTTCACCCAGAGAGTCGTGAATCTGTGGAATTCTCTACCACAGAAGGCAGTGGAAGCCAATTCACTGGATGTATTCAAGGGAAAGTTAGATTTAGCTCTTAGGGCTAACGGAATCAAGGGATATGGGGGAAAAGCAGGAACGGGGACTGATTTTGGATGATCAGCCATGATCATATTGAATGGCGGTGCTGGCTTGAAGAGCCTACTCCTGCACCTATTTTCTATGTTTCCATGTTTAAGAAAGAACTGCAGATGCCGGTAAAATCGAAGGTAGACACAAAATGCTGGAGAAACACAGCGGGTGAGGCAGCATCTATGGAGAAAGGTATTGACGACGTTTCGGGTCAAGACCCTTCTTCAGACTCAATTGGCGACGTTTCGGGTCGAGACCCTTCTTCGATGTTTCTATGTTTCTATGCAACCAAGAGAACGACATGAAACCCGTTTCTCCCCTGCATCTGGAACGAGCTGTCAGAGGAAGCTATAGAATCAGGTATAATTATGATTTTCAAAGGACATTTGGACAGATGTATGGATAGGAATGGTTTGGAGAGATTTGGGCCAAATGCAGGCAAATTGAACTAGCCCGGAATGGCAACTAGGTCGGCATGGACAAGCTGGGCTGATGGGCCTGCTTCCATGTTGTACATCTCCATGACTCTATGCCCCGATCTTCATTAGTAAGGGCACCAAAGGTTGTGAGGAGAAAGCAGGAAAATGGGGATGACAAGGAAAAATAGATCAGCCATGATCGAATGGCGGAGCAGATGGGCCGAATGGCCTAATCCTGCTACTATGTCTTATGGTCCCATTTCATAACTTCATAAGTGATAGGCCCATCATGCCTACTCCACATGTCTAATCGTGCCTGATCTATCTCTCCCTGCCTACCCCATTCTCCTGCCTTCTCCCCATAACCACTGACACATCTGTACTGATCAAGAATCTATCAATGTCTGCCTTAAAAATATCTATTGATGCCCTTCACAGCCTTCTGTGGCAATAAATTCCACAGATTCGCCACCCTTCCGACTGAAGAAATTCCTCCCCGTCTCCTTCCTAAAGGTACGTCCTTTTATTCTAAGGCTTTGGTCTTGCCAACGACACCACTGATGTGGGACAAATCACTGATGGTGATGAGTCACAGTATAAAAGTGACATTGACCGATTGACCAAATGGTTCCAGCACAACAACCTGGCCCTCAACACCAGCAAAACCAAGGAACTGATTGTGGACTTTGGAAGGGGTAGGATGGAGACCTATCAAAGGTAGGTCTTGACCTAGAACAAGTTCTTGACTTATTCCACCGATGGTGAAAAGGGTCAAGAACTTCAAATTCCTGGGCATGCATATTTCCGAAGATCTTTCCTGGTCACAGCACACTGATGCAGTTATAAAGAAAGCACATCAGCACTTCTACTTCCTGAGAAGATTACGGAGAGTCGGGATGTCAAGGAGGACTCTCTCGAACTTCTACAGGTGCACAGTAGAGAGCATTCCGACTGACTGCATCGTGGCTTGTTTCAGCAACTTGAGCGTCCAGGAGTGGAAAAGAATGCAGAAAGTTGTACCCACTGCCCAGTCCATCATCGGCTCTGACCTCCCCACCATCGAAGGGATCTATCGCAGTCGCTGCCTCAAAAAGGCAGCCAGCATCATCATAGACCCACACCATCCTGGCCACACACTCATCTCTTCATTGCCATTGGGAAAAAGATTCAGGAGCTTCAAATCTGGAATGTCCAGGTTCAGGAACAGCTTCTTCCCCACAGTCATCAGGCTGCTAAATACGACATCAAACAAACCCTGAACAATAACAGTCTATAGCACTTTATCTGTGTATTTATTGTGTGCATATATGGTCTATGGTATATAGACACACTGAACTTTTATCTCCTGTTGTGTATTATGTTTACATATTCTGTTGTGCTGCAGCAAGCAAGAATTTCATTGTCCCATCTGGGACACATGACAATAAACCTCTCCTGACTCTCTTGACTCCCCCACTAGTGGAAACATCCTCTCCACATCCGCTCTATCCAGGCCTTTCACTATTCAGTAGGTTACAGTGAGGTCCCCCCCATCATCCTTAAAATCTCCAGCGAGTGCAGGCTCGGTGTTGCCAAACGCTCATCATATGTTAACCTCTCCTCCTGGTCGCTTCCACTTTTAAGTGACATCCAAAGACGGGCCGAACGAGGAGGGAGGGGGCGCCGCGCGCATTTCTGTTGCATTCTCAGCATCTTCTGCGATCGAGTGTGTGTGTGGGTGTGTGTTTTAGTGTAGTTTAGTTTAGAGATACAGCGTGGAAACAGGCCCTGCGGCCCACCGGGTCCGCACCGACCAGCGATCCCCACACCCTAACACTAACCTACTACTAGGGACATTTCACATATACACCAAACCAATTAACCTACATACCTGGTGGACACAAAATGCTGGAGTAACTCAGCAGGACAGGCAGCATTTCTGGAGAGGAGGAATGGGTGACGTTTTGGGTCGAGACCCAAGAGAGAGTCCTCCTTGACATACTGACTCTCCGTAATCTTCTCAGGAAGTAGAGGCGCTGATGTGCCTTCTTTATAACTGCATCAGTGTGCTGGGACCAGGAAAGATCTTCGGAAATATGTACACCCAGGAATTTGAAGTTCTTGACCCTTTCCACCATCGGTGGAAGAGGTCAAGAATTTGTTCTAGGTCAAGACCTACCTTAGATAGGTCCCCATCCTACCCCTTCCAAAGTCCACAATCAGTTCCTTGGTTTTTTTATACCTGCGCCCTTTTTAAACACCTGTGGCAGCAGAGATATCTATAGAAATGGCAGGAGTGAATTAAGGGGTTCACAATAATAGGATTCCTTCTCTCCAGAGATGCTACCTGACCCGCTGAGTTACTCCAGCGTGTTCGATTTAAACCAGCATCTGCAGTTCTTGCCTGCGCGACCTTTGGAATGTTGGGAGGAAACCGAAGATCGCGGAGAAAACCCACGCGGGCCAAGGGGAGAACGCACAAAAACTCCGTACAGACAGCGCCCGTAGTCGGGATCGAGCCCGGGTCTCGCTGTAAGGCAGCAACTCTACCGCTGCGCCACCGTGTTTGTCGGGACGAGCCTGTCAAGGTTAGCGTGCTGAAGGCGGAGTTTAATGTGAGTCACCTGGGCTGTTCATCATCTCTGACCAGCGCTCCCAGTACGCCTGGAAATCGATTCTGCTGCCGACGTGTTCCTTTCCACAGGGGCCCTTTTCAAACACCTGTGGCAGCAGAGATGTCTATAGAAATGGCAGGAGTGAGTTAAGGGGTTCACAATAATAGGTTTCTGAGCAGCGCCGTGTGAAAGAGTGCACAAGGCTTTTCTTCCGAAAGGATTTATGAGGCTGTGTTAATGGCTCTTGGTCATCCCCAGCTGACCCAGCTCGAGGACAGCAGAAGATTTAATGAGATTTAGAAGCACAAAAGTTTATTTTGCGCCCCCGCTGGCTGCTCATTTCCTCAGGAGTACGAAAGGTTCCGTGGGACATGGGCCAAATAAAAATGATTAGCTTAGTTGGGGCATCTTTTACAGCATGGACGAGTTGGGCCAAAGGGCCTGTTGCTGTGTTGTATGACTCTATGATTTAAAGTTTATACTAATCAGCTATGTGAAAGAAAGACCTCCTATGATATTACATTTTTCACATCCCCGGTGTGTCCTAAAGCTTTCAACAGTCATAGACAATAGACAATAGACAATAGGTGCAGGAGTAGGCCATTCGGCCTTTCGAGCCAGCACCGCCATTCAATGTGATCATGGCTGTTCATCCCCAATCAGTACCCCGTTCCTGCCTTCTCCCCATATCCCCCTGACTCTGCTATTTTTAAGAGCCCTATCTAGCTCTCTCTTGAAAGCATCCAGAGAACCTGCCTCCACCGCCCTCTGAGGCAGAGAATTCCACAGACTCACAACTCTCTGTGTGAAAAAGTGTTTCCTCGTCTCCGTTCTAAATGGCTTCCTCCTTATTCTTAAACTGCGGCCCCTGGTTCTGGTCTTCCCCCAACAGAGAAGGGCACTTGGATTGAAGTCACTTTTCAGCGTGTGGAAAGGCAAGAGACTATTAGTTCACACTAAGATCCCTCAAAGAGCACAGCAGCTGATGATGTACTGCAATCTCAGCATTGTTGTTTAAACGGCCAGCAATCCCCTCACACTAACAGTCATCATCGGTGGTCACTCGAAACGAGCATGACTGTCCTCTCCTCTCCATTGTGTTGTATGGAGGACGCCTGTGCGTGACTTTGTTTAACCTCGGGAGATGGTGCACAGACAGCCACCCCACGGTCCTTGACAGATCTGGGTCAGGATCCAGTGGCATGGGGTCCAAGACGACCGGAGACCCTTTCCTGCTGCAGCCTTCATCCGCCTTCCCAGCCGTTGTGACGCTCCACTAAGGTCAGCAATCGTCCTCCGCCTGTTCCACCGTTGAGGTCTTGGCTGGATGGCTCTTTGTCAGAGACCTCCCCCTCGACCTTACCGCCATGGGTGGCCCTACCAGGAACACAGCTCCAGACGGCATCGCTCTCAGGATCTCAGGACCACACAAGCTTCTCCACCACGACAAGGTGACAATCCACGGAGAAGACACTAATATGATCCTACACACACTAGGGACAATTTGCCAGTCCCGTCATAGCTTAACAAGGTTCCACCATCCAAGTGGGGAGGCAGGGTGGCCCAGCAGTAGAGTTGCTGCCTCACAGCGCCAGAGACCAGGGTTGGATCCTGACCACGGGTGCTTGTCTGCACAGAGTTTATACGTTCTCCCCGAGACCGGCGTGGTTTTTATCCGGGTGCTCCGGATTTCTCACACACTCCAAAGGGTTACAGGTTTGCAGGTTAATCTGCTTCGGCAACATTGTAAACTGTCCATACTGTGTGTAGGATAGTGTTAGTGTGCAGGGGTCGCTGGTCAGCAGGCCCTTTAAACAACAATGCTGAGATTGGGTGTAGACACAAAATGCTGGAGTAATTCAGCGGGACAGGCAGCATCTCTGGAGCAAAGAAATGGGCGACGTTTCGAGTCGAGACCTTTCTTCAGACTCAGGCTTAGTTTAGTTTTGTTTATGAGTTTAGTTTAGAGATAGAGACTTCGGCTGAAGAAGGGTCTCGACCCGAAACGTCGCCCATTCCTTCTCTCCCGAGATGCTGCCTGTCCCGCTGAGTTGCTCCAGCATTTTGTGTCTACCTTCGATTTTAACCAGCATCCGCAGTTCTTTCTTACACAAATGCTGAGATTGCAGTACATTATCAGCTGCTTTGCTCTTTGGGGGATCTTAGTGTGAACTTATAGTCTCTTGCCTGTCCACACACTGAATAGCGACTTCAATCCAAGTGCCCTTCTATGAGTGTTAAAAGCTTTAGGACACACCGGGAATGTGAAAAACGTGTTATCAAAGGATGTCTTTCCTTCACACAGTTGTTTAGTATTAACTTGAAATCATAAAGTGGTGGAGTAATACAGCACAGCCACAGACCCTTCGGCCCAACTTGTCCATGTTGAAAAAGATGCCCCATCTAAGCTAGTCATTTTTACCTTCACGCGGCCCATATCCCCCTGAAACCTTCTTACTCATGTACTTGTTTAGTTTAGAGATACTGAGCGAAAACGGGCACTTTGGCCCACCGTGTCCGCACCGACCAGCGATCCCCGCACACTAACATACATTATCCTACACACACTGGGGAGAATTTACAATGCTACCAAGCCATTAGCCTGCAAACCTGTATGTCTTTGGAGCGTGGGAGGAAACCGGAGATCCCGGCGGAGAAAACCCACGCGGGTTACGGGGAGAACGTAGAAACTCCGTACAGACAAGCACCCGTAGCAAGGATCGAACCCGGGTCTCGGGCATTGCAAGGCAGCAACTCTACCACCTCTTCCAGATGTCTTTTAGATGATGCTTTTGTCCTTAGAACATTACAATGCAGCAACAGGTCCTTCAGCCCACAACACCTTTGCCAAACAATGATGCCAAGTTAAACTAATCTTCTCCGCCTACAAGATCCATATCCCTTCACTCTCCCTGCACATCCATCTGTCGATCCAAAAACCTCTTCAATCATTAGCACCAGTAGATACATTTGATGCGGTTAAAATGTGATTTGTTCTTCTACTGCACTGTTTGTAATCTCAGGATACCTGTACAACTAATTAATCTTTCTTTTGAAATGCCGGCCCCTCACCGTTGTAAAATGGAAAGGACAGGCAGTTTCTTCAGAGCATGCTTCCATAAATTGGAGCGGGATAGTGAATCTGTATTTTGAAACTGATGGACGGGTAGATAGTGACCAGCATACATTCAGAGTATAGAATGTGGAACCGAGGAACTGCAGATGCTGGTTTACAAAGCAGGGGCAGAAAGTGCTGGAGTAACTCAGTGGGTCAGGCAGTATCTCTGAAGTATATGGATAGGTAACGTTTCAGGTCGGGATCCTTCTTCAGTCTGACCCGAAACATCACCTGTCCATGTTCTCCTGAGGTGCTGCCTGACCCACTAGAGTTACTCCAGCACTTTGATAACTTCAGAATAGTTCCATGAGACAGCGGTGCCTTACAGAGCCAGAGACCCAGGTTCGAACCTTACTACGGGTGCTGTCTGTACGGAGTTGGTACGTTCTCCCCGCGACCGGCGTGGGTTTCCTCCGAGATCTCCGGTTTCCTCCCACACTCCAAAGACGTACAGGTTTGTAAGTTAATTGGCTTGGTATAAATGTGAGATTGTCCCTGGTGTGTGTAGGATAGCGTTAATGGGCGATGGATCGCTGGTTGGTGCGGACACACCGTGGGCCGAAAGGCCTGTTTTCCGTGCCGAACCTCTAAACTAAGCTTCTTCTTCTTGCGTTTGAGGCAGCAGAAGTCCGCAGCAGGGTGACGCCATCCGGTTCCACATCCGTAGGTGCCCGCCCTAAAAAAGGGCGCATGCTCCGGGTTGGCGCCAAGCTGTGGCACCGCTGCTGTCTCTGTTTGTTGTCGTTCGCCTGACTGAGGTCTGTTGACAACGCTCGCCACGGGGAGGTCAGCTACATCAGCCCCCTTCAGTCACATAAATGTTGATACGGAAAATCAGGAAAAATCTTGAAAACGTTCCTGATAGGAATATTTTGCACCGGAATGAGCTGAGATTACACTTGCAGAGACATAATGCGGGGTAAAGGTTATCCAGTTATGATTTAGCACCTGGGATTTTCTTTTGAAATTAAAGCTCATAAACACCATTGTCAACTTAATGGCGGCGATTACATTTCTGGGGGGAATAACAAAATATATTATAACTTCATTGAAGGGCTGTTTAGTATGTTTTCACTCAGAAAGATAGCCTGAAATATTCATAAAATTGTCAACCACTGACAGCGATTCGAGCATCCTTGATGGATCTCAACTCCCTCAAATTCCTGGTCACAATGTAAACTCAATCACATTCATCTTGATACATCAAACACTCTTTTTGCAAAACAGGGTTGAGGTTTTGGAACTTAGTTTAGTGTAGTTCAGTTTAATTTAGTTTAGAGATACAGCGCGGAAACAGGCCCTTCGGCCCACCAAGTCCGCACCGACCAGCGATCCCCGCACACTAACACTACCCTACACACACTAGGGACAATTTACACATGCACCAAGCCAATTAACCTACAACCTGTACGTCTTTGGAGCGTGGGAGGAAACCGAAGATCTCGGAGAAAATCCACGCGGTCACTGGGAGAACGTGCAAACTCCGTACAGACAGCGCCCGTAGTCAGGATCGAACTCGGGTCTCCGGCGCTGCAAGCGCTGTAAGGCCGCAACTCTATGGCAACTCCTCCTCTGAACCACACACAATTTCCTACACTCAGAATGAAAAAACTAGCGTATTTTTATTTAATGAACTTTCCGTCATCGCAAGAAACGCTTTGTGGGGACATACTTTGTGCTTTTAGACGAGAAGACGTGAGATAAAGTGCTCTTGGATTACTTGAGTTTGACTGAATCATCCTACCACAACCAGAGAGCAGTCCTGAACTACTATTTACATCATCGGTGTCCCTCAGACTATCCTTGATCGGACTTAGCTGGCTTTACCTTGCATTAAGCATTATTCCCTTACCATGTGTCTCTACACTGTGAATGGCTCGATTATAATCATGTATTGTCTTTCCGCTGACTGGTTAGCAATGCCTTTCACTGTACCTCAGTACACGTGACAATAAACTAAACTGACGGTTATAACAGTATGACAGCAAGTAATTTCATTGTGAATCAAACTTCACCAGCATTTATCTTCCACTTGTCTGCAAGGAAGGAATCTTCATTGCATTCTAGTATCTGAAGCCCATAATTTAGTTTAGTTTAGAGATACATCGTGGAAACAGGCCCCCCAACCCACCGAGTCCGTGCCGACCAGCGATCCCCGCACACTAACACTGTCCTACACACACACACACATTTGGGGCAATTTACAACTATACCAAGCCAGTTAGCCCACACACCTGTACGTCTTTGGAGTGTGGGAGGAAACCGGAGATCATGCAGGAGATGATCGGGGAGAAGGTACAAACTCCGTACAGACAAGCACCCATGGTCAGGATCGAACCCGGGTTTCTGACTACGGGCGCTTGTCTGTACGGAGTTTGTACGTTCTTCCTGTGACCGCCTGGGTTTTTCCCAGGTGTTCTGGTTTCCTCGCACACTCCAAAGACGTGCAGGTTTGGAGACTAATTGGCTTTGGTAAATTGTCCCTGGTGTGTGTAGGATGGTGTTAGTGTGTGGGGATCGCTGGTCAGAGCCGACTCGGTGGGCCGAACGACCTGTTTCCACGCCGTTCAGTTCAGTTTAGCTTATTGTCACGTGTACCGAGGTACAGTGAAAAGCTTTTGTGGCGTGCTAACCAGTCAGCTGAAAGACCACACATGATTACAATCGATCCATTTACAGTGTGGGGTTGGCGCGGACTCGGTGGGCCGAAGGGCCTGTTTCTGCGCTGTAGGATGGTTGGTGCGCAGGCTGGATTGGGGGGAGGGGAGGGGGGAAGGGGGCTTATTTATTTATTTGTGGATTTATGGAGAACAGAATCCACCGCCACCTCAGCGCTTGTGTGAGACTCCACTGGTGTGAGGAGACAGTCGAACACAGTTCATCAGAGCAACATGATTGCTGGCCCCACTGACAAAATAATTTGCACCCGTCGATTTTCTGAGGCGCGCGTTAAATGACGGATTTGGCACGCCGATTTTTGAATTTTAATCAGAAGTGAAGGAATGACACGCTACATCAAAACAAGGCATCAGATGTTAAATGGGCTTCGGCAATCACTGTCAAACAAGACTCCATTAAGGAGCCATGACTTCATAAGCATCAATCATGTTGTTTTTCTTTCTCCAGCAACCTGTATATATGGCTTTAATTAGACTACAATTTTCAACAAGCAGTTTGCTAAGTTGTTGCCGAGCTGTTCATGTTGGTGTTAAGGACGTGGAAACTAAGCCAGTAGTGGTGGATAAGTGTGGGGTTTTATTAATGTGTGTGCATTTGTGTGTAATGAAAGTATTGCATTTATATAACATCTCCCAATAGGACATCCCAAAATGCATTGCGGGAAATCTGCTTCTTCTTACGGATGGCGTGCACAGCCTAAAGTTGTGGGACAACTTGTTCTAGTTGATCTTATTTGATTGTGCACGCCAGGTTGATTGCATTGGTTGAAACAGGTGAAGTTTGCAATCTCCCATCCCAATTGCAGGCAATGAAATAGACTGTTATTGTTGAACGTTGCCGCTTGTGAGTCTGGGTCTCGACCCGACACCTCACCCATTCCTTCTCGCCAAAGACGCTGCCTGAATTTCTGAGTTACTCCAGCGTTTTGTGTCTATCATCAGTGTAAACCAGCAGGTGCAGTTCCTTCCTACGCCTCCCATTGTTGTAATGGGGGCCACATGGCTTGCAGTTTTGTACACAGCGAGATCCTGCAGAAACTGTGGGCTAGGTGCCACATTGCCTCCTTTAGCATGAAGATGGTCAAAAAAAGCTGGAGGAACTCAGCGGGTCAGGCAGCATTTCTGGGGAAAAGGAATAGGTGACATCTCAACCCGAAAAGCCACTTATTCCTTTTCTCCTGAGATGCTGCCTGAGCAGCTGAGCATGTTTTGACTATCTTCAGCAAAAACCAGTATCTTCCCACACATTTGGTCTGCTTTGGCATTTTTTGGTTTAGGGACAAATAATTGACCTGCACATCAGGGTTTAATGGCGGGGAAATTTGCAAAGGCTACTGGGGAGACTTTAAACTAGAACGGTTGGGGGGAGGGACACAAATAGAGAAAGCTAGTAGACAGTGTGTGAGGCAGGAGGCAGAGAAGGGAAGCACTCAGACCCAACATGTAGGGGGGGAAGAAGAAAAAAATAATAAACAGAGAATAAGAGGTTGTGGGTTTCTTAAATGTGTGAGCAGAGAGACAGGGGGGGTATAAAATGAGGTTAGAAGCAATTGGTATCAAGGTGAAAAGAAAAAGTGGCAGGCAGACAAATCGAGGGCAAAAATCAAAAAGGGCCACTTTTCAACATAATTGTATAAGGGTAAGAGGGTAAGATTGGGTGAATCAAATTGGCTGAAGAAGAGGATTTCTTGTAATGTATGCGGGATAGTTTTCTAAAACAACATGTAGAGGAACCAACGAGAGAGTAGGCTATTCTAGACTGGGATTGAGTAATGAGGAAGGGTTAGTTAGCAGTCTTGTTGTGCATGGCCCCTTGGGCAAGAGTGACCATAATATGGTTGAGTTCTTCATTAGGATGGAGAGTGACATAATTAATTCAGAAACAATGGTTCTGAACTTAAAGAAAGGTAACTTTGAGGGTATGAGACATGAATTGGCCAAGATTGACTGGCAATTGATTCTTAAAGGGTTGACAGTGGATGTGCAATGGAAGGCATTTAAAGACTGCATGGATGAACTACAACAATTGTTCATCCCAGTTTGGCAAATGAATAAATCAGGCAAGGTAGTGAATCCGTGGATAACAAGGGAAATCAGGGATAGTATCAAAACAAAAGATGAAGCACACAAATTAGCCAGAAAAAGCAACCTACCAGAGAACTGGGAGAGTCCAGCAGAGGATGACAAAGGGCTTAATTAGGAAAGGGAAAATAGATTATGAAAAAAAATGGCAGGGAACATAAAAACAGACTGCAAAAGTTTTTATAGATATGTGAAGAGAAAAAGATTAGTTAAAACAAATGTAGGTCCCTTGCAGTCAGAAACAGGCGAATTGATCATGGGGAACAAGGACATGGCAGCTGTAGAGTTGCTGCCTTACAGGGCCAGGCACCCGGGTTTGATCCAGACTATGGGTGCCGTCTACAGGTACGGTGTTTGTAAGTTCGCCCCGTGACTACGTGGGTCTGCACCGGGAGCTCCGGTTGGCTCCCACACTCCAAAGACATGCAGGTCAAGTCAAACTAGAGAGTTTATTGTCATGTGTCCCAGATAGGACAATGAAATCCTTGCATTGCTGCAGGACAACATGAAATTGTAGTCATAAATACAGATCAGATCAGTGTGTCCATATGCCGCAGAATATATATATACACACATCAGTAAACTGATAAAGTGCAATAGGCTGTTATAGTTCATAGTTTGTTTGAAGTTGTGTTTAATAGTCTGATGGCTGTGGGGAAGAAGCTGTTCCTGAATCTGGGCATTGCAGATTTCAGGCTCCTGTACCTTCTAGGTTTGCAGATTAATGGTAAGAATTGTCCCCAGTGTGTAGGATAGTGTTAGTGTACGGGGTGATCGCTGGTCTGTGCTGTATCTCTAAAGTTTAAAAGTCTAAAGGAGTTCTTTTAAGTTTTCAAGAACAGTATGTGACGGGCAAAGAGAACCTGGTGCAAATTATAATATGGGCAGAAAAGGTGACGATAACTAAAAAGTTTCAGAAAACACAAGGGGAGGGTCTCTCATATAGAAAACAGCACACATTTCACAAATTGTTGTAACCTTGTGAAAAATTGGCTGACCAGCTATGAATCTGCAAAGTTTCAATTGGTATACTTAAATGTCATCTTTTCACAGGGGTTGAAGCTGACAGCAGCTAATGGACAGATGTTAAACAACTGGATTGGACACAAAATTATAACGTTTAAATCCTTTTTGGAGATATTTTACTTATTCTACCCCATGAGCAATGAGACTCAGCCTGGGTTTGTTTGAGGTCGCAAATGGCCTACTCCTGCACCTATGGTCTATTGATATAATTCCCATCAAGCTGATTTCTCCACAGTAATCCCCACAAAGTACAAACAGATTGAAATCGGTTGCATTTTTATACAGTGGACATCAAAGGATTTTCTCTCTCGGGAAAACATAGTTGCCACAATGCCAGAAATAATGGAATAGGTGAAGGTAACATCATTGGCACAAAAGGCTCTCCACAAATTAGAAATTAAATAATCTTCGCTGCTCAACTGCCCTTTGTTGGAAAGAACTGCTGCCGTCTCTTTGGGATGACAATTTTCTTTGGGGAAGACGCATGCGTAGAGACAAAAGAGGAGCTTGCCAGCTGCATGGAGGACAGAGAAGTGTGGTGCGTCCGTCACCGTGCCCGTCGGAAACCAGCACCACTGCCTCGCTGATGTTTCCAACGATAATAATGACAAGATCGAGGGATATGGGGACAACTTTGTGGCAAGGAGCAACAATTTGAATTTCACTGTACCTCAATTGGTACAGGTGACAATAAACTGACCTTGAAACCTTGAAACAATGGGATGAACGAGATGAGAAGTGGACCATGTGGAGGCCACAAATCAGCTCCATACCCAACTCAGCCAGTCAAGTGGCGTAGAATTGGGTAATTTGGCCTATCATGTATCTGTCTATTTTCTTTTTTTTTGTAAAATACTTTTATTAGAAGTAAATACATATTAAGAAGGAATAACATAAAATCAAAAAAGAAAAAACATATTATTCGTCACATACATTCTTAATGTTTTTAAAGTTTACAGTCGTTCTTGTTTATACTTCTATATTTGTTATTATTTTATAACAGAAAGAAAATAGTAAAGAGAAATAATAAAAAGAAATAAAATAGAAGTAGAAAATCGATAAACTGAGTGGAGTATAAAGCAAGATATTTTTCATTGGAGATATATGCGTGGTCTATTGTATATAGTTCTTCATCCATTCTTTCATTCAGGCTTCAGTCAGGCCCTCGAACTGGACCACCTTGACCCTTTAAGTATTCAATAAATGGAGACCATATTCCTCTAAATTGATCTAGCTTGTCCAAAAGGACAAGTCTTAATCTTTCCAGATGAAGTGTCTCCGACATTTCTGTAATCCACATTTTGATTGTGGGGGATGTAGGACCTTTCCAAAATCTTAGTATTAGTTTTTTACCAATTATTAAACTATAACCAATAAAAATTATTTGCTGTGTTGTTAGTAGATGATCCGTTTCTATTATTCCTAATATGATTCATTTTGAGTCTGGAGTCAGATTTGCATTAACTACTTTCGAGATTATGTTAAAAATTGCTAACCAAAAATTAGTAATTTTTGTACATTTTGTGAATGAATGCGTTAGATTAGCTTCCAAATGCTGACATTTATCACATATAGCAGAAATATTTGAAAAAAATTCTGTTTAATTTGGATTTCAAAAAGTGTAATCTATGTAAAACTTTAAATTGTATCAAGGAGTGGCATTTAATGAGCAGTGGTGTATATGTTGTAAACTTTCATTCCATACTTCTAAACTAATTGTTTGTCCTAATTTGTTTTCCCATGATTGCCTATATATTTCCGAGTTTGGTAAATCATTTTCCAGTAAAATATTATAAATATATGATATTAATTTTTCTGTATTTGGATATTTATTTAGACATTCATCTAAAATTTCTGTCTTTCTATTTCTAAAATCCTGTGTATTTGATTTAACATAGTCTCTAATTTGTAAATATCTAAAGTGCTCTTTTGAGTGTAATCCATAATTTTGTTGTAGTTCCTGAAATGAAAGGAATAAACTTTCCCTGTAGAGATCACCCATCTTATTTATTCTATAGTTTCTTCCATTTAAAAAAACCTTTACCATCATTGAAGGTTTAAAAGTGATGTTATTTGCAATGGGAAGAGCCACTGGTATACTTTCTAATTTTAATGTTTTCTTTAATTGTTTCCAAATACGTATGCCACTTTCTATTATTGGATTTCCTCTATAACTTTTTTTAATGTATTTTAGTATTAGCAAATAAAATCGAGCTAATTTCAAAAGGTGAACAATCTTCCTTTTCCATTTTTAACCAGTTTGGTTGTTTATCTACTTCTTCCAACCAAAAGTTCAAATTTTTAATATTAACTGCCCAATAATAAAACATAAAATTAGGCAATGCAAAACCTCCATTCATTTTTGATTTACATAGATATTTTTTATTTATTCTATAGCTCTTATAATCCCAAATAAAGTTGGTAACTATAGAGTCCACTTTCTTAAAAAAATTTTTAGGAAGATATATCGGGATCAGTTGAAACAGGTATAATAATTGCGGAAGAAAAATTATTTTTATCGCATTAATTCTACCCAGCATTGAAATACAGTGCCTTGCAAAAGTATTCATACCCCTTGGACTTTTCCACATTTTGTCACGTTACAACCACATGTATTGTATTTGGATTTAAGTGATAGACCAACACAAAGTGGTGCATAATTGTGAAGTGGAAGGAAAATGATACATGGTTTCCAAATTTTATTACAAATAAAAAACTGAAAAGTGTGGCGTGCAAAAGTATTCAGCCACCCTGAGTCAATACTTTGTAGAACCACCTTTCGCTGCAATTACAGCTGCAAGTCTTTTGGGGTATGTCTCTACCAGCTGTGCACATCTAGAGACTGACATTTTTGCCTGTTCTTCTTTGCAAAATAGCTCAAGCTCAGTCGGATTGGATGGAGAGTGTCTGTGAACAGCAATTTTCAAGTCTTGCCAGAGATTCTCAATTGGATTGAGGTCTGGACTTTGACTGGGCGATTCTAACACATGAATATGCTTTGATCTAAACCATTCCATTGTAGCTCTTGCTGTATGTTTAGGGTTGTTGTCCTGCTGGAAGGTGAACCTCCGCCCCAGTCTCAAGCCTTTTGCAAACTCTAACAGGTTTTCTTCCAAGATTGCCCTGTATTTGGCTCCATCCATCTTCCCATCAACTCTGACCAGCTTCCCTGTCCCTGCTGAAGAAAATCATCCCCCACAGCATGATGCTGCCACCACCATGTTTCACAGTGGGGATGGTGTGTTCAGGGTGATGTGCAGTGTTAGTTTTCCACCACACATAGCGTTTTGCATTTATGCCAAAAACGTAAATTTTGGTCTCATCAGACCAGGGCACCTTCCTCCACATGTTTGCTGTGTCCCCCACATGGCTTGTGGCAAACTGTAAATGGGACATCTTGTGGCTTTGTTTCAACAATGGCTTTCTTCTTGCCACTCTTCTATAAAGGCCTGATTTGTGGAGTGCACGACTAATAGTTGTCCTGTGGACAGATTCTCCCACCTGATCTGTGGATCTCTGCAGCTCCTCCAGAGTTACCATGGACCTCTTGGCTGCTTCTCTGATCAATGCTCTCCTTGCCCGGCCTGTCAGTTTAGGTGGACGGCCATGTCTTGGTAGGTTTGCAGTTGTGCCATACTCTTTCCATTTTTGGATGAAGGATTGAACAGTGCTCCGTGAGATGTTCAAAACTTGGGATATTTCTTGATAACCTAACCTTGTTTTAAACTTCTCCACAACTTTATCCCTGATCTTTCTGGTGTGTTCCTTGGGCTTCATGATGCCCAAGGAACATTGTTTGTTCACTAATGTTCTCTAACAAACCTCTGAGGCCTTCACAGAACAGCTGTATTTATACTGAGATTAGATTACACACAAGTGGACTCTATTTACTAATTAGGTGACTTCTGAAGGCAATTGGTTGCACTGGATTTTATTTAGGGGTATCAGAGTAAAGGGCGCTGAATACTTTTGCACGCCACACTTTTCAGTTTTTTATTTGTAACATAATTTGAAAACCATGTATCATTTTCCTTCCACTTCACAATTATGCGTCACTTTGTGTTGGTCTTTCACATAAAATCCTAATAAAATACATTTACGTTTGTGGTTGTAACGTGACAAAATGTGGAAAAGTTCAAGGGGTATGAATACTTTTGCAAGCCATTGTAGGTAATGTTTTCCAATATAGGATATTCTTAAGTAGTTTATTCAATAGGGGTGGGAAATTAGATTTAAAAAAAGAATCATATCTTTTTGTTACATGAATTCCAAGATATTTGATTTTTTCATTTACTATCTTAAAAGGATATTGTTGTTATTTCCCATTATTGGCATAAGTTCACTTTTATTCCAATTAATTCTATATCCTGAAATCAATCCAAATTGAGTTATTAAATCTTATGTTAGGAATACTAATTTCCGGCTTTGTAATATAAAGTAATACATCATCTGCGTATGAAGAGATTTTATTTTCAGTTTCTTTGGTTTCATACCCGTATATTTCAGGATGTAATCTGACGCGCTGTGCTAATGGTTCAATTGCCAGTGCGAACAGTAGTGGAGATAGAGGACAACCTTGTCTACAGCCACGGAATAAATTAAATTTAGTTGTTAACACTTGATTTATTAATATTCTAGCTGTTGGCTTGGTATATAGTAGCTTAACCCATGTTATAAACTTCTCTCCCAACTGAAAAGTTTCCATAACCGAAAATAAATAAGACTATTCAATCTGATCGAAAGCTTTCTCTGCGTCCAACTAAATAATTGATAAATCTTTATTAATGTTTCTTTACGAGTATATAATATTGAATAATCTTCTCAGGTTGTTTGAGGAGTATCGTTTTGGTATACCTGTTTGGTCTGAATGAATTACTTTATTAATCACTGTATTTAGTCTTTGTGCTAGTATTTTGGTTAATATTTTTTGATCAGTATTTAAAAGAGCTATGGCTCTATACGACCGTGGATCATCCAGATTTTTATCAAATTTAGGTATAAGTGTTATAATAGATTCATTTAATGTTTCTGGTAACTTCTGTTGTGCATAAATATGTTCATAAAGTGTCTTCAAACGTGGAGCTATCATATCAAAAGAATGTTTTTTATAAAATTCTGATCCAATACCATCTGGTCCTGGAGTTTTTACCATTTTTTAATGACCTAATAGCTTCTTCGATTTCTTTAGTAGTTATTTCAGCGTTGAGTGATTCTCTATTTTCTGAATCCAGTCCTTTTAGATTACAATTTTTAAAAAATGTTTCAACTCCTATTCGATTTTCTGTCGTTTTGGCTGAATATAAATTTTTATAATATTGCAAAAATCTCTCATTTATATCTTTAGTTTGTACTAATAATTCCCCTTTGTCTGATTTAATCCTATGGATTAATTTTTCTCCTTCCAATTTTCGTAATTGACGAGCTAATATTTTTTGTGTTTATCTCCGAATTCAAATTGTATTTGTTTAGTATATTGGTATAGTGTTACAACTTGGTCTGACTGTATTTTATGTTAATTTATATTTCAATGCAAAGATTTATTATGTTTATTATGGTTGGGTTAACAGCGTTTTCTGTATCTAATTGTTTGATCTCCTTTTTCAATGCCTGTTGTTCCCTCCGATTCTCTTTATTATAAAATGCTTGAGAGGATATCATAATTCCCCGAAGATACGCTTTAAAAGTTTCCCATAATAGGGACGAAGATATTTCTGGCGTATCATTCATTTCAAAGAAAATCTTGATCTGTTTTGTGATGTATTCTTGAGTTATTTTGTCTTTTAAAATTTGTGGGTTAAATCTCCAATGTCCCTGTTTTTCTGTTTTACCAGTTATTTTCATCATAAAAGTTAAAGGTGCATGATCTGAAATTATTATATTTGAATTATAAGTGAATGGGATAAGTTTTAAATCTACCAAAAAATAATCTATTCTTGAATAAGTTTTATGCACAGGTGAGTAAAATGAGTATTCCCGTCCAGCTGGGTTTTGCATTCTCCAAACATCTTTAATATTACTAGTATCTATATATGCATTTATTAGATCACTGGAATGCGATATAAGTTTCCGTTGTTTTGATGATCTGTCCAAATAAGGATCTAGTGTACAATTTAAATCTCCTCCAATTATTAAGTTGTGTTGTGATAATTCCGGAATAGTATTAATTTTTTTTTTTTATAAAACAGTGGGCTGTCAAAATTTGGGCCGTATACATTGACAAAAATCATTTTTTGTGTGTATAATTCACCTATTACAATAATATATTTACCATCACCATCAGTTATTGTTGAAGTGTGTTTAAATGAAGTGCCTTTACGAATTAATATTGCTACACCTCTAGATTTGTGTGTGAAAGAAGCATGATACACTTTGTCAATCCATTTAGCCTTTAATTTATGTTCTGCCTCTTTTTTTAGATGTGTCTCTTGGATGAATGCCACATCTGCTTTAAGTGCTTTTAAGTGTGCTAATACTTTACCTCTCTTAATTGGTTCGTTAATACCTTTAACATTCCAGCTACAAAACGTTATTCCTCCATTCCCCATATTCATTTGCACGTCTTGCATCTTTTATCTAAAGGAATATATAATTGGGCAAATGGTTCAGCTCGACATACCCGACTTTACACTCGAACTCCGAATAGATGAATTTCAAGACCCTTGAGTATCTCTCACGTATATACCGCCTTTGCATTAATTTATAACTCCATTCAAAAGTAAAATAATCATAACAAGAGATAATATTAAAAAAAGATAGATTAAGAGATTAATAGGGTGCACAAAGAAAGAAAAAACTACATCTAATATTGGTGTAGTTAGTGTTAGCCATACTACCATGGCTAGGAATCTATAGACTTCCGTAGTCGATGTTACTAACTTATCCATTTCCATGATTCATTAAAATTGTTATTCTATACAAATATTTAACCGGGAGTATTAAAACTCTTATGTGCACAAAATCCATCAGTCAAGTATTTGATAATATCTATACTTAATACTTATTAAAATCAATAATAATAATAAAAATATAAAAAATAAGAAAAAGGGAAAAAATATATAGAAAAAGTTTTTAAAAAAGTACCAGGGGGATAAATAAAGTCAAAGTTTATATTTTGTGTATTTATATTTACTATTTACTTAATCCTAAGTAAAAATCAGCTATAGTTCGTTGTTAATCATTAATTGGTAGTTATTAGCTTTAATTAATAATAATACCACAGTATTAATTTTAGTATGTGTTAGTTATTAATATTAGTAGTGTTACTATTCTAATTATTAGTATCCATAGGAGCGTCTCCAATCCGTATCTCCCCGAATCTCCCATCCGCATCCTTCTCCATCTTCTTTAGATGAAACAAGTCCATAGTCCATTCCAATCTTGAAAGTACAATTTAATTGTTGTTATAGTTCATCTTTGAAGCTTTCATTCAGTCTACCTCTCGCTCCTTAATTCCTTGGGCAAAGCTCATTGCATCCATTGTATCTGTCTATTTTCAACTTACAAATATCCATTGACCTGGCCTCCACAAGCATCTGTGGTGATGAATTCCACAAATTCACCACCCTCAGACTGAAGAAATTCCTCCTCGGACCTCTGATTAAAGAAATGTCTTCTCAATGACATATGGGAGTGATACCACATCAAAGACCTTTATATCCACCCATTGCTTCAGGACAGCCCATGCCAGGCTTACAATCTTCCCAAGGCCAGCTCACAGGACTTGCATTGGAAGGATTAGTGGTTGAAAGATTTATAGACACTGCTTCATTTAGAGGTTTGTAAAACTTTGAAATTCTCCACCTGAGAAGTAGGTCAATTCAAGGCCAAGGAAGGTTGAGTTTTGTCCAGCATCGGTCTTCAGCGAAAAGATCGCCCAGTCTGTGCTTGGCCACCTTGTGTCCACTGCCCTGACTCTGCAAATCCTAGCAGTTAATGCACAAGGTAAACTGTTCACCAAACTGTGAATTGGTATTTTATCCCATGCCCCAATTTTGCAATTATTTAGGTCATAAGCTCATAAGGTCATAAGTGACAGGAGTAGAATTAGGCCATTCGGCCCATCAAGTCTACTCCACCATTCAATCACGGCTGATCTATCTCTCCCTCTGAACCCCATTCTCCTGCCTTCTCCCCTTAACCTCTGACACCCAAACTAATCAAGGTTCTATCTCTCCCTTAAAAGTATCCACTGACTTTGCTGCCTTCTGTGGCAAAGAATTCCACAGATTCACCACCCTCTGACTAAAGACATTTCTCCTCATCTCCTTCCTAAAAGAACATCTCTTAATTCTGAGGCTATGACCTCTAGTCATAGACTCTCCCACTAGTGGAAACATCCTCTAGTGGGAGAGTCTATGACTCCCCCCCCCCCCCCCCCATTCTTCTAAACTCCAGCGAGTATAGGCCCAGCACCGACAAAGGCTCATCATAGGTTAACCTAATAATTCCTGGAATCATTCTTGTAAACCTCCTCTGGAACCTCTCCAGAACCAACACACCCTCCTTCAGGTGTGGTGCCCAAAATTGCTCACTTTCAATCACAATTTCTCACATGCAACCCCCCCACCCAAAGTTTTCCATTGTAACCATTGGGGATCTACTCTGCCTCCTGTACTCATAATGCTGGCAGATCTTTGCAGCGACAATCCTTCATTCTCCAAAGCTTTACTATCACAGACATTTATATTTTGATTTTTTTTGATTTTTCTATTTTTTGTTAATTGTTTAATTAGTTCTTTTTTTCTTCCCCCCCCCCCCCCCCCCCCCCCATCAGACCTAACTAACCCAGCCTATTTATAAAAGGTCAAGTGGGTCATTAATGCGTTAAATTAACATAATTCCCTCTGTTTACCCTTGTCTGTCCTGATTTACCACCTGCAGTAAATCACCATGAAGGAATTCTGGTTAGCATTGAACTTACATTTGCACAGTAAGTAGCTGCTATTAGCACAGTTACCACCCAGATGTGCCTTAAATAAGTCATATTGGATGATTGAACTGTAATTGGAGAAAATGGATCCTGAAAACAGAAAAAAACAAAAATTCATCAGCAGTGAAGATAAATTAGAGATACCACAAAGGAATGAAAATCATCAACGAGCAAGCAAAAGTTACAAACAAAAAAGCAGGAGAGGCAAACACAAATGTTTCAAATAGAAACATAGAAAATAGGTACAGGACTGGGCCATTCAATGTGATCATGGCTGATTAGTAAAAATCAGTTCCTATTTTTTCCCCATATCCCTTGATTTGATGGCCTACCCCTTATACTTAAACTGCGACCCCAGGTTCTGGACGCCCCCAACATGGGGAACATTTTTCCTGCATCTAGCCTGTCCAATCGCTTAAGAATTTTATATGTTTCTCATCCTTCTAGATTCCAGTGACTACAAGCCCGGTCGACCCATTCCTTCATCATATGTCAGTCCCAGGAATTAACCTGGTGAACCTACGCTGCACTCCCCCAATAGCAATAATGTCATTCCTCAAATTAAGAGACCAAAACTGCACACAATACTCCAGGCGTGGCCTCACCAGGGCCCTGTACAACTGCAGTGGGACCTCCTAGCTCCTAAACTCAAATCCTCTCACAATGCAGGAAAGTGATGTTGTTTTGTTCACAGCTTAATACTGCAAGGTAATAGGTTGCTTTATAAGTTGAATTATCTTTATACCAGCTGCATTGAATGAGAGACATTAAATGTCAGGAGGTTTTACTACACTTTTAGCCACTCCCGTGTAGGTTGAATGATAAAGAGATGAGGAAGCCTTGTGAAAAGTCTAACCATGTAACTAGGAGTTTTAAAAAAAAATGCAGAGCAAAAAAACCAAAGTGCTGGAATTAACTCTGCAGGCAAAGCGGCATCTGTGGAGGGAAATGGATATCTGATGTTTTGGTCTGGGAGCTGGGTCTCTGGCACTGCAGGGCAGCGACTCTACTGCTCACTTTGGGGGCGCGCAGCTGGCTGGGTGCCAGATGTGAGCTTTTCACTGACTGCGGTCAATTGAAACCCTGCGGAAAGTAAACAAGTCAATGAACAACACCCACTCCCATGTAGCTTCAAGTGGTAAAGAAACAAGGTAAATATTCACATGTAGAATGCGCACTTGGAAAATGCACGCTGTAAGAAAAGTTAGAAAGAAGGAAAAGGATACAAGAAACTGTAGATGATGGTTGACAAAAAAAAACTGCTGGAGTAACTGAGCGGGTCAGGCAGCAGCTCTGGAGATCGTGGACAGGTGACATTTCAGTTCAGGGATTTTCTCTTCTATAGCGTTGTTGGTGTGGCTTCACTACAGGATCGCTTGCACCTCAATAAAACACTCTGCCACCATCCTCTCTGGGAGGATTTAAGATTGGGCGATAAATGCTGGTCTTTTGCCACAAAGCCCAAATTCAGAAAAAGAGGCGAAAAAAATCAACTGATTTGTCAAGTGAGGTTCTTTGCAAAAAGCCCATGTCTAACCGTAAAAGCACACAGTGGCAAAACTAGGGCAACACTATAATCACCCGACTTATAGTTCTTCGTTGAACTCTGAGTACATTGACTCCCAACAATGTGCCAAAGTTCAGCAATCTTACCATTCCCTAAGTAGGGCGGCACAGTGGCGCAGCGGTAGAGTTGCTGCCTTACAGCGCCAGAGACCCCGGTTCGATCCCGACTAAGGGTGTTGGCTGTACGGAGTTTGTATGTTTGCCCGGCCACCACGTGGCTCTCCTGTTTCCACCCACATTCCAAAGGCGCACAGGTTTGGAGCTCAATTGGCTTTGGGAAAAATTGGAAATTGCCCCTGGTGTGCAGGTAGTGCTGGTGTATGGGGGTGAAGGCTGGTCGGCAGGGACTCGGTGGGGCAAAGGGCCTGTTTCCACTCTGTATCTCTAAAGTCCAAAGCGCAGTGCATATTGAGTCAATAAGTTCATCAGTGATAGGAGCAGAATTAGGCCTTCCGACCCATCAAGTCTACTCCGCCATTCAATCATGGCTGATCTATCGTTCCCTTCTAACCCCATTCTCCTGCCTTCTCCCCTATCTATCTATCTCTGCCTTAAATTTATCCATTGTCTTGGCCTCCACAGCCTTCTGTGGCAATGAATTCCACAGATTCTTTAACCACCCTCTGACTGAAGAAATTCCAGTATATTGAAAACTGGAAAAGGCAGATTTTTGGTTCACAGGGGAATTGAAGATTACGCGGATTGGACTTGAGCTGAGGCCAAAGTTCAGACAAGCCAAGGTTGTGTTGAATGGCTGAGTTGTCTCAAGTGCCTTTGTGGCCAACTCCTGCTCCCAGTTCTAGCGCTGTTACGTTCTCATGGCACCATGTCTTGCATTAACAGTGTATCAGCATCTAACGCTCCAGCTTACAAGTGTGTTATTCAGAAAAAAAAACACGTCAAATGGTTTCTTTACATTGCAATTGGCAGGCCAGGTCTGCTCATGAGGTCATGAAGAATTCATTGAGGTTTCTCCAAAATCATTCTGCTCAGGAATTAACCGAAGGGAAATCCTTTTTTTTTTTTTAACTTGGCCGCAAATGTATTCGACTCCAGAGAACTCTTGAAGTGCAGCTCGGATAACCCAAAGGAAAGCCAAAATTAAATTAAATTAAAATTTCTGGGGAAAGTTGCCTAAGGGATCGTGGCTGAATTCATCCTTATGTTTCATGTATTGTTGGGGGTCTGGCAAGAATCCGGCCCCCCTGGGTTTTAAAATTGCGGTTCAAAAAATTGTAAAAACATCGTTTCGTGATCACAGACGCACAGAGCAAGATACTTAATTCATGCTTAAGCAGTCCAAGTTCACCCTTTAAATCGGCAACCAAGAGCCAAACTCCAAAGCGACAACAAACATCCATCTGGGATTCAGTGAGACTTCATTTGCATTGTTTGGTACGCTGCGCTGTTCGCTGGTTGAGTGAAGTGTGGTGGATGAAACACTCTTCACATTTCTCATTCTATGCAACAGCACAGCTTCCAGTAGCATCAAACATTGGCAAGTCAGCCTGAGCACTTTGCATGCGTGGTGTAGGCTGGCACGGTGGCGCAGCGGAAGCCTTCTTGAGGCAGAATTAGTCCATTCGGCCCATCAGGTCCACTCCGCCATCCAATCGTGGCTGATCTGTCTCTCCCTCTCAATCCCATTCTCCCCGTACCCCCTGACCCCCGTACTAATCAAGAATCTGTCAATCTCCGCCTTAAAAATACCCACTGACTGGCCTCCACGGCCGTCTGCAGCCATGAATTCCACAGATTCACCACACTCTGACGAGAGAAATTCCTCCTCATCGCTAAAATACATTTTGCTCTCTGTTGGTAGTTCTAGGGCTGTCTTTTTAAAAAAAATAATTTAACAGATTTACAGCAAGGTGGCACAGCGGTAGAGTTGCTGCCTCACAGCGCCAGAGACCCGGGGTTCGACCCTGACCTTAGGTACTGTCTGTGTGGAGCGTGTATGTTCTCCCTGTGACCGCGTGGGTTTTCGCCGGGTGCCCCGGTCTCCTCTCGCATTCCAAAGACGTGCGGGTTTGTAAATTAATTGGCCTCTGTAATTTGCCCCTAATGTGTAGGATGCGAAGGTGTCTAACATGGAACTCATGTGAACGGGTGATCGATGGTCAGCGTAGACTCAAAGTGCCAGTTCCCGCGCTGTACTTTTGAAACTCTAAACTAAATATGTATTAAATGCTACAGCAACCTAGTGGCCTGGCAAATTTGTGTTGTTATAATTCCAGAGGCCAATTAGATAATCACAACCTGAAGCTAAAACCAGTCGATTGAAGCCATTTCAGAACCCGTTAACCCTCACGCCGCCATTCTAAGCAAGAATTTCTCCCACTTTCTCAAAACCCATCTGTAATAGAATCTCAACCCGAAACGTCACCCATTCCTTCTCTCCAGAGATGCTGCCTGTCCCGCTGAGTTACTCCAGCATTTTGTGCCTAAACTCGATTTAAACCAGCATCTGCAGTTCTTTCCCACACATCCTCGTATATATGTACTCTGCACCCTTTCCAGTTTAATGCAGTGTGTGGTGAGTGAAGCCTTGCTGCTCTTTGCAAATGGAGAATGACAAGGAGTGCAAGACCTTTCCTTCAATGAATTAGTCTCACCACCAGAAGTCCCCAACATTCACCTCTGCATCAAGGTCATCACCACCAATCCAATACGGCCGCTGGTCCTTAGTTCCTTGAAGGTGGCGTCGCAGGTAGATGAGGTGGTCAGAAAGGCGTTCGGTACTTTGGCCTTCATCAGTCAGAGTACTGAGTATAAAAGTTGGGAGGTCACATTGCAGTTATAAGTTGGTGAGGCCACATTTAATGCATTGTGATCAGAGTTGGGCACCGTGTTATAGGAAAGATGTTATCAAGCTGGAAAGGGTACAGAGAAGATTTACGAGGATGTTGTCAGGACTCGAGGGCCTGAGGTGTAGGGAGAGGTTGAGCAGGCTAGGACTCTATTCCTTGGAGCGCAGGAGGATGAGGGGTGATCTTATAAAGGTGTACCAAAGTGTACAAAATCAAAACCAACTGCAATGTAAAGAAACCATTTGACGTGTTTTTTTCTGAATAATACACTTCTAAACTTGGAATAGTTTTATGCTTGGCTTCATATCACATGCAACTTAGATGCGTGTAAATTCAGCCATCACCACTGAATGTGCTACAGGTCACTGGCACAACCAATGTGCAGATTGTATGTGTAAGAAAGGACTGTAGATGCTGGTTAACACCGGAGATAGACACAATATGCTTCAGCAACTCAACGGGACAGGCAGCATCTCTGGAGAGAAGGAATGGGTGTCGTTTTGGGTCGAGACCCTTCTTCAGACTGGGAGTCAGCGGAGAGGGAAATGAGAGACATGGAAGGGTAAGGTGTGAAAGTGGGAGATCAAAGGGGACGAAGTTCAAGGATAATGTAGATTAGATCATTATTAGCTGGGGGAGGGAGACAATGAGGCTGCCTGTCCCGCTGAGTTACTCCAACATTTTGTGTCTCTCTTTAGCAGATTGTAAAGAGAGAACATGGCTCTATTGAAACGTGCCAAACTGATGACAGTAAGTCAACAGTCCAATTTATACACTGCCAGTCTAGCTCAGTTGGTAGAGCATGAGACTCGTAATATCAGGGTCGAGGGTTCGAGCCCCTCTTTATGGAGACAGGTGGAAGAATTTAAATGTGCAGTATATACGTGACAATAACGAACCATTGATATAATCTCCCTACCTTTATTCCCATTTGATGGCAATGGATTTTGAAGCGTAATGACTGATCTAATTAGGGAAGATCTGGTTAAAATGCATTTGGGAGGATTAGATGGCGAGAAATTATTCATTTCATTCAGGTGGGGCAAGTGTAGGTCATGGAAGGATAATCTTAGTATTACAGATAGATACAAGGAACAGTAGACAACAGATGCAGGAGTAGCCATTCGGCCCTTTGAGCCAGCACCTCCATTCAATGTGATCATGGCTGATCATCCCCAATCAGTACCCTGTTCCTGCCTTCTTCCCATATACCCTGACACCGCTATTTTAAGAGCCCTATCTTGGTCTCTCTTGAAAGTATCCAGAGAACCGGTCTCCACCGCCCTCCACAGACTCACAACTCTGTGTGTAAAAGTGGTTCCTCATCTCCGTTCTAAATGGCTTACCCCATATCCTTAAACTTTGGCCCCTGGTTCTGGACTCCCCCAACATCGGGAACATGTTTCCTGCCTCTAGCGTGTCCAAACCCTTAATAATCTTATATGTTTCAATAAGATCCCCTCTCATCCTTCTAAATTCCAGTATACAAGCCCAGCCGCTACAGGTATTAATCACTGCAGTTGCTGGATACTTGTGTAGAATGCAAAGTGCTGGAATAACTCGGCAGGTCAGGCATCAACTCTGGAAGGCATGGATAGGCAACATTTCGAGCCGGGAACTTTCTTCAAACTGGTCTGGAAAAGATCCTGACCAGACCTGAGCTGAAACATTACCTGTCCACGTCCTCCAGAGATGCTAGCTTATCCACGGAGTTACTTCAGCACTTAGTATTAGACCTGGCCTATTCAGCCAGAAATTCTTTGTGAAAATCTGGAACTCTCTTTCCAATGCTGAGGGTGAATTGAAAAATTCAAATCCGATATTGATAGTTTTTAACAAAAGAACAGGCAACTCCAAAGCGGTACAGGATTGTACTTGGCTTGGTGTAAATGTCAAAAAATGTCCCTAGTGTGTGTTGGGTAGTTTTAAAGTGCAGGGATCGCTGGTCGGTGCAGACTCGATGGGCCGAAGGGCCTGTTTCCGCGCTGTATCTTTAAACTAAACTAAACTAAACATTAAACTAAACTAAACTAAAACCAATACTGGAAACACTCAGCAGGTCAGGCAGCATCTGTGGAGAGAGAAGCAGATGGAGACGCCTCTGGTTGATGGTGATGGAGTCCAAATAGTTAAGATTGCCCATGATCTTTGTGAACGGTGGAATAAGCTCCAGAGATGATTTTTTTTCTGGCTGCTATTCCCACATTTCTGTTGAATCCAGACAAAATAAAAGCAGAAGGGGTGTAAATGGATGGATGTTTTGTCATTAGCTCTCTTTACACTATTGAATGAAGTCATGTATCTCATCATGTATCTGTACACTGCGAACGGCTCGATTGTAATCATGTATTGTCTTTCGGCTGGCTGGTTAGCGCGCGACAAAAGCTTTTCACTGCACTGCGGCACACATGACAATAAACTAAGCTGAACTGAACTGAAGTCAAGATCTATCCCTGCATGTTTGAAGAATTAAGAAAAAACTCCTAACAACTCGAGACAATGGTGCACTGTTGAAGTGAATGGGGTGGTATCCAACCGCCCAGACAATTGATCCAGGGACATGAGTTCAAATCCTACCAGGGCAGCAGGGGGAAATAAATAAAATGTTAATTTTCTGCTTTCAGCAACTTAAAGGGAAACACAAACTTGTCCTTTGATTCCTTCACAGCCTGTGTCTGTTGCTGCCAAGATCAGTAATTAGTGTTCGTCCTTAATTGTCCTTGAACTGATTGGCTTTCTTGACCATTTCAAAGCCACACTGGTGTGGATCTGGTTGCACGTTATCCTGAGTCGGCAGATTCCCTTCATTACAGCAAAGTCGTAGAGTCATAGAGTGATACAGCGTGGAAACAGGCCCTTCGGCCCAACTTGCCCACACCAGCCAACATGTCCCAGCTACACTAGGTCTCACCTGCCCGTGTTTGGCCCATTTCCCTCCAAACCTGTCCTATCCCTGTATCTTTCTAACTGTTTCTTAAACGTTGTGACTACAGGCCTGTCAAACTGACCTCTGTAGTCATGAAGACCCTTGAAAGGCTTGTGCTGGCCCAGCTGAAAAATATCACGATCCCCCTGCTGGACCCTCTGCAGTTTGCATATCGGGCCAATAGATCTGTGGATGATACAGTCAACCTGGGCCTGCACTTCATCCTACAGCATCTAGACCACCAGGGTACCTATGCGAGGATCCTGTTTGTTGATTTTAGCTCTGCATTCAACACCATTGTGCCAGAGCTACTACACTCCAAACTTTCCGAGTTGACTGTGCCTGAACCCCTCTGTCGGTGGATCACCAGCTTCCTGACAGACAGGAAGCAGCATGTGAGGCTGATAATGTCCGGTCTCGCATTTAATCTAGGTTCTGTACCTTATTGGTTTTGAGTATTTGAGTTTGCATTCTTGTTTTGTTTCGGTGCCTCACATCTCCTCTTGTTTCAGGTGCCATTTCCTGTCAGGTCGTTTACCCTCATGTGATTGTTGACCCCCCGCCCTGATGTGTTTCACCTGTGCTCGTTAGCCCCTGTTAAAGTCTGTATTTAAGCCTTTGTGTTTTAGATTTCTTTGCCAGTTTGTTGTGTATGCTACCTGGTATCACCTCTAGAAATATTGTGACTTTGTGTACTCGACCACTGCCTGTTTTTCGACCACTGTTTTTGCCTGCTCCTAGATTACTGTTGCTTCAGTGTTTGCTTACCTGTGCACCAACTTGGACCGATTAAACTCTGAATACAGATCTGCCCTATGTCTGAGCCTGCATTTGTGTCCTCCTCCTCGTTCAGTTCTGACAGTACGAACTGGCCAATAATGGACTCAGTGGGCTCTGATCCTTTTCGTGCAGCGCTCCAGAAGCAAGAGGAGCGCATCTCGCATTATGAGGGTCAACTCGCCTCGATCGTTGCCGGGTTCTGGGATCTCGGCGAGCGTCAGCAGGGGTTCCAGGCGGACATCGGTTCACAGGTGAACACTTTAAGTTCTCGGTTTGAACACCTGACTTATCAGCTGAATTCTTTGTTTCCTGCAGCGGCTCCCGTGCCTGCCGAGTGTTTCCTTGTCCGTGTCTCCAGGGGCTCCGGTGGCCACGGCTGCCGCAGCGTCTCCATTCGTCCACCAGGCAAGACCGGAACGCTTTTCAGGGGAATCGGAGAAGTGTAGACCTTTCCTGATTCAGTGTGGGCTGCATTTTGAACTTCAAGCGGCTTCTTTCCATCAGAACGCTCAAGGGAGCCTTTGTCGTCACGCACCTGTCGGGTAGAGCGGAGGCTTGGGCCACGGCGGAATGGTCTCGGAATTCTCCTGGTTGCCAGACGTCGGCCCTGTTCATGGAAGCTCTGTCCCGCACGTTTGATCACTCCAATCCTGGCCGAGAGGCTTCACAGAACCTGGTCTCCATGAAACAAGGTAATCGCTCAGTTATGGATTTTGCTGTTGAATTTTGAACTGTTGCTGCTAAGAGTGGATGGAATGAGGCTGCTTTGTTGGATGCGTTTTGCAATGGGCTGTCTGAAGCTATCAAGGATCAGTTGGCTCCACTAACCCTGCCTTCCGACTTCGAGTCTATGATTTCCCTGGCTGTCCAGATTGACGCTAGGCTGAGAGAAAGAGAGCGAGAGAGGGGATCGGCGGCAGTTCGGTCGTCCTCCCAACAGCGGCGGCAGTGTCGCCCTTCGCCTTCCGGTCGGGACTTTGTCCCTCTCGGCCGGTCCAGTCAGCCTACAGCGCCACCTGCCCCGGAGGAGCCCATGCAGGTGGGACGAGCCAAACTCAGCCCGGAGGAACGGCAGCGCCGCCTAAGGGAGGGGAGGTGTTTGTACTGTGGGTAACTGGGAACTGTTAGCGGTTAAAGCAGCCTTGGAGGAATGGAGACATTGGTTGGAGGGTACCAAGCAGCCGTTTCTAGTTTGGACAGACCACAAGAACCTGGAATACATCAAGTCAGCCAAACGCCTCAACTCGCGCCAAGCTAGGTGGGCTCGCTTCTTTAATCGATTTGATTTTGCACTGTCTTACCGCCCTGGTGCCAAGAATGGCAAACCTGATGCTCTCTCCAGACAGTTTGATCCTGACCCGTCCCCTAAGGTTTCAACTCCAATTCTGCCTGCTTCCTGTTTTGTTGGGGCGGTTACTTGGGAGATTGAGAGGAGAGTTTCCGAGGCTACTGCTGGTGTTCAGTCTCCGTTAGGGTGTCCTTCTAATCGTCTGTTTGTTCCCGAGTCTCTTCGTTCACAGGTGATTCACTGGGCTCATACGTCTCGGATCTCCTGTCATCCCTGTGTCCATCTAACCCTTTGTGGCCAAACAGCGGTTTTGGTGGCCTTCCATGGAGAAGGGGATTAAGGAGTACGTCGCCGCCTGCAGTATTTGTGCTCAGAACAAGACCTCGCGTCGGCCCGCCTTTGGCCTCCTAAATCCGCTGCCTGTCCCCCTCACGCCCCTGGTGATCTCCATGGACTTTGTCACGGGCCTGCCCTCTTCTGAAGGTAGCACCACAGTCATGACTGTGGTGGACAGATTTTCTAAGATGGTCCATTTCATTCCGTTGCACAAGCTTCCCTCCGCCAGGAAGACGGCAGAGGTCATGTTGTCTCATGTTTTTCGAATTCATGGATTTCCCAGAGACATTGTGTCTGACCGGGGGCCTCAGTTCGTGTCCAGGTTTTGGAAGGAGTTTTGTTCTGTTGGACGCCACGGTCAGCCTTGCATCTGGTTATCACCCGGAATCCAATGGACAAACTGAACGCCTTAACCAGGAATTGGAGACAGGACTGCGGTGCTTGGTGGCACAGAATCCTTCAACTTGGAGCAAACACCTTATTTGGGTGGAGTATGCACACAACACACTTGCTCATCCTCTGGTCTCTCTCTATTCCACTGTGCCTGTGGTTATCAACGGCCATTGTTCCCTGCTGTGGAGAAGGAGTCCAGTGTGCCCTCCGCTCAGGCTCTCATCCGTCGCTGTTGCAAGGTTTGGAATGGGGCTCGTCAGATGCTGTTGCGCAGTTCTGCGCGTTACAAGGGGATGGCTGATCGCGCCGGCTACCAGTATACTCGCCGGGCCAAAAGGTGTGGCTCTCCGCTCGAGACTTGCCTCTGAGGGTGGAATCCCGGAAGCCGGCTCCTCGTTTTGTTCGTCCTTTCCCGATCTCGAAGGTCATCAATCCTGTGGCGGTTCGTCTCAGACTCCCCCGTGCCATGAGAGTCCACCTCACTTTCCATGTCTCCCGACTGAAGCCAGTTAAGGAGAGTTCTTTGGTCGCTCCCTCAGCTGAGAAGGTTATTGGCTGCAACCTTCCCTCCATTGATGAACTGTACAAGGCAAGGGCCAGGAAGCGAGCGGGCCAGATCATCTCTAACCACTCTCACCCTGGCCACAAACTCTTTGAATCACTTCCCTCTGGAAGGCGACTCCGGACTGTCAAAGCTGCCACAGCCAGACATAAAAGCAGCTTTTTTCCCCCCGAGCAGTAGCTCTACATACTAACCAAAAGCCTCCTTTTGCTCTGGTATTATTTCATTCACATGTTTAAACTATAATTTTTTATTCTTAATGTTTTAATGTTTTATTCTTAATGGTTTTCTGTATGTCGTGTTGTTACTTGTGAGGGGAGCACCAAGCAAATTCCTTGTATGTGTACATGGCCAGAAACGTATTCATTCATTCATTCATAGTCCCAGCCTCAACTACCTCCTCCGGCAGCTCGTTCCATACACCCACCACCCTTTGTGTGAAAATGTTACCCCTCAGATTCCTATGAAATCTTTTCCCCTTCACCTTAAACCTATGTCCTCTGGTCCACGATTTGCCTACTCTGGGCAAGAGACCCTGTGCATCTACCCGATCTATTCCTCTCATGATTTTATACACCTCCAAGATCACCTGCTCAACCTCTCCCTAAAGCCCAGACCCTCTAGTACTGACAACAGGAAGTAGTGAACAATGCAAATTCCAGCAACAATCCAGTCATATCGTGGTCACTCCCAATTAAAAGTTTTAATTTATTAAACAATTGTCATGATGGGATTAGAACTAATTCCAATTGGATTCCAGGAATGATAATTTACACACAATGCGAACATGCCCCACATCTACTGAAAATAACTGGCTTGTAGACAGTGACAGACTTGTCACTGGGCTGACTTGTAATTCATAACAGACTGTAGTGTCCAGTATGTTACAGGTACAGGAGCTGGATGGTGTCAGGTTCAATCCTCAATGAAGGCCAAGTTACTGATCTCATCGGAAACAGTAGTGGAATACATTTATCACGGGAGCTCTGAGCGACGAAGAGGAAACAATTAGCTTGGAAGGTAGACAAAAATGCTGGAGAAACTCAGCGGGTGAGGCAGCATCTATGGAGCGAAGAAAATAGGCAACCCTTCAGACCCGAAAGTTGAAACCCTTCTTCAGACCCGAAACCCCGCCTATTTCCTTCTCTCCATAGATGCTGTCTCACCCGCTGAGATTCTCCAGCATTTTTGCCTACCTTCGATTTTCCAGCATCTGCAGGTCCTTCTTAAACAATTAGCTTGGAATCCCATTGCCAGAACTATTTCTCCATTCAATGACCCTTTGAAAAACGGGTGTGCCTGTGTGACAGTGTGTTACTGTGAGATAGATGGATGGGCGGATGTATTGGGCCAAGACCCTTCTTCAGGCGTTTTGGCCCACTGAGACCACACTGACCAGTGATCCTCGCATGTTAACGTTATCCTACATACATTAGGAACAATTTAATACCAATTAACCTACAAACCTGGAGTGTGAGAAGAAACCGAAGATCTCGGAGAAAACCTACGGGGAGAACGTACAAACTCCGTACAGTTTGCAGCACCCGTGGTCAGGATGGAACTCGGGTCTCTGGCGCTGTGAGGCAGCAACACTAGAGCTGCACCACCTTGCAGTCCGTTTCATCCTACGTGTCTCTTTGATTTCCGTGCTCATGTTATGTTTCATTTCCTGAATGTTCTGTTCTCCAACAACCCCTTTTTTAAATTCGAAGACCAGGTCGACGCTGGAGCAGTTGACTGTAAAGTCTCTTCACAAAGTATACCTCGTGTGATGTTTGCAGTGAAGGGGTTGACCGTGAATGTCCCTCAGAGGTAGAACTATATCACAATGCTCTAAAAGCCCTGTCTCTGCTGGGGTTCATTTTTTTTAAAGCTAGCAAATTAACCATGCCTATTTGACACCTCTGCTATACTCATCAATGCAGGTGATGCTGAGGACATTTCATTGGAGAGAGATTATATCTCCACATCCTGAGCCACTGATGGATTGAAGGGAGGATTATAAGAATAAGAGCATTTCTCTGTTTAAAACGGGGAAAGGCTACCAGGTCCAACAAGCCTGAAGATTTTTTTGGTAATAATCCCCCGATACCTTCCTTTGCAATATATTTCCAGGAGGATCTTGTTCCTGCCTGCCGAAGCCAATTATATTGTCTTTTCCAATGACTTTTCTTGTTAGCTTGTCCTACAATCCATGTCATAGCTGCTGTCTTTTGGATAAGACACGAAGCAAAGGGCTACTTTGACTTCTTATCTCGACATAAAAGATCCTGTGGTGATATTTCAGCAACTGCTTCCATACGTATAACACATCCATTGTGGTGGAAGCCTCCTGTTACCGTTCAATATCAAACTAAAACTGGTACAGTGTAGGGAGGGACTGCAGAGGCTGGTTTAGACCAAAGACAGACACACAAAAGGCTGGAGTAACTCAGCGGGTCAGGCGGCATCTCTGGAGAAAAAGAAATAGGTGACGTTTCGGGTCTGTGGAGGGGCCTCGACGCTTCTCCAGAGATGCCGCCTGACCCGCTGAAAAACTAGTACTGAATCGCTCGATGCAAAGAGAATGTTTTCCCGGACTTAGGAGTCATTGTGCGGAGGATACTAAGAGAATGAAGGAATATGGGCACAGTGCAGGAAAATTGACTTGGGGGTTGAAGATGAGAGGTGGAGTTGACACAAAGAATTCGATGGCAACTCCTGTTATTTCCTCTATTTATTTACTTTAGAGATACAGCGTGGAAACAGGCCCTTCGGCCCACCGAGTCCTCGCCGACCAGCGATCCCCGCACACTAACACTACCCTGCACGCACACACAGGGGACAACTTACAATTATACCAAAGCCAAGCTGTGCATCTTTCGAGTGGGAGAGGAAGCAGGAGATCCCGGAGAAAACCCACGCAGTTCACAGGGAGAACGTACGACTGCGCACTGACAGCACCCGTAGTCGGGATCGAACCCGGGTCCCCGGTGCTGTAAGGCGCCAACGCTACCGCTGCGCCAGCGAGCCCTCCTAGGGGCAGAAGTTCAGCCACGCTCTTTATGAGTGGTAGAGCAGCAACAAAGGACTTGATGGCAATTCATGCTCCTATATCCTCTGCTAAAATTTTAATTTTCTCGTTTAGAGATAGAGTTGAAACAGGCCCTTCGTCCCACTGAGCCCATGCTGACCAGTGACCACCCGTACACGAGTTCTATATTAGACAGTAGGGGCAATTTACAGAAGCAAGTTAACCTATAACCCAAAATGCTGGAGTAACTCAGCTGGGCAGGCAGTGTCTCTGGAGAGAGGAATGGGTGACATTTCAGTTTGAGACCCTTCTTCAGACTTGGTCTGAATATACACACACAAATATATCTATTTATTTATTTATTTTATGATGATTATTATTATATTATATATTATTATTATTTTATTACATTTTTATATATATATAATAAAATGTTTATTGCATATTCGGTTGTGTTGCTGCAAGTAAGAATTTCATTGTGCTCTCTGGGACATATGACAATAAAACACTCTTGACTGTTATTTCACTGTGTGTTTGCATATGCACTTTTGCCCAGAGTAGGGGACTCCAGGACCAGAGGACATAGGTTCAAGGTGAAGGGGAAAAGATTTAAAAGGAATCTGAGGGGTAACTTTTTCCACACAGAGGGTGGTGGGTGTATGGAGCAAGCTGCCAGAAGGGGTAGTTGAGACTGGGACTATCCGATCGTTTAAGAAACAGTTGGACAGGTACATGGATAGGACAGGTTTGGAGGGATATAGACCAAGCGCAGGCGGGTGGGACTGGTGTAGCTGGGTCATTGTTGGCCGGTGTTGGCCCGAAGGGCCAGTTTCCACACTGTATTACTCTATGACATTATGATAATTAAGCACAATTGAACAATGGATAATAGTAACATAGAAGACGGGTGCAGGAGTAGGCCATTCAGCCCTTCGAGCCAGCACCGCCATTCAATATGATCATGGCTGATCATCCAAAATCAGTACCCCGTTCCGGCTTTCTCCCCACATCCCTTGATTCCATTAGCCCGAAGAGCTAAATCTAATTCTCGTTTGAATACGTCAATACATAATCAGCAGAATTGGCCTCGTTTTGTTTCGACAAGTTGATAGAATGATTCCTGAGTTGTGGACGGTTTTGCAGTGACCCAGGAGCCGACTGTTTGGGCTGGTTTACAGCAGTTGACTTCAGCTGGCAGTAAACTGGTAGTCGCGTAGGGGCAGGACGTCGGGAAGTCTCCTGGCTATCAGTCCCATCCACTCTCCAGTTTGCTCCTTTGATTTGTAAAATGGGCCAGAACTTCCAAAGGATGTGCCGGTAGCCATTCTGAGGGTGACTTAAACGTCACTGCTGAGGACTGTGTCTCTGTGATAATGAACCCTTAACCGGAAAAAAAAAAAATGATTTCAATAACTGAACCGGTTACGTTTTTAATCAGGGGCAAAATCTTTTTTGGGAGCCAGCGGCGGTGTGAAGTTCTTTGATTCATTATCGTTTACTATCTACATTAGCAGATTTAACCCCACAACCAGACACCCGCTGTGCTTTCTGTTGAGAGACCATCGAGGAAACTAATTGTGTCACATTGAAATGAAAAGAAGTGAGGGGATTGGACGGGGGTCGGGGCTGTACATTCTAAAGGTAGCGAAATATGAATAATGGACAGAACTGATTATTCACAAAGGCAGGGTACCTTATGCATTTTTATTATATCGCACACAAAGTTATTTTAATAACCTTTAAATCAAAGATTATGATTAGAATAACACGAGGATAGTCCACATCATTATTATTCAGTTATGAAAAGTACTTTGGAAATATTACAACTTGAATTAATTATAGGACATCCACATCAAAGTGTTTCTTACATTGACTGACGCCCTTTGCAGCTTCAGAGCTGGTATATGAATATGTAGTGAGCTTGCTCCTCACTGTGCAGTAATTCTCTCCTCCAGGCAGACTAGCCGATTGGTGTAGAACCTAACTCCATGCATCCTCTCAGAGTCATACATTGAGTCATACGAGATTGATCCCTGGGATGGCGGGACTGTCATATGAGGAAAGATTGAAAAGACTAGGCTTGTATTCACTGGCGTTTAGAAGGATGGGGAGGGATCGTATAGAAACATATAAAATTATAAAAGGACTGGACAAGCTAGATGCAGGAAAAATGTTCCCAATGTTGGGCGAGTCCAGAACCAGGGGCCACAGTCTTAGAATAAAGGGGAGGTCATTTAAGACTGAGGTGAGAAAAAACTTTTTCACCCAGAGAGTTGTGAATTTGTGAAATTCCCTGCCACAGAGGGCAGTGGAGGCCACATCACTGGATGGATTTAAGAGGGAGTTAGATAGAGCTCTAGGTGCTAGTGGAATCAAGGGAGATGGGGAGAAGGCAGGCACGGGTTATTGATTAGGCACGATCAGCCATGATCACAATGAATGGCGGTGCTGGCTCGAAGGGCCGAATGGCCTCCTCCTGCACCCATTTGCTATGTTTTCTATACAGTGATACAGTGTGGCAACAGGCCCTCTGGCCCAACTTGCTCACACCAGCCAACATGTCCCAGCTTGCCCACACCGGCCAACATGTCCCAGCTACACTGGTCCGGCAGTCCATATACCTCCAAACCTGGCCTATCCATGTACCTGTCCAACAGTTTCTCAAACGTTAGGATAGTCCCAGCCTCAACTACCTCCTCTGGCAGCTTGTTCCATACACCCATCACCCTTTGTGTAAAAAAATGTCACCCCCCTGGTTCCTATTCAATCTTTCACCTTAAACTTTCTCGATTCCCCTACTCTTGACAAGAGACTCTGCGTTTACCCGATCTATCCCTCTCACGATTTTGTACACCTTTATAAGATCACCCCTCATCCTCCTGCGCTCCAAGGAATAGAGTCCCAGCCTGCTCAGCCTCTCCCAATACCTCAGGCCCTCGAGTCCTGACAACATCCTCGCAAATCTTCTCTGTACCCTTTCCAGCTTGATAACATCTTTCCTATAACACGGTGCCCAACTCTGATCACAATACATTAAATGTGGCCTCACCAACTTATAACTGTAACATGACCTCCCAACTTTTATACTCAGTACTCTGACTGATGAAGGCCAAAGTACCGAACGCCTTTCTGACCACCTCATCTACCTGCGACGCCACCTTCAAGGAACTAAGGACCAGCGGCCGTATTGGATTGGTGGTGATGACCTTGATGCAGAGGTGAATGTTGGGCACTTCTGGTGGTGAGACTAATTCATTGAAGGAAAGGTCTTGCACTCCTTGCCATTCTCCATTTGCAAAGAGCAGCAAGGCTTCACTCACCTCACACTGCATTAAACTGGAAAGGGTGCAGAGCAGATGTACGAGGATGTGTGGGAAAGAACTGCAGATGCTGGGTTTAAATCGAGTTTAGTAAAAAAATGCTGGAGTGACCCAGCGGGACAGGCAGCATCTCTGGAGAGAAGGAATGGGTGACGTTTCGGGTCGAGACCCTTCTTCTAAGCAATGTCACCCATTCCTTCTCTCCAGAGATGCTGCCTGTTCCCGCTGATATACGAGGATGTTGCCAGGAACTCACGTGCAGGAGGATGAGGAGTGATCTTACAGAGGTGTAATAGATCATTAGGGGAATTACTGGGATGAATGCACAGAGTCTTTTACTCAGGATAGAGGAATCATGAACCAGCGAACATAGGTTTAAGGTGAGAGGGGAGAGATTTAATAGGAATCTGAGCAGCAACTTTCTCACTCAGAGGGTAAATGGAACAAACTGCTAGAGGATATTTTTAAGGAAGGCGCAAGAACAGTATTTAAAAGCCACTTGGATTAGTACATAAATAGGAAAGGTTTCGAGGGATATGGGCCAAACATGGGCACTACTGAATCCCAAAGAATACATATCTACTCAGTTATAGTCCCCCACTGACAAACTGCTCCTTAATGGCATTGAGAGTTCAAAGTTCAGATTACATAGAGTAATACAGCACGCAGACAGGCCCATCAGCCCAACTCACTCATGCTGACTAAGATTCATTGCTGGCTATAGTCCATTGGCTATATTTAAGAGGGAGTTAGATGTGGCCCTTGGTGGCTAGGGGGATCAGAGGGTATGGAGAGAAGGCAGGTACGGGATACTGAGTTGGATGATCAGCCATGATCATATTGAATGGCGGTGCAGGCTCGAAGGGCCGAATGGCCTACTCCTGCACCTATTTTCTATGTCTGTGTTTCTATGTAAGATGCACATCAAAGCTAGCCCCATCTGCCTGAATTAGACCCAGATTTAAATCTTTAAATCTTGTGTAAGAAGGAGCATCTGAAGAAGGGTCATCTAGTCCTTTTCTCCAGAGATCCCTCCGTGGGCGGCACGGTGGCGCAGCGGTAGAGTCGCTGCCTTACAGCGCTTGCAGCGTTGGAGACCCGGGTTCGATCCCGACTACGGGTGCTGTCTGTACGGAGTTTGTACGTTCTCCCCGTGAACCTGCGTGGGTTTTCTCCGAGACCTTCGGTTTCCTCCCACGCTCCAAAGACGTACAGGTTTGTAGGTCAATTGGCTTGGTGTAAATGTATATTGCCCCTGGTGTGTGTGGGACAGTGTTAATGTGCGGGGATCGCTGGTCAGTGCGGACTCGATGGGCCGAAGGGCCTGTTTCTGCGCTGTATCTCTAAACTAATCTAAACTAAAGACGCTACCTGATCTGCTCGAGTATTTTGTGCCTGTCTCCCTTGTAATCTCCCCTATCCTTAATTACATCTTTATTTACAAGCGGTCTGGTCATTGTATAGAACAGGGACAGAATGTATATTTAATCACTCTGCGACACATTAATAATTTCTGAGACCACGACTGAAAGTAATGTCCCATTACGATTGATTTTGCGATTTTTTTTCTGTCAGTGATGAGTAAAAATGTAAACAATTATGGTATTAGTTCGATAGCCACAGACAGTTCCCCAGAGAAGGGTGTTGTGAGGGTTTTTTTATTGCTTAATTTTTACAGCCATTACTCCACATAACTGTTAATCAAGAACATCGTTTAGTTTTAGTTTACGGATACAGCGCGGAAACAGGCTTTTAGGCCCACTGGGTCCGAGCCGACCAGCGATCCCCGCAAGCTAACATTATCCTACACACACTAGGGACAATTTATAATTTTACCAAGCCAATTAGCCTACAAACCTGTACGTCTTTGGAATAGTAAAGATAACTATTTATTTCTCTCTGAGATGGAATGGATTTCAAGTCAAGAGAGTTTATTGTCACATGTCCCAGATAGGACAATGAAATTCTTGCTTTGCATCAGCACAATGGAATATAGTGGGCACAGATACAGAACATATCATATCAGTGAGTCCGTACACCATTATATAAATATATACACACAGCTATAATTAGCAGATAAAGTGCAAATAAACAGATAATGGTCTATTAGTGTTCAGAGATTTTCAGAGATTTCAGTGAACAACCAGCAATACTCATCACCTACAGTTAAAAGAGCATTGGGACTGTAAGCCATTTTGGCAGGGTGGCATGAAGGGAATATTTTGACTCGTTGACCGACTCGGCCGTGGCTGGGTGAATGTTGAGTTGGCCCGGGTGCTGGACTGCACACAAAGCCCAGCCGGCGGGCCAGCTGAGGAGTTTTGGCCCAGGCGCGCGACGCCACGCGCAAAGTCCGGCGCCCCGTCCAACTCACGAACGGATGATTGGCCATGAGAAGGCGGTGTCGGCGGTAAGCGAAGATCCGACGGTCGGACAGCTGGCCGGGCAGCCGACCGACGGGCCCACGGGCGAGGCGCTGCTGCTGCACTCCATGGGCTGCACTACGTCGGGACGGGTGAGGCGGGGCCGGACCCGACAGTCTCCTCGACCCGAGTAATAGCAGTCAAATACGGGACAAGGGCGGTCCCTGTGTGGACAAACCAATTTAGCACCAAAAATGGGATGTCCCGGCTAATCTGGGACAGTTGGCAACCCTAGCTGAAAGGCCCAGAGATGAGACCAGAATGAGATGATGGCTGCAATGGGCCTTTATGGCCAACTGCAGCCTGGACTGTGTAACATAGCGTCACAATCTAGCGGCTATAGCACATGGACTCAGGGTGCCAAATCGGCAATTGTCTTTATGTACGGCAATAATCTCACAAAACTATATGCAAAAAAATTATTTCACTGTACCTTGGTACATGTGACAATAGAAGAACCATTGAACCGTATCAAACCTTTCCCCTCTCAACTTAAACCTGTGTCCACTGGTTCTTGATTCCCCTACCCAAGGTTAAAGACTCTTGGCATTCCCCCTATCAATTCCCCCCTAATGATTTTTACCACCACTATAAACAGCAAATTGTCCCTAGCGTGTAAGAAAATGATAGCAAAACGGTAGCACAGCACTGGTTCGATCCCGACTACGGGTGCTTGTCTGTACGGAGTTTGTACGTTCTCCCCGTGACCGGCGTGGGTTTTCTCCGAGATCCTCGGTTTCCTGCCATACTCCAAAGACGCACAGGCTTGTAGGTTAACTGGCTTGGTATAAAGGTCAAATTGTCCCTCATGTGTGTAGGGTAGTGTTAATGTGCGGGGGCCGCTGGTCGACACGGACTCGGTGGGCCGAAGGGCCTGTTTCCGCACTGTATCTCTAAGGTCTAAAGTAAAGAGCCTCGTGCCAAACTCCTCCCGATAGCTCAGGTCCTCGAGTCCCGGTCAACATCCTTGAAAATCTTCTCTGCCTTGATGACGATTGAAGTCTCACCCTTAACCCACTGCCAGAATTTCAAAGAAAAGTATGGCCTTACCCTATATTTATTCCACTGTAACAGCAAATAAAACGTGCCATAGTTTGTAAGATTGGGATTTCCCTGTCTGGCAATATGTCTCAGCCATAACTGGCACGGAACAATGCGAGTCACATTTTTCCATCAGCCTCTTAGTTTCTAAACTGGTTTGAAGACACCGGGTCTCAAAATAGCTTCCAGATATGAAACGATTCAATTTCCAACTTCTGGGAGAGTTTTAGGTGACATGAAAATTAAAAAAAAAAAAATGTAGGATCGCACAATGAATGTGCTTGATTCAGCAGAGAAGGATCGAAAGTCAAAACTCAAGAGAAGCCAAAACTAACACAATGTTTGGGGCTGTCTTGATGGCAATGCGATCATATTGCCGATGGTTATGTCACTATTGTCTCTCAGGTTAGTTAATCACCTGGATATTTTGGACCAGGGCAGGACAATAATAACTCCTGGACTGCCAACCTTTCAATGCAAAACAATAGATTAAAGCTCACATCTGAAGTCAGATATTTATACAGCAAATCTGGCCCCCTCGTATGAATTCCTAGAGGGATGGAAATGGTAAAATAGAAAGCTTTATATTAAACTTGTGCGGAGCCCAGGTTAAACCAGACATTGAGCACTGCACGCAGCTCTAGTTTCTGCATTAAAAGGATAGCGTTGCACTGGAGAAGGTACAAAGAAGATTAACAATGACAAGGCCAGAATAATAGCTGAGAAGGAAGAGTGAACAGGATATGATTTTTTTTTTTCTACTTTCCCCAGAAATATTTGAATGGAGATTTAGAAAATGGCTTTAAAGTTCTAAAGATGTTTGAAGGGCAAGTTAGAATAATTAGAAGTCTACGGTTCCCATGAAAAAAATGGTTTTGAAGTCAAGGTTCCCAATTTTGGGGAATGATTGTTTTACTCGAGAAAGGTTGCTCATAAGTTCTCAAGTGATAGGAGCAGAACTAGGCCATTCGGCCCATCCAGTCGACTCCGCCATTCAATCATGGCTGATCCATCTCTTCCTCCTAACCCCATTCTCCTGCCTTCTCCCCATAACCCCTGACGCCCGAACTGATCGAGAATCTATCTATCCCTGCATTAAAAATATCCATTGACTTGGCCTCCACTGGAATTCAATGAATTCCGCAGACTCACCACCCTTTGACTAAAGAAATGTGATCCGGATTTGGCGGTGTTGGCCACAAGTTACGATTGGACAATCTTGGAATGTTTTATGTGGAACGCTGGAGGGTGAGGAAAGACCCGAGGGAAGTGTATACGATAATGAGAAGCCTGGCCAAAGTCGACAGTCGGTGTCTTTCTCCCATGGTGGAAATGTCAAGGATCAGAGGCCGTGGCGTGAAGGTGCGAGGGGCAACGTTTAAGAGAGGAGCAAGTGTGTTACAAAGATGGTGGTAACTGCCCGGAACGTGCTGCCAGGGGTGGTGGTGGAGACAGATACAAAAGTGGCGTGTAAGAATCTTTGAGATAGCAACATATGGATGACGTGCAGGCAGAGGAGGTTAGTTTATCTTGGCTAGATAGACACAGGCAGCATCGCTGGAGAGAAGGAACGGGTGACGTTTCGGGTCGAGACCCCTCTTCAGACTGCAGAAGGCTATCGACCCGAAACATCCAGAGATGCTGCCTGTCCCGCTGAGTTACTCCAGCATTTTGTGTCTATCTTCGATTTAAACCGGCATGTGCAGTTCCTTCCAACACAATTTGTTTGACTTGGCATTCTGTTTGGCACAGATGTTGTGGGCTAACGTGCTTGTTCTGGTGCTGTACTTTTCTACGTTTTATCTGAAACTCACTGGCTGTATAGATGGTCCAAACTAATCAGGAAAGCAGTTTAGTTTTGAGAAAGAGCACGGAAGCAGGCTCTTTGATCCACCAAGTCCCTGCACACCTACACTATTCTACACACACTCGGCTCAATTCATTTCACAATTATACCAAGGCATTTAGCCTACAAACCTATATGTCTTTGGAGTGTGGGGGGAAACCGGGGATCCCGGAGAAAACCCACGCTGGTCAAAGGGAGAACGTACAAATCCCGTACACACAGGCACCCGGGGTGAGGATCGAACCCAGGTCACCAGTGCTGTAAGGCAGCAACTAATGTCATAAGGTCAAATGTGATAGGAGTAGAATTAGGCCATTCGGCCCATCAAGTCTACGCCACCATTCAATCATGGCTGATCTATCTCTCCCTGCTAACCCTATTCTCCTGCCTTCTGCCCAAAACCTCTGACACCCGTACTAATCAAGAATCTATCTATCCCTGCCTTAAAAATATCCACTGACTTGACATCCACAACCTCCTCTGGCAAAGAATTGTGCAGATTCACCACCCTCTGGCTAAAGGAATTTCTCCTCATCTCCTTTCTTTGATTCTGAGGCTGTGACCTCTAGCCATAGACTCTCCCACTATTGGAAACATCCTCTCCACATCCAAATTTGCAGGAATGTGGAGAAAGTTCAGAGATCTTTCTCTTCGAGGAGGCAGCAGAGACTTGTTGGGCTGTATTCCCTCTTCCTGCTAAAATACTGATTGGTGAAAGAACTGCAACTTTAGGCTGTGCACGCCATATGCAAGAAGAAGAAGGTGAAAGAATAGGTCGTCTGGGGATTCACAGGAATTTAGAAGGATGAGAGGGGATCTTGTAGAAACACTAGACTAAGTGGGACCCGTTGGGTCCCAGCTTCGCACGGGAGGGCTGGTCCCCCAAGCAATATTCCACCTCTCTACCAATTCCAATATTGCTGGCCAGTGTGGAGGGGGGGGGGGGCTTTCTGGAGCGTTAGCATGGTGTTGTGGGCCGAAGGGACTGATTTCCAGAAGGCTAGTATGGGCATTGTGGGCCGATTGGATTCTTGAGCTGGCAGCCTAGTCACTGAGATCACTCACACACATACACTCAAGGTTTTTTAAACACTCATAACTTTTTTTATTTTTCATCGATAGGAAAAATCCTCGGGGCCTGCTCAGCGTAGGAGGACTGTGAGTAAGATGACCAAAAATCATAGCAATATATGGTAGCGTCTTTTCTAATATCAATTTACAGGGCAGACAGGAAGTGGTCAAGATGAGGCTGTTAATTATATAAATATAAAATTCTTAAGGGATTGGACCGGCTAGATGCTGGAAAAATGTTCCCCATGTTAGGGGAGCCCAGAACCAGGGGTCACAGTTTAAGATTAATGGGTAGGCCATTTAGGACTGGGATGAGGAAAAACCTTTTCAGCAAGAGTGTTGTGAATCTGTGGAATTCTCTGCCACAGAAGGCAGTGGAGGCCAATTCACTGTATGTTTTCAAGAGAGAGTTAGACTTAGCTCTTAGGGCTAATAGAATCAAGGGATATGGGGAGAAAGCAGGAACGGGGTACTGATTTTGGATGATCAGCCATGATCATATTGAATGGCAGTGCTGGCTCGAAGGGCCGAATGGCCTACTCCTGCGTCTATTACTCTATGTTTCTACGTTTCTATGATTCAATGACAATATCAGTATCCAAACTCTTGAATAATTGTAACTAATAATATCATTCACTTCACTTTGATTAACACACGTTATAATAAGGGTCACAAATAATCATCTTTTCTTTGCGATTAGCACTTATTATAACAAAAACTGGTAGGAAAATAGATTGATCTGATCTAAAAATACTGTAGCTATCACGTTAATTTCAGAATGTCTTTCGATGTACTTTGTCATGCAATTAACCAGTATAAATCTACACCTCCATCCCCCACCAGGACGGTCTCAAAGCCCTCCGGTTCTTCCTCGACCAGAGGAGCAACCCATACCCGTCCACTGACACCCTCCTCCGCCTAGTGGAGTTGGTCCTTACTTCTCAATAACTTCTCTTTTGACTCCTCCCATTTCCTCCAAACACAAGGCGTAGCTATGGGCACACGCATGGGCCCCAGCTACGCTTGCCTCTTTGTCCGGTACGTCGAACAATCCTTGTTCTCGGCGTACCAGGGCCCCATCCCTGACCTCTACCTCCGTTACATCGATGACGGCTTTGGTGTCACCTCCTGCACCCACACACAACTGACTGACTTCATTCATTTCACCACCAACTTCCATCCAGCACTCAAATACACTTGGACCATTTCTGACATTTCCCTACCATTCCTTGACCTCACCATCTCTATTGCAGGTGATACACTCCTGACCGACATCCACTACAAACCAACTGACTCCCACAGCTACCAGGACTACTCTTCCTCCCACCCTGCTTCCTGTAAGGACTCCATCTCCTAATCCCAATTTCTCCGTCTACGCCGCATCTGCTCCCAGGATGAGGTGTTCCACACCAGGTCATCACAAATGTCCTCATTCTTCAGAGAACGGGGATTCCTCCCCCACAATAGATGAGGCTCGCACCAGGGTCTCCTCCATACCCTCCAACACTACCCGCTCTCCCCATTCCCCCACTCGCAACAAGGGCAGAGTCCCCCTGGTCCTCACCTTTCACCCCACCAGCCGGCACATACAACACATAGTCCTCCGCCAGTTTCGCCACCTCCAACGTGACCCCTCCACTCGCCACATCTTCCCATCTTCCCCCCTGTCTGCCTTCCTCAAAGACCGCTCCCTCCGCAACTCCCTTGCCAATTCTTCCCTTCCCTCCCGCTCCACCCCTTCCCCGGGCACTTTCCCTTGCAACCGCAAGAGATGCTACACTTGTCCCTTCACCTCCCCCCTCCACTCCTTTCAGGGACCCAAGCAGTCCTTCCAGGTCCGACAGAGGTTCACCTGCACCTCCTCCAACCTCATCTACTGCATCCGCTGCTCCAGATGCCAGCTGATCTATATCGGAGGCCAAGCGGAGGCTTGGCGATCGTTTTGCTGAACACCTCCGCTCGGTCCACAATAACCAACCCGACCTCCCGGTGGCTCAGCACTTCAACTCCCCCTCCCATTCCGTATCCGACCTCTCGGTCCTGGGCCTCCTCCACGGCCAGAGTGAACAACACGGCAAGTTGGAGGAACAGCATCTCATATTCCGCTTGGGGAGTCTGCATCCTCTGGGCTTGAACATTGAATTTTCTCAATTCTGTTAACCCTTGCTGTCTCCTCCCCTTCCCACCTCTCCCTCAGCCCTCGGGCCCTGGCATTCCTTCTCTCTCTATCTCTCCCCCACCCAAGTCGCACTAGCTTCTCATTTTCACACTACAAACAGCTTACAATGGCCTGTTTCCTTTATCATCGATACTTTTTTGCATATCTTTCGTTCATTGTTCTTTATCTCTCCACATCACCGTCTATGTCTCTCGTTTCCCTGATCCCTGACCAGTCTGAAGAAGGGTCTCGACCCGAAACGTCGCCTATCTCCTTCGCTCCTTAGATGCTGCTGCACCCGCTGAGTTTCTCCAGCCTTTTGTGTACCCTCGATTCTCCAGCATCTGCAGTTCCTTCTTTAACACATAAATCGTAGAAGAATGGATGACTTTTTTTTTCATTCAATTTTCCTGCCTGGTTTATCCAATTACAGAGGATGGTCAGCCATGGGATGTTTTGCCAATCTACAAAGTTATTATTATAAAGTGTAATAAGCAAATAAGATGTACTCAAGAGAGTTGCATATAGCTCTTCGGGATAACGGAATCAAGGGATATGGAGAGAAAACAGGAACGGGGTACTGATTCTGGATGATCCGCCATGATCATATTGAATGGCGGTGCTGGCTCGAAGGGCCGAATGGCCTACTCCTGCACCTATTTTCTATGTTTCTATGTTTCTAAGAAAAAGCTTCTAAAATCAGAGATCCCGTAAATCCTGTCTTGCCAACACCCGGACAACCTGCTTTAAGAAAGGCAAATAGAGGTTTATTCAATAATATTTTCTTTCCAGAAGAGGATATCGTATTAGTTATACATCATTTGGACATTGGTTCACATTCTAACTCTTACAGAACAGATAACACTCTTTTACTTCCGTGCTCGCATGAACTTGCTCTGCACAACTTTTTCAAGTAAGACTAGGGGACGCATTATCTCTTGTGGTTCTTGATAATTTCCTCACTTGGAGTTTATTGGAAGAATCCACGCGCTCTACGTTGAGGGGAGATTTTTTTTTCATTTAGAGATACAGCGAGGAAAGAGGCCCTATGGCCCACCGAGACAACGCCAACCAGCGATCACCGTGCACTGGAACTATCCTACACACACACTAAGGATGATTTACAATATTACCAAAGCCAATTAAAGCAACACGGCTGTACGCCTTTGGAGTGTGGGAGGAAATCAAAGCGCCCGGAGAAAACCCACGCAGTCGCGGGGAGAAGGTACAAACTCCGTACAGGCAGCACCCGTAGTCAGGATCGAACCCGGGTCTCTGGCGCTGTGAGGCAGCAACTCGACCGCTGCGCCACCGTGCCGCCCTAAGACCTGTTAGAAGTTTATGAAATCCTGAGTTTGCACATGATCTGCTGAGATCAGATCGCGTGCAAACTGAAGAGAAATATCTTTCATCTTCTCTTCAGCACCACTTGGACGGTCAATCAAATCACACGTTACTGGAGCAGCGTGCATAGAACTGGACACTTGACTCACAAACCTGCCTTTGGATGCCTTTGATCCACATCCCTCCAAATCATTCCTATCCACGTGCCTGGCCAATGTCTTTAAAATGTTTTAATTAGTTTAGTTTAGGGATACAGCGTGGAAACCGGCCCCTTGGCCCACCGGGTCCGCCCCGAACTGCGATCCCCGAACGTTAACACTCTCCTCCGCCCACTAGGGACAATTTATTTTTACACATTTACACCCAGCCAATTAACCTGCGCATCTTTGGAGTGCGGGAGGAAGCCGATGATCGCGGAGAAAACCCGCGCAGGTCACGGGAAGAACGTACCGACCGCGAAGGGGTCCACCCCGACCACGATTCCCGCACACTAACGCTGTCCTACACTGGGGACAGCCTTTACATTGATACCAAGCCAATTAACCTAAAAAACCTGCACGTCTTTGGAGTGTGGGAGGAAAACCAAAGGTCACAGAGAAAACCCACGCGGTCACGGGGAGAAGGTGCATACTCCCTACAGACAGCGCCCGTAGTCAGGATCGAACCGGGTCTCTGGCACAGAACGCGCTGTAATATCCATGCCCCACTGTACGAGTTCATTCCAAGAGCTCTCCCGAGTTTGCCCTGATTCGAACTCGGAGATTTACGGTGATGGCCGCTCGTCGGTACTCGGGGCTCTCGTGGACATTTTTCAACACGTTGAAAAATCTTCACGAGTCTTATCTGCCGTTAGCGAGTCTTCCCAAGTACCTGCCGTTAGCGTTACGAGCCGTTAAGAGACGTCCCCGAGCTCCGACGTACCCGCTACGTTCATTTTTTAACTCAGGAGAGCTCTTGGAATGAACTCGTACCGTGGGACAGGCTTTTATGCAGCAACTCGGCCACAGATTACAGATGCAGGATAATGGGTTTGCATTTCTTGCAAGATCAAGACCAGTAAACTCTGATTAAAGATACTTTGAAGGTGTCCAATGTGGTAGATGAGAGGTCAGGGCCACTCTCTCGTTGGTGAGAGAATGGTTTTGTTACCTGGCAGCAGCTGGGAAGAAACTGTTCCCTGAACTGCCCTTGAAAATTCCATCTCCCATTCCTTGGTCAACTCTCCCAGTTGATCTACACATGCTGTTGTATCCCTGGTGTGCACTCCTCGGTTTCCTGGCGCACACGGAGTTTGTAGACGACGTGCAGGTTTGTAGGCTGATTGTCTGGGTAGAAATGTAAAAATTGTCCCTGGTGTGTGTGCGTAGGATAGCGTAGGTGCGCGGGGATCGCTGGTCGATGCGGACTCGGTGGGCCAAACTAAACAAAACAAAACTACGGGTGTCAGAGTTTGTGGGGAGAAGGCAGGAGAATGGGGTTGAGGGGGAGAGATAGATCAGCCATGGTTGAATGGCGGAGTAGACTGGATGGGCCGAATAATTCTGCTCCTAGAATTTATGGACTTATGAACTGATGAACTTAAGGAGAGGTAATGGGCGAGAGGAGGGATTGGTATTAGGAAAGGATGCTGCAGCTATGGTTTGGGTGAGGTTGAGGGGAAGGAAGGAGAATAAAACATGACAAGATACTAACAGCTTACAACTTTGCTAGCAGCCGATTCTCCAGTTTTTCAGAGATGTTATTCTCTGATTATCTCTGCCTCCTACAGCGCTCAGGATTTTCCTCCATTTAATTAGATGGGGCAGTTTATTCAACCTTAGAGCCAGGGGAAGGTATGTAATTAGAGCTTCTCACACACACCTCCACCTGTCAGAGAATGCAGGTGATTGTCACATAAAGTGCTCCCCCACCCACCAACCTCCACGCCCCCCCCCCCCCGCCCCCCCCGCAGCCAGTTCCACCTCCCAATTTGAGACGTTCCCCACATCAACCACCCTGCAAGGCCACCCAACTGGAACTCCATTACACAACAACAATGCGCAGAGAATTGTGGCCGCAACACCAGTCGCAGTCACGCCACCCAACCTCCCTTCCATTGACTCCATCTACACCTCACGCTGCCTCGGCAAGGCCAGCAGCATAATCAAGGACGAGCCGCACCCTGGCCACTCCTCCCCTCTCCCACCAGGCAAAAGGTATAGAAGTGTGAAAACTCCAGATTCAGTGAAAGTTTCATCCCAGCTGTTATCAGGCGACTGCACCATCCTACCAACAACTGGAGAGCAGCCCTGAACTACTATCTACCTCACTGGAGACCCTTTGACTGTCCTTGATCAGAATTTACTAGCACTATCTTGCACTAAATGTTATTCACGATATTCATGTAGCTATACATTGTGTATGGCTCGATTGTAATCATGTATTGTCTTTCCGCTGACCGGATAGCACGTAGCAAAAGCTTTTCACTGTACCTCAGTGCACGTGAGAATAAACTAATAAACTAACCTACCACGGAAAGGCCCTTTCTGTGACGGCCACAGCTAACCTGATAACTGTTTCAATTCAAAGATAGACATAAAATGCTGGAGCAACTCAGCAGGTCAGACCACATCTTTGGAGCAAAGGAATAAAATGACATTTCGGGCCGTGACCCATCGAACCAACCCACACGGCCCAAATCCAACCCCGACAACAGAACACTCTGGATCAACTGAACCCCTCTTGCACTACCATAGACTTGATCTTTTTTCTGGCTGTGTTTTCCACCCACACTCTGAAGACGTACAGGTTTGTAGGTCAATTAGGTCTGAAGAAGGGTCTCGACCCGAAACGTCACCCATCCCTTCTCTCCAGAGTTGCTGCCTGTCCTCATAATGAGTGAGTCACTCCAGCATTTTGTGTCTACCTACAGTAGCTTTGGTAAAAATAGTAAATTGTTCCTAGTGTGTCGGATGGTGCTAGTGTTCGGGTTGATCGCTGGGTCGGCCCGGACTCGATGGGTCGAAGGGCCTATTTCCGCACTCGATCTCGAATCTAACCTGAACGAAAGCAATCCTTAGAGAGATGACGGCATTAAAGGGGCAGTTACAGATGGCAAGGGATAGCTTTTTTTCTTCCAACCAGGTGCAAGGTGTTTTAATGACAGCCAGCGCTGAGTTCTTGGGTTCGTTGCTGGAGGAAACATCCTTGGCATTTTAAGGGGCAGACAGGTACACAGTGTTAATAGAAATTGGAAGGACAAGTGCAGTTGTACACAACCCTACACCAGCTTGCATCGGCTAAATCTCTCCAACATTTAGTCATCTGCTTTGCCTCTCCCTCTGATTAGATTCAGCTTCTTCATAAACAGCGCAAAGACATAGTTAATGAAATCATGGCAAAGAACCCCTTCATTGCTACAAGTTGTACTGTAAAATGCCCCATTGACTGCCATGGTGGCACGGGGGTAGAGTTGCTTCCTTACAGCGCCAGAGACCCAGGTTCGATCCTGACCAACGGTGCTGTCAGCACGGAGTTTGTACGTTCTCCCTGTGACCTGCCTGGGTTTGCTCCGGGATCTCCGGTTTCCTCGCGCACTCCACAGAAGTACGAGTTTGTAGGTTAATTGGCTTGGTATAATTGCAAATGGTCCCCTGTGTATGTCTTCTTCCGTGTGGCGTGCACAGCCTAAAGTTGTTGGACAACTTGTTCTATTTGATCTTCCGTTTTTGTGCACGTCGAGTTGATTGCATTAGTCGAAACAGGGCGGCCCACCCCCATGTATGTAGGATAGCATTAGTGTGCGGGGATCGCTGGTCGGCGTGGACACGGTGGGCCGAAGGGCCTTGTTTATCTCTGAACTAAACTAAACAAAGAGACTACATTACGGGGCCAGAGGCCATTGTATTTTCCCAGCGACTTCATATGCAAGATTTGCCAGATTAATATCTGACTGAGCGTCTGAACAAAGAATATCACGTGGGATGCTCAAAGCCATCACTGGTGAGGCCCTGAACTGTTCTTGCAGGTTTTGCAAGCTGTCGACAAAGTTTGCAAACCGCCCTCCCTACACCGGGTTAAAATTGTGATATTTGCTGAATATATGTCAGCAGGAGAGACTGGAAAAAAAAAAATCTTTGAAAAAATGCAGCTGATAGTATTATACTCATCGTGGCCTCTTTTGGATTTTTAAATCACGATCAGCCTAAAGGTCGCCTTATCTCCCTGCCACATTTCTGGTGACAATGGCGTTTCTTACGTCTTACAATGAATGACGATTTCATCTCAAATCAAATATTGTGCGGACATTTAGCAACCCCCAAGGGCCTGAGAGTGCTGGACACTTTTTCTTTAATCACCTGGCGATCGGGAAGGTTTATTTTCACGCTATCTATAATCTTCATGAGCTCATTTCTCCGCGGCCAGCTCCTCCCCTCCTCTCCCACAAACAGCCTCTCCCGAGCATCAAGGACTTTCCCAGAGACAGAGGGAGTGAAAAGCTGGATGCCGCTGGTTCAAGTGTAGTCCGCTGTTGGTCTGCATCAAGTGTGGTGAGGTGAGGTGAGGTGAGGTGGGAAGTGTATAAAATCATGAGAGGAATAGATCAGGTAGGAGCCTCTTGCCCAGAGCGGGTGAATCGAGGACCAAAGGACGGAGGTTTAAGGTGAAGTGGAAAAGATTTAATAGGAATCCCAGGTGTAACTTTTTTTACATACAAAGGGTGGTGGGTGTACAGAACGAGCTGCCGGAGGAGGTAGTTGAGGCAGGGACAATCCCAACGATTAAGACACAGTTAGACGGGTACATGGTTAGGACAGTGTAGCAAGGCACTGCAGAAGCTGGTTTAAACCAAAGATAGACACAAAATTCTGGAGTAACTCAGCGGGACAGGCAGCATCTTGGGTCGAGTCCGAAGAAGGGTCTCGATCCGAAACGGCTTCTTTCTGGAGATGCTGCCTGTCCCACTGAGTTACTCCAACATGTTGTGCCTAACGATAGGACAGGTTTGGAGGGATATGGGCCAAACGCGGGCAGGTGGGACCAGTGTAGCTGGGTCATATTGGCCGGCGTGGGCAAGTTGGGCCAGAGGGCCTGTTTCCACGCTGTATCACTCTATGACTCTCTGACACGAGGAGGGTGTTGGGACACGGGCGAAGAGGTTACGATGAGGTGAGGGTGGAGGAAGCAAGATTAAAATTAAATTGGCTGGGATGAAGTCACATCGAAATGTAAAGGGCTTTATTCTCAAAGCCCTATTATATTCAGCAGCAGAGGGACATGTCACCGGGCGACCTTTTTGAGTCGGGAACAAAAGCGATAGCACACCTTTGTCTGAAGCTTTTCCTTCTTGCTTCTGCGTCGGTTGAGCCCTGGGGCCAGGTGGATAGTGTTTCACAGGCATTGCCGGCCTATGTGAGTGCACAGGATTAATACATTTGGAGAAAAATAACTAGTTTGGCAGCTACCTGAGTAGATTTGTGTCCAGCCTGCTGTGATCACACCTCCAGCTCCATTTACAGGGGCAACATTTAACTATGGGGGTGGGAGGGGGGGGGGGGGTAACGGCGCTGATAGGGACTGAGGGCAGACACAAAAAGCTGGCGGGACGGGCAGCATCTCTGGAGAGAAGGAATGGGGACGACGTTTCGCCTCGAAACCCCTCTACAGACCGAGGGCTTGATTGATACTTTATTATCACATGTGATTGTCACAGAGAAATTCAAAGTATGCAAAGAGTAGAGAGTGACTGTTTGATCAATGCTCCCACTTTGTTCCTTGGCTCCCCCACACTGGGTCCCCCATTGCTCTCAGCTCCCCCCCCCCCCCCCCCCCCCTACGTTGGGTCCCTCTTTGTGTAGGGAGTTACTGCAGGTGCTGGTTTAAACCGCAGATCAACACAAAATGCTGGATGGAGTAACTCAGTGAGACAGGCAGCATCTCTGGAGAGAGGGAATGGATGACGTTTCGGGCTCTGAAGAAGGGTCTCGACCTGAAACGTCACCCCTTCCTTCTCTCCAGAGATGCTGACACACCCGCTGAGCTACTCCAGCATTTTGTGTCTATCTTTGGGTCCCTCTTAATTCCTCGCCACCCCCCCCCCCCCCACACCGGGTTCCTCTTTGTTCTAGGGGACAGGTCTTTGACTGACCACCGTCACTCGCCACGGGCCCGTCTGAACGACCGCCCACCCACCGCTGGGTCCCTTCATTGGCATCTCCCCGGCACTTATCGAGAGCTTCCGACTGCCCTACATTCTCTCTCCGGCGACCCCCCCCCCCCCCCCCCCCCCCCCCCCCCACTCACCCTCTGACGGTTCCCCCTCTCTCTCTGACGGCCCGTCTCATCCTCTGATGCCCCCCCCCCCTCTCTCTCTGACCCCTTCTCCAACAACCCTCCTCACTCTCGACAGTTGCTCGTGGGTCCCTGCTCGCTCTGGCAATGCAGGGGTCCCGTCACTGTCCATAGCGGGTGAGCCTAGACTGCAACACTCCCGGCTGCACCTGAGGATTGCCAGAAAGTCCGTAAGTGATAGGAGCAGAATTAGGCCATTCGGCCCATCGTCTACTCCGCCATTCAATCGTGGCTGATCTATCTCCCCTCTCAACCCCATTCACCTGCCATAAACCTCTGACACCCGTACTAATCGGGAATCTATCTATCTCTGCCTTAAAAATATCCACTGACTTGGCCTCCACCAGCTTCTGTGGCAAAGAATTCCCCCACATTCACCGCCCTCTGACTACAGAAATTTCACCTCATCTCCTTCGAAAGGAACATCCTTTAATTCAGAGGCTACGACCTCTAGTCCTGGACTCTCCCACTGGTGGAAACATCCTCTCCGCATCCACTCTATCCAAGCCTTTCACTGTGCGTTGTCAAAGTTGTCAGACTAATACAGCTGTCACTGAGATACATTTTAACTAGCGACACTTGAAATGGCAGTTTTGTTATTTTACGCCCTGTACATCCACTACCTTTTAATTATAGTCTGTTTATTTATAAAAATAATAAGATTCAAACTAATGTCCCAAAATGTTTCCAGCTAATGATATATTTCTCATTTACAAACTATTGCTTACTGTTGTAGAGAATTATATGGAATTTATGGCATTGGAACAAGCAATTAGCCCATGGGGACTGCATGCTGTTTGTGGTCCATACCCATTTCCCCATTATATCAGAATAACCTTCTATTCCCTCTTCCATCATGGGTTTTTCTAACCTTTTACATGTCAATTGCCACCAGTAAATTCCATACTTTCTGGTTAAAAAGGTTTGTTTGTCATGACTATGATACACATTGTTTCAGCCTCCATAAGTTCATAAGTGATAGGAGCAGAATTTGGGCATTTGGCCCATCTAGTCTACTCCGCCGTTCAATCATGGCTGATCGATCTTTCCTTCTCAACACCACTCTCCTGCCTTCACCCCGTAGCTGACACCTGCCAGTTAACCTACAATCCAGTAGTGAACATTAAAACGATTCATTCAAGATTCACAGCTCCTGCTTTACAAAGCAACTACGGTGGCGCAGGGGTGGAGTTGCTGCCTTATAGCGCCTGGGACCCACGATCGATACTGACGACGGGTGCTGTCTGGATGGAGTTCGTACGTTCTCCCCGTGACCGCATGAACTTTCTCCAGCTGCTCTGGCTTCCTCCCGCACGGTAATTGGCTTTGGTAAGATTGTAAATTGTCCGTAGTGTGTAGGGCAGTGCTAATGTACAGGGTTCCCGCTGGTCGGCACGGACCCGGTGGGCCGAAGGGCTTATTTCCCCGCCATATCCCTAAAGTGTAAAGTACAGTAAAAGTCATTGCCTTAAGCTGCTAATGAATGTCTTTGTGCCTGGCCAATGGTGGAAAGGCTTCAATCAGTTGTACGTGGCCTGAGCAGATCCCACGATTGCTAACGGCCATTGTTTGTTGGACGCAGGGTGGAGACAATGGCATTTCCTTTGAATGGAGCATAGAACATAAAACATCAAACAGTACAGACAGCAACAGCCCCTTCAGTCAACTATGTCCATGCCAAACGTGATAGGATAGGTAAACGAATCTCATTTGTTTGCACATGGTGTAGATATCTCCATTCCCTGCCTATCCGCCTGCCTACCTCAAAACCTCTTCAATGTAACTTTTAATTGCTTCCCCCATGACCCCTGGCACACAGCATCCTCTGCACATCTCCAGTAAACTCTACCCCTCTCATTTTAAAGCTATGCCTTCTCATCTTCAAGGAGAGCCGAGCGCTGAAGGAGCTCAGTGGGTCAGGCAGCATCTGTGGAGGGAAATGGGCAGATGAGGTTTTGGGGCGGGTCCCTTCCTCACACTGATGTTGGGATGTGCTGGCCACATCCTGAAATTGAGTTAAAAAGTTAGGATGAAAGGAAGGTGTTGGGATTGCACACCTATCCTGCTCATCCCATCTGGATTAGGAAAGTCCCAAAGAGGCCCTTCCCCTTCAAGTAGTAAGACCCCATCGCTGGTCTGCTTTGCTCCTTCCTTGCTGCTGAAGTCAATGGAACTGCGTGTCAGAAGTGAAATACAAAGTGTGGTGGCCAGTGTGATGTTGTGCTTTGAGTAGATGCAACTGTGCAATTGAAGGCAAGCTTTCTCCAACACCTCCTCCGAACCAAATTCATTGATGCTGCCTGTCCCGCTGAGTTCCTCCAGCACTTTCTGTAGTTTAGTTTAGAGATACAGCGCGGAAACAGGCCCATTCATCCAACCGGGTCTGCGCCGACCAGCGATCCCCCCACATTAACACTATCCTACACCCACTAGGGACAATTTTTACATTTACCAAGCCAATTAACGTGCAAACCTGGATGTCGTTGGAGTGTGGGAGGAAACCAAAGATCTCGGAGAAAATCCACGCAGGTCACGGGGAGAACGTACAAACTCCGTAAAGACAGCATCCGCAGTCGGGATCGAACCCGAGGTCTCCGGCGCTGCAAGTCTACCGCTGCGCCACCGTGCCTTCCTTTTTGCTCAAGATTCTAGCATCTGCAGTTTAGTTAACTTTAATTTAGTTTAGCTTGGTTTTGTTTAGTTTAGTTTAGTTTAGAGATACAGTGTAGATACAGTTTAGTGATACAGTGGAGAAACAGACCCTTCGGCCCACTGAGTCCGTGCCTACCATCCATACCCACACACTAGTTCTATGTCATCCCAGTTTTGCATCCCACACACTCTACAATAGCAATTTACAGAAGCCAATTAACCGACACACATGCACTTCTTTGGAATGTGGGAGGAAACCGGAACACCCGGAGAAAGCCCACGAGGTCACGGGGAGAACACACACAGACAGCACCCGTAGTCAGGATCGAAGTCGCCACACGTGTTCCCCCCCAGAACAAGCTTGGTAATGGATTCTAAGCTGTAACAGGCCGACTTGAACAGCCTCAGTGTGCCCAGGTCTCTACAGGCTGTACCTTGCCTTGCCCTGAAACAAGATCGTATCTTGGTCAACAACTGTTAACTTGTTGAAAAATGTTCAATAAACAGCATGATTAAACTTTAATACGAAAAATTGATTGCGGGACCTTGTTTACTGCTGCACTCTGCAGCGAAGGCTTGTGATGTACGGGTTTATCCTCCTGCAATAACATCAAGTTGAAGGGTGATTTCCAGCCCTGGGGTGGCTGATTACAGGCCTGAGTAAAGAGTATTTCTGCCATAATGCCTATTGTTGACATTTTTACTGCTCTGCCAGCGCTATTTTATAGTCTACAGCACACTAACGGCAGTGTGTTTGAAGCTGACAGCTTTGCAGTGGTGGGTCTCACACCCGGTTGCACTCGATGTGCGAATGAACCAGGACGTTCTTTCTCAGTGTTGCTACATCTCTCCTCTCTTGCCACACATGGTTCAAGAGTTAAGTCCGTCTGAAGTGCTTCAGAATTGCCTCCAGGTGATCTAATTTACCGGAAAAACAGGGCACTGTGGGATCACATAACATGTGATGAGGGTTTGACGGCACTGGGGCTGTACTCGCTGGAGTTTAGAAGGATGACGGGCAGGAACCTCATTGAAACTTACCAAATAGCGGAAGGCCTGGATAGAGTGGACGTGGAGAGGGTGTTTCCACTAATGGTAGAGTCTAGGACCTGAGGCCATAACCTCAGAATAAAAAGGACGTTCCTATAGGAAGGTGATGAGGAGGAATTTCTTTAGTCAGAGGGTGGTGAATCGGTGGAATTCATTGACACAGAAGGCTGTGGGGGCCAAATCAATGGATATTTTTAAAGGGGAGATTGATAGATTCGTGATTAGTGTGGGTATCAGGGGTTATGGGGAGAAGGCGGGTGAATGGGGTTGAGAGGATCAGCCATTGATTGAATGGCGGAGTAGACTTGATGGACCGAGAGGTAGTAACAATGTACATACAGCCTTGATGCATAATGTGGTGGGAGTGAATGTTTTGGTTGGGGGAGGTGGGTTGATGAGGAAACTGGGGAAAAATCAAGGGGATAGTTGTATCCAGGCAAATGGAGAATATTCCCTCACGCGCCTGACTGCGTGTTGTGGATGGTGTCTCCATCGGCTCATAAATTCATAGGACATAGGACCAGAAATAGGCCCTTCAGCCCATCGAGTCTGTTCCCCCATTTGATCATGGCTGTTGATATATTTTTACCCTCTCAACCCCTCGTCACCCTTTCCAATTAAAAACCTATCAATCTCTGCTTTATCTCCAGAATATAAATTTCTGACCTGTTCTCGAACACATAATCCAGTCCAATGAAATTGGGAATATGTCAACGGTCCACTCAAATGTCACGGGCATGTGGATGGACAGTGACTGATTGAAAGATACAGCAAGTAAACAGGCCCTTCGGTCCATCACGTCCATGCCGATCATCGATCGTCCATTCAAGACAATAAACTAAACTGAACTAAGATCCAGAAGTGCTGCCTGACCCGCCGAAGAACTCCGGCAAGCACTTTGTGTTTAACTTCTAGATAGGACGTCTAAACTGAACACTGTTTCTCTGTTATCCCACTTTCACATCCACCCTCTTTGATCGTTGAAAACGCAATTTAATAAATCCTCGTGTGTTTTCAGGTGCCAAGTTTTGGCTGATTACCCTTCCATGGAGCACCCTGAGGTATTGTGCAATGCTACAAGTGCTACAAAGTTAAACAAAGAAAATAGGTGCAGGAGTAGGCCATTCGGCCCTTCGAGCCAGCACCGTCATCCAATACGATCATGGCTGATTCCTTGATTCAGTTATATCCAACTCTAATTGTAAGTAGTTGTCCTTGTGATTGGCATGTCGGGCATGCAGTGATGGATGGAGAGTAAGAAGACTTCATGTCTATTCAACGCAGTCTGGACCCATGACAGGTGGCAACATGAACCAATTCATTCACCTGATCCTTCACACACATGGGGTAATAATGGGCATTTGGATTGAGGTAATAATGGGGCATTTGGATAACAGTAAAAGGATTAGTCCAAGTCAACATGGATTTATGAAAGGGAAATTATGCTTGACTAATCTTCTGGAATTTTTTGAGGATGCGACAAGTAAAATGGATGAAGGGGAGCCAGTGGATGTAGTGTATCTAGACTTTCAGAAAGTCTTTGATAAGGTCCCGCACAGGAGACTGGTGACTAAAATTAGAGCACATGGTATTGGGGGTAGGGTGTTGACATGGATAGAAAATTGGTTGGCAGACAGGAAGCAGAGAGTAGGAGTGAACGGGTCCTTTTCAGAAAGGCAGGCAGTGGCGAGTGGATTGCCGCAAGGCTCGGTGTTGGGGCCGCGACTGTTTGCCATATATATTAATGATTTGGAAGAGGGAATTAGGAGCAACACTAGCAAGTTTGTGGATGACACAAAGCTGGGTGGCAGTGCGAACTGTGAAGAGGATGTTAGGAGGTTGCAGGGTGACCTGGACAGGTTGAGTGAGTGGGCTGTTGCGTGGCAGATGCAGTATAATATAGATAAATGTGAGGTTATCCACTTTGGCGGCATAAACAAGGGGGCAGATTATTATCTCAATGGGTTCAAGAAGGAACTGCAGATGCTGGAAAATCGAAAGTAGACAAAATTGCGGGAGAAACTCAGCGGGTGCGGCAGCATCTATGGAGCGAAGGAAATAGGCAACGTTTCAGGCCGAAACCCTTCTTCAGACTTTATTCAGACATTATCTCAATGGGGTTAGGTTAGGTAAGGGGGAGGTGCAACGAGACCTGGGTGTCCTTGTACACCGGTCACTGAAAGTTGGCTTACAGGTACAGCAGGCAGTGAAGAAAGCTAATGAAATGTTGGCCTTCATAACAAGAGGATTTCAGTACAGGAGTAAAGAGGCTCTTCCGCAGTTGTATGGGGCTCTGGTAAGACCACATCTGGAGCACTGTGTACAGTTTTGGTCTCCTAATTTGAGGAAGGACATCCTTGTGATTGAGGCAGTGCAGCGTAGGTTCACAAGATTGATCCATGGGATGGCGGGAATGTCATTTGAGGAAAGATTGAAAAGACTAGGCTTGTATTCACTGGAGTTTAGAAGGATGAGGGGATATCTTATAGAAACATATAAAATTATAAAAGGACTGGACAAGCTAGAAGCAAGAAAAATGTTCCTAATGTTGGACGAGTCCAGAACTAGGGGCCACAGTCTTAGAATGGAGGCCATTTAAGACTGAGGTGAGAAAAAACTTTTTCACCCAGAGTTGTGAATTTGTGGAATTCAATGCCACAGAGGGCAGTGGAGGCCAAATCACTGGATGGATTTAAGAGAGAGTTAGATAGAGCTCTAGGGGCTAGTGGAGTCAGGGATATGGGGAGAAGGCCGGCACGGGTTTTTGATTGGGGACGACAGCCATGATCACAATGAATGGTGGTGCTGGTTCGAAGGGCCGATTGGCCTCCTCCTGCACCTATTTTTCTATGTTTCTATGTTTCTAACCTGTGTGTGAAGTTGAAAATTTACCGCAATGTTATGTTGACTGGCGTTAGATGAAAATTGTTAGCCCTTGAGGTTGAAAGCAGGCTGAGGCTATTGTGCACCGCTCCTGTGATTCAAGGGCAAGTGATTCAACAAGGAATGAGCTTGTGCAGATATTTTGAGGAGCAGCATCACCCTCAGAGTCAACACTTAACTAATCGAGTAAATCTGGGCCTTCTCACCTGAGTATAGAAGTTGGGGAGGTCATGTTGCAGCGATGAAAGTCTTTAGTGAGACCGCTCACTCTGTAACTTCCTGGTCAATTCGTCCCTTCCCACCTAAACCACCCCCTCTCCTGGCACTTTCCCTAGCAGCTGCAGGAAATGCCACACATGTCGCTTTAACCTCCCCCCTTGACTCCATTCAAGGACCCAAGCAGTCTTTCCAGGTGCGGCAGAGGTTCACCTGCACCTCCTCCAACCTCATCTATTGTATCCTCGCTCTAGGTGTCAGCTGCTCTACATCGGTGAGACCAAGCGCAGGCTTGCCGATCGCTTCGCCCAACACCTCCTACCTGATCTCCCGGTGGCTCAGCACTTCAACTCCCTCTCCCATTCCGAATCCGACCTTTCTGTCCTGGGTCTCCTCCATGGCCAGAGTGAGGCCCCCCGTAAATTGTAGGAACAGCACCTCATATTTCGCTTGGGTAGTTTACACCCCAGCGGCATGAACATTGGCTTCTCCAATTTCAGGTAGTCCCTGCTTTCTCCTTCTTTCCCCTCCCCTTCCCAGCTCTCCCACAGCCCACTGTCTCCACCCCTTCCTTTCTTCTTCCCGTCCCCACCCCCCACCCCCCCCCCCCACATCAGCCTGAAGAAGGTTCTCGACCCGAAACGTCGCCTATTTCCTTCGCTCCATAGATGCTGTCTCACCTCCAGCATTTTTGTCTACCACATTTAAAGTATTGTGTTTTGTTTTGGGCACCAAGTTATAGGAAAGATGTTGTTAAGTTGGGGAAGGCGCAGAGAAGATTTACAAGGCTGTTATCAGGACTCGAGAGAGAGTTCAAGCAAGCCGGGACTCTTTTCCCTGCATGATCTTCTAGGAGTTGTATAAATTAATGAATAGAATAGATCGGGTAGACGCACAGAGTCTCTTGCCCAGAGTGGGGGAATCGAGAACCAGAGGGCATAGGTTGCCCATGAGGGGTTAAGACTTTATAGGAATTTGAGGAGTCATTTTTTCACGCAACGGGTGGTGAGTGCATGGAACGAGCTGCCAGAGGAGGTAGTTGAGGTAGGGGCCATCGCTACATTTAAGACGCAATTACATGGATAGGACAGGTTTAGAGGGATATGGGCCAAATGGCGGGCAGGTGGGACTGGTGTAAATGTGAGCGGAAAAGGGGCAGGCAGCCGCCTCGGGCAGAGTCCTCTTCCACCTGGCGCCGTGACCCGCGGATGGCCAGCTTGGCCAGCACAAGGAGCAACCCAACCAGGAATTGAGGGAGCTTCATGTGTGGCGATTTGTCTGCCTTGCTTCCTGCATTACTAACCGAGAACGTGCTTCAACAGTGCTTCATCACCTGCAAGGAGCTTCCAGGCATCCTGAGGTCATAAAAAGTTACGGTTGTAACTTATTCCTTTCCAAGTTGGCTAGCCCAGGGCTAGTACCGCACGTGAACTGACCGATACACGACAGAATTACATCAGAAGGCTACGGGTTACCGGGTTATTCCTGAGGTGCTCAAGTCGTGTGTGGTCAGGTGCCATCATGACCCTTCAGTTCAAAGTACAACTTCCCTTTTCAACCATTTCATGCTCAGCCCTTTTGCTTGCCAGTCGCATGTTTGGGATTTCATATACTTTGGGTTGGTTATCTTGGAGGGGTAGTCATGACACTCAGCTGAGCCTCTGATAACACTTAGAGAAACATAGAAATATTGAAAATAGGTGCAGGAGTAGGCCATTCGGCCCTTCGAGCCAGCACCACCATTCAATATGATCATCTAAAATCAGTACCCTGTTTCTCCCCATATCCCTTGATTCCGTTAGCCCTAAAAGCTAAATCTAACTCTCTCCTGAAAACATCCAGTAAATTGGCCTCCACTGCCTTCTGTGGCAGAGAATTCCACAGATTCACAACTCTCTGGGTGAAAGGGTTTTCCTCATCTCAGTCCTAAATGGCCTACCCCTTATTCTTAAACTGTGAACCCTGGTTCTGGACTCCCGTAACATCGGGAACATTTTTCCTGCATCTAGCCTGTCCAATCCCATAAGAATTCTTAGGCAGTCCCTCAGGATCCTGGTCTACTTGCTTCTACAGGTCCTCAGATTCACATTCACATTTATTGTCACATGCACCAATTAAGGTACAGTGGTATTTGAGTTGCCATGCAACCATACAATTAAAAGAACACAACACAATTAAAAAGAACGAGAGAACTTAAAATAAACATCCACCACAGTGATCACTGTGATGGAAGGCAATAAAGTTCAGTCAGTCTTGCTCTGTTTGTTCACCCGTGTTTGGGGCCTTGATCCTCCTCTGCGGGATGATCGAAGCTCCGAATCGGCCACTTTATTACCGGAGACCGTGGCTTCTCGATGTTATAGGCCGCAGGCAGGCCAGCGGTCGGAGCTCTTCTCCGGCGATCCCCGGCAAGGGATCCCTGGCTGCGGGATGGTAAAGTCCGCTCCACGCCCGCGGCTAGAAGCTCCGCAGACCGCGGCCTCACGATGTTAAAGTCAGCAGGCCGCCGGTCGTAGCCTTTCTTCTGGCTCCGCGCCGCGTATGCTGCTGAAGCTCTGGGTCGGTCTCCGGGAAAGGCCGCACCAATCCAAGTTGTTAGGCCGTGAGGGAGGGCGAAAATACAACTGGGAGAAAAGTCGCATCTCCACCAAGGTAAGTGACTGGAAACGGTTTCCCCCTTTTCCCGCCCACCACCCCCACATAACAACATACCTAGCGACATTAACTCACACATTTAGACATACTAAAAAAAACAAAAAAAGTCGAAAATGACTGAGGTTGCAGATAAGGTCAAGGCAGGAAGTCCTTGATGGAGTGAGTGGCTTAATTAGTAGCAATAAATTAGAGAATAAAATGACCTAATGGACAATGGACTACACTTTCCTCCTTTAGTTAGTTACTTTTATTCATCAAATCAGTTTGTGCAGTTGTAAAGGAGTTTCAACTTCAAGGCTGTAAACTGATGTGTTTTCAGACATTAGACACAAAATGCTGGAGTAACTCTGCGGGTCAGGCAACATTTCCATAGAAAGATAATAGGTGACGTTTTGGGTCGGAACCCTTCTTCAGACTGAATGTACAGATGGGGGGTGGGGGAGGGGGAGAGTAAATAAACTGCAGGCGAGAAAAGGCCAGAACAAATCAAGGCCGGCCACAGATGACCTCAGGGTCAAGGTTGTTCACCGCTCTACCACTCCTTCTCTCCATTGAAAAGACTGATCAGTTGCCCTTCCTTAAATTCAAGGATTCAAGCATCAGAAATGACTGCACTAATGACTGCTTGATTTTAACCACATCCCACTTCCCGTTATGGAGCAGGGGTTGGCTTGAATTAAGCTGGAAGAAGAGGAGAGGTTGCATTGTTCCCAACCAATTGTAACGATTAACCATCTTAGATCAGACACAGTAACTGCACGCAAAATCTGGGGCTAATCCAACATCTCATGACACCCTTGGATTGGCCTACCACTTGAGTCGCATCACTTAATGCATTTAAATTAGCTTCCTTTCTTGATTGTAATGACGAACAACCGTCTTTTAAAGCCATAGAGTGATACAGCATGAAAAAGGCCCTTCGGCCCAATTGGTCTATGCTGACCAAGATGACGTCCTAAGCCAGTACCATTTGCCTGTAACCCTCGTTCTCAGTCCCATCTTTCCCATTCAATCAGCACTGATGTGTCTTAAACTGAGCGACTGGCCCATTCCGGGCTGAAGGAGTACATGCCGAGGGATGCACTGATGCTCTGTGCAGCCAACGCAAAGGCTTGGTGAGGGAGAACTACAGTCCAGGCTCCTTCCCCTAATGGACGTTGAGGCACAGAGACTGGTGGGGACAGGGGAAGGGCAATAACTCCAGGGGCAACACGAGTCTTACTCTTAGTTTTAGAGATACAGCGCAGAAACAGGCCCTTCGGCCCACCGAGTCCGCGCCGACCCAGCGATCCCCGCACATTAACACTATCCTACACACACTGGGGACAATTTACACAAGCACCAAGCCAATTAACCTACATACCTGTTCGTCTTTGGAGTGTGGGAGGTCTGGGAGAAAACTCACGCGGTCACGGGGAGAACGTACAAACTGTAGTCGGGATTGAACCCGGGTGGCATGTGTGTTTTGTTCAAACATACAAACGTGAATACTACTGAGTACCACACCATTGAATATATAGAGAATCTATGAAGAGTTCTTGTTTTGAAGATACGTCTATTCTAATTAAAGCCTATTTTAGAAAAACAAAAAATGTCTTTAGTCCAATTGCAACTGATATGTCAACTCTTGTTTCTTTTACCACTGGTGATACCTGGCCTTTTAAATATTTCCAGCGTTTTCTGTTTTTACTTCAGATTACCAGTGTTGGTGGTTTAATTTTTCAGTTCAGTCACTTTTGACAGAGGAGGAAGTTGAGAAAAATGTCAATGATAGACGCAATGTGCTGGAGTAACTCAACGGGTCAGGCAGCATCTCTGGGGAGAAGGAGAGGGGTGACGTTTCGGGCCGAGACCCTTCTTCAGACTGGGAGACTTGTCTGTCAGAAAAATGTCAACAATTAGTGCACCTCCCTGGATATTAAACTCTCTATCCAAAAACCCCAAATTAATATTTCCAATCGACCATTCACTGTGATCATGGCTGATCGTCCCCAATCAATAACCCGTGCTTGCCTTCTCCCCATATCCCTTGACTCCACTAGCCACCTAGAGCTCTATCCAACTCTCTCTTAAATCCATCCAGTGATTTGGCCTCCACTGTCCTCTGTGGCAGGGAATTCCACAAATTCACAACTCTCTGGGTGAAAAAGTGTTTTCTCACCTCAGTCTTAAATGGCCTCCCCTTTATTCTAAGACGGTGGCCCCTGGTTCTGGAAATGCTGACTTCTGAAGTCGAGAGGATGGGAATAATAAAGACTAACGTTGGTCGTTCACAGCATTGACTTTAATCCGACAACACGTTTGGATATTTTGCATCTTTTAAAACCATGCCAGAGTATGCCAGCACCTTAGGAGCAAAGTCGCTGTGACCCAGGCATGCATCAAGGCTGCCCTGAGATGTATATTTTTAATTCTATTAAAGCAGTTACCGAGATTCCTGGCCTTCAAAAAACAAAATCAAGGTATTGTAATATTGGTCATGTTTTATTTATATGTAGTACTGGAGCATGCACAGTGTTAACAAACACAGATGATTGCTTCGGGGACACTAGTTTGTCCTGAGGTAATTAAGACAAAGTGGCTCGCACCGACCTAAGCATTTGCTCAGTGAGCGGGCTTTTATAACAAGAAAGGTCTGATGCTTCCAGGCCAGGAGCTTGAATTATCCCAGCATTTTTTGAATTACCTACGGTTTGAACCCGCAGCTGCAATAGAAAATAGGATCTTTCTTTTATTTAATTTTGTTTCCCTGCTTCAAACTTTGCTGGATCTACTCATGCACATGTTGCTACATCCAGGGATCCCAAGCCAATGCAGCCGCCTATCCATGTTTCGCTTGGTTGAGAAAAGAACTGCAGATGCTGGTTTAAATCGAAGGTAGACACAAAATGCTGGAGGAACTCAGCGGCACAGGCAGCATCTCTGGAGAGAAGGAACGGGTGGCGTTTTGGGTCGAGACTCCTCTTCAGACATAGTTTAGTTTAGTTTACAGATACGGCAAGGAAACAGGTCCTTCGGCCCACCGAGTCCTCGCTGACCAGCGATCCCCGCACGCCAACGCCATCCTACACACAGTGGGGACAACTCACGATTACACCAAGCCGATTAACCTACAAACCCGCACGTTTTGGAGCGCAGGGAAAACTGAAGATCTCAGAGAAAACCAATGCAGGTCACATGGGGAACGTACGATCTCCGCACAGACAGCACCTGTGGTCAGGATCAAACCTGGATCTCTGGCGATGTAAGGCTGCACCTCTACCGCTGCGGTTTAGTTTAGTTTAGTTTATTTTATTTTATTTATGTTTTGTTTAGTTTAGTTCAGTTTAGTTTAAAGATACAGCGTGGAAACAGGGCCTTTGGCCTACTGAGTCCGCGCCGACCAGCGATCCCCGCACACTAACTCTACCCTTCACACACAAGGGACAATTTACAATTTTACCGAGCCAATTAACTTTGAGGTGTCCAAAATCATGAAAGGAATCGATTGGGTAAATGCACAGAGCCTCTGGCCAAGAGTAGGAAAAGCAAAAACCAGAGGGCATAGGTTCAAGGTGACAGGGAAAATATTTAATAGGAACCTGAGGGGGTAACGTTTTTACACAAAGGGCAGAGTTGTATAGAACGAGCTGCCAGAGGAGGTCGTTGAGGCAGGTATTATTGTAACGTTCAAGAAACATTTGGACAGGTACATGGATTGGATAGGTTTAGAGGAATATGGGCCAAATGCAGGCTGGCGGGACAAATGTAGATGGGACATTTTGATCAACGTGGGCAAGTTGGGCTGAGGGGCCTGTTTCCACACTGTATGACTCTGTAACTATCTCCATTTCATTGTGAGCCAACAGCAGCCAACCATCTTATTTCTTCCTTCCTCCCCCAACTCAATGGCTACCTTACCGTACCACACACCCCCCCCCCCCTTCCTCTCCCTCTCCCTCTCCCTCTCCCTCTCCCTCTCCCTTCTCCCTGGCAACGCCCTACATCCAGAGTCCAGGATGAAAACTCATATCGCATTGGTTGATAATTAGATAATGAAGTTCTACCAGTATTAGCTAAAAAGACCCTTTTGCTCATGAAAATGAAATTTGGGGGAAATTTATATCCCCAAATATCCCCATACCTGTGTCTACCTTTCTGCCATTTGTCCCACAGCATTGAAACCAATGCAGCTGGTGTTACTGTCTATGAGCTGCCTGAAAGCCACAACCGTTGCCCCAGCAAAGGCAACATACGGTCCAGTCAATTGGGCACAGTGTCAACAGGTGGTATGGTGGCGCAGCGGTAGAGTTGCTGTCCTAAATCACCAGAGACCCGGGTTCGATCCTGACCACGGGTGCTGTCCGTAGAGAGTCTGTACGGTTCTTCCCGTGATCTGCGTAGGTTTTCTCCAGGAGCTCTGGTTTCCTCCCACACTCCAAAGATGTACGGGTTTGCGGGCGAAGTGGCTTGGTATAATTGCAAATTGTCCCTAGTGTGTGTAGGACAGCGTAGGGCTGCCCCACTGTACGAGCTAATTCAAGAGCTCTCCCGAGTTTAAAAAAAAATCAAACCCGTGGTAAGCACGTAGAATGTACGTTGCGGATACGCCGGAGCTCGGGGACGTCTCTAAGCGGCTCGTAACGCTAACGGCAGGTACTCGGGAAACGCGGTAAGCTCGTGAAGACTCGTGAAGTTTTTTCAACATGTTGAAAAATGTCCACGAGAGCCCCGAGCACCTACGAGCGGCCATTACCGTCATTCTCCGAGTTTGAATCGGGGAAACTCGGGAGAACTCTTGAATTAGCTCATACAGTGGGACAGCCCCATTAACGGATCGCTGGTCAGTGCGGACTCAATGTGTTTCCGCGCTGTATCTCTAAACTAAACTAAACTAAAATTGAAGATCAGCGCAGAGGAAATACCATCCCTTGGCCCTCATGGTTCATCTGCTTTTGACTATTTTCTACCTGGTCAGTCTGAATCCTCTATTTCTCTAAAGCCTGGGGAAACCCTTTTAAATGGAGACAGGATAACACAAATGCCAATATAAATCTGATTAGCTTTTCCTGTCAAAATCTGAGGACATGCACATAAAACTACATCTCAAACGCCGTTATATCTATGAAAAAATGAAAGATAAAAGAAAGACAAAGGTAGAGAAACAGCAATATTAATGAGGAGAGAGAATGAGAGAGGTATAAAAAAGGAGAGAAATGACAAATAAAGAGAAAGACACGAGGGACGAGAAGTAAAGAAGGAAGAGAAAGGAAACATGAGTCAATAATTAGACAGACAAACAAACAAATACACTGCAGATAGACACAAAACGCTGGAGTAACTCAGCGGGACAGGCATCATCTCTGGAGAGAAGGAATGCGTGACGATTCGGGTCGAGACCCTTCTTCAGACTGAGTCAGGGGAGCGGGAGACATCGAGATATGGAAGGGCAAGGTGTGAAAATGACAGTTCAATGCAGACGATGTGGAATGGTTCATTTTGTTGACTGAAGGGAAGGTGACAACGAGGCACGCACACAGTAAAATGAATCAGGAGGACTAGTCGGAGAACGTGGGTGGGACACACGCACACTGTGTCTCGCAAGGTGATTGCAGTTAGGGCATGCTGCTACACCATCAACCCTGTCAACGCCTAACTCCCGCTGCACCTGAGATACTTCCCTGAATGCTTCCACCCACACTACGCCCCTCACTCGCACCCTGACCACTCCCTCGTCTCCCCACTCCCATCGGGCAAAAATGATAGAAGTGTGAACACGCACACACCTCCAGATTCAGAGACAGTTTCTTCCCAGCTGTCATCAGGCAATTGAACCATCCTACCACAACCAGGGAGCAGTGCTGAACTACCATCTAACCTTTTTGTTGTCCCTCGGACTATCCTCGATCGGACTTTGCTGGCTTTACCTCACACTAAACATTATTCCCTTATCGTGTTTCTTATACACTGTAAAGGGCTCGATTGTAATCATGTGTTGTTTTTCCGCTTTCCCACGCAACGAAAGCTTTTCACTGTACCTCGGTACACGTGACAATAAACTAAACTGAAACTCAACTCAAGACTTCAATTCTGCCACCGCGCCACTGTGCCGTTATTGCCGGTATTCCTATGGGCTGCAAGCAGTTCAGAATTAAGGGGGCTAATCCTTTGCGAAGCACCCTTTCTTTAAAGCCAAAGAAATAATCTCTATTGCTGACATAGAAGGAGGCCAGTCTGCCCATTGAATACATGTCGGCTCTGAGAGAAGTCCCCCAAACCCCCAAAACTGAAGCAGGGGAGGCAGAGAGGCTGCCTCTCTACAACGGGCAGTCATTAATGCCCAACAGAAAGGATTTGATCCCACGGTGGGCGATTTATCCTTTCAATGTCAGAGTCGGGGAGATGTTCTGTCAAAATGTCCACCTGGGACCCAACTAACCTCAGCACACTGACGCTGGCGAATCTGAAGATGATGAAGCGCTGGGATTTTGAAAGTGAAACCTCGAACAATGCGAAAAGTGTCTTCATCGATTAGTGCGCCAGCCTTGTGACATTGCCCCAGTCGGGCCAGAGACCGCTCACCGCCTTGTGGGAGGGTTTGTACTGTCGGGCATGAAGGCACTTTAATACAACAGCAAATTACAGCGAGGTCCAGGATCCCGTAGGCCAAAACAATATGACAAGTCAGGGAGGAGCATTGGGAATGGAGAATCACGGGGGTGTCAGAGGTTATGGGGAGAAGGCAGGAGAACGGGGTTGAGAGGGGAAGAGGATAGGAGCCGTGATTGAATGGCGGAGTAGACTTGATGGGCCGAATGGCCTAGTTCTGCTATCACCTATGAACACGATGCAATAGGCTTCCTCACCTGGAGCCCACAAGAGGAGACGGCCTCTTCGATGGGTAGGTTAGTGTTTCATATCAAGACCCTTCCCTTACCCCAAGACAGACAGCATTGTCTGCAGATGCCGAGAAGCGTGTTCAGCTCTGGCTAATTAACTTCTAGTCTTGGGTGTGGACTCGATAAGAAGTGGGAAAGTCACACAGTTGCTGAAGAAGGTGGTTTATTTGTCAGCTGTACCAAGGTACAGTGTAATACATTTATGTATATAGTTCAGTAGAAGTTTCGCTATACATAAGCACTTAGATACATATCAGATAAGCAACTCAGATACAGTACAAGTGTACAGCAGTATTACGTGTAAGAAGGAACAGAAGATGCTGGTTTAAACCGAAGATAGACACAAAAAGCTGGAGTAACTCAGCGGGACAGGCAGCATCTCAAGGGGCTCAACTCGAAGCGTCACCCGTTCCTTCTCTCCAGGGACGCTGCCTGTCCTGCTGAGTTACACCAGTTGTTTGTATCCACCTACAGCAGTGTGACACTGTGGCAGTCTACAGAGTCACCGGTCTGGCAGTTGCAAGTGCAACATCCACGCACACTCTCGGTTACGGTCAGGATGGAACCCAGGTTCCTGGAACTCAGTGGCAGCCGCTCTAGCCGCCGCTTCACCAGAAAGACCCCTGGGTCTAACCGCTTTAGCCGTTGACTCAAGAGCTTTAGAAATGAGTAATTGCCGTCAATCCCCACATCCCACAGCAACTCCCCTCATCGCTCTTCACTGAACCTTCTCTGACAGATGGACTCAACCCCCCCCCCCCCCTCCCCGGGGACAACAAGGGCGGTCATGGTGGCGCAGCGGTGGAGTTGCTGCCTTACAGCGCCGGAGACCCAGGTTCCATCCCGGCTACGGGTGCTTGTCTGTACCGAGTTTGTACCTTCTCGGTTTTCTCCGAGATTGCGGTGCTGGCTCGAAGGGCCGAATGGCCCACTCCTGCACCAATTGTCTATTGTCTTATCTTTGGTTTCCTCCCACACTCCAAAGATGTACAGATATGCAGGTTAATTGGCTTGGTAAACGTTGACAAATTGGCCCTTGTGGGTGTAGGATAGTGTTCATATGCGGGGATCGCAGGTCGGCGCGGGCGGACCTGGTAGGCCGCAGGGCCTGTTTCTCTAAACTACCCCATCCCACCATTACCTGATCGAGTCTAACTCTCACAGCGGTCCCTGCCAACTACAGCCCAGGCGCTCACACCTTTCCCTTCAAGTAGAAGGGTGAACAAGATCAGAGTTCTCCACCTCTGACTCCATCAACACTTCATGTTGTGTCGGGCAAGCAAGTCAACATAAGGACTTGTCCCACCCTGGTCACATGGTGTGCTGAGTTTCCTGCATTCCAGCAGAGAGCCATTGCCAGAGAGAGAGGGCTTACCAAGCCACCACACTGGGTTGAGAGCACTTGCTCCTGGAACCCCGTGAAATACTGGGAGAGATTGAATAGGCTGGACCCTTCACCATTGGAGTCAAAGAGTCAAAAGAGTTTGTTGTCATGTGTCCCTGACAGGACAATGAAATTCTTTCTTTGCATAGCACAACAGAACATAGTAGGCATTGACTGCAAATAAGATCAGTGTGTCCATATACCATTATATACGTAAATACACACTTGAATGAATAAACTGATTAAGTGCAAATAACAGATAAAGGGGTATTCATGTTCAGAGTCTTGTCCGAGCCAAGTTTAGTAGCCTGATGACTGTGGGGAAGTAGCTATTCCTGAACCGGGTCGTTGCAGTCTTCAGGCTCCTGTACCTTCTACCCGAAGGTAGCAGGGAGATGAGTGTGTGGCCAGGATGGTGTGGGTCCTTGATGATGCTGCCAGCCTTTTTGAGGCAGCAACTGCGATAGATCCCCTCGATGGAAGGGAGGTCAGAGCCGATGATGGACTGGGCAGTGTTTACTACTTTTTGTAGTCTTTTCCGCTCCTGGGCGCTCAAGTTGCCGAACCAAGCCACGATGCAACCAGTCAGCAAGCTCTCTACTGTGCACCTGTAGAAGTTAGAGAGAGTCCTCCTTGACAGACCGACTCTCCGTAATCTTCTCAGGAAGTAGAGGCGCTGATGAGCTTTCTTAATAATTGCATTGGAACATAGGAGGTTGAGGGATGACCTTATTGAGGTGTACCAGATCATCAGGGGCATGGATAAAGTGAATGGGCGGCACAGTGTGTCCGCTGGTAAAGCCACCGTCTCACAGCGCCGGAGACCCGGGTTCGATCCCGACCTCGGGTGCTGTCAGTGTGGAGTTTGCACATTCTCCCTCTGACCGCGTGGGTTTCCCTCGAGTTACAAAAGACATGCCGGTTTGAAGGTTAATTGGCCTCTGCGAATTGCCCCCAACGCACAGGGAGGGGATGAGAAAGCGGGATGACACAGAGCTAGCATGAAAAATGCTGGAGTAACTCAGCTGGACAGGCAACATCTCTGGGGAGAAGCAATAGGTGACGCTTCGGGTCCCATTCCTTCTCTCCGGAGATGCTGCCTGTCCCGCTGAGTTTCTCCAGCATTTTGTTCGGTTATCTTCGGTTTAAACCGCCATCTTCAAGTTCCTTCCTACACATGGAGCCAGAGTAAATGATAGTCAGCTTGGACTTGGTGGGCCAAAGGGCCTGTTTCCATGCTGTATCTATAAACTCTAACTGCACTCTGTCAAGATTATAAAACTGGGGGGGGGGGGGGTTGGGAAGGGACGGGGGGCATAGGCTTAAGAGGAGAAGGGAACTCAGGGGCAACTTTTTCACTCAAAGTGTGGTCTGCATCTCGAACCAGTTGCCAGAGGAAGCTGTAGATGGAGACACAATGATGAGATTTAGAGGACAATTGGACAGATATACGTATCGGAAAGGTTTGGAGAGATATGGGCCAAATGCAGGTAAATGGGACTCTCCCAGACGACCAACTTGGTCGGCATGGACAAGGTTGGCTGAAGGGCCTGTTGTCCATGCTGTGCGCCTCTGAGACTCTCCGTGTATCTCTGACCCATTTGGACACCAGAGTTAAATGTCCGCCTGAGGATTGGGGCTGCCTGACCCGCTTGGGCTGCTCGGTTAGAGCAGGGATGGGGTGATCGCTGTGAGTGTCGGGCTCATTCATCTCCACGCCACGAGGGAAGAAAAGCAAAGGGAGTGGACGGGGACCTGTGGGTCAGAGTCACAGAGTGGAAGAGTCATACAGCGTGGAAACTCGCCCGCTCCGGCCAACATGTCCCAGCTACACTAGTCCCACTTGCCTGCGTTTGCCCCCATATCCCTCTAAACCTATCCATGTACCTGTCTAATTGCTTCTTAAATGTTGCGATAGTCCCAGCCTCAACCACCTCCTCCGGCAGCTCGTTCCATACACCCACCGCCCTTTTTTTGTGAAAAGGTGCCCCTCAAATTCCTATACAATCTTTCCCCCTTCACCTTAAACCTATTCTCTCTGGTTCTTGATTCCCCTACTCTGGGCAAGAGACTCTGCGCATGTACTAGGTCCATTCCTCCCATGATTTTATACACCTCTATAAGATCACCCCTCATCTTCCCGCGCTCCAGGGAATCGAGTCCCAGCCTGCTCAAGCTCAGTTCAGTCTATTGTCACGTGTACCGAGGTACAGTGAAGAGCTTTTGTTGCGTGCCAGCTAACCAGTCAGCAGAAAGACAACACATGATTAAAATCAATCCATTTACAGTGTGCAGACACATGATCAGGGAACAATGTTTGGTGCAAGGTGAAGCCAGCTAGGTCTGGTCAGGGATAGTCCGAGGGTCACCAACCAGGTAGATAGCAGTTCAACACTTCTCTCTGCTTGTGGTAGCATGGTTCAGTTGCCTGGGAAGAACAGCTGGGAAGAAACTGAAACTTAGCCCTGAATCTGGTGGCATGCGGGGGGGGGGGGGGGGGGGGGGGGGGGGGGGGGGGGGGGGGGGGGGGGGGGGGGGGGGGGGGGGGGGCATTTTTTTTTTTTTTTTTTTTTGTGCAGTATGGCCAAAACGCACCAGTCGATGGCAGGAGTGCCAGGGTATGACAAGGGGGGGGGGGGGCAGCAGCCTGCTGTGACTAGAGCAAGCACAGGCCTTCTAATGCTCCCTGGCATCACATCTCAGCGCTGGCACCAGGAGGAATAATTAAAACGAGAGCAAGGATCCAAGATGTTTGCATAAGCATTGTCGGAAGGGGTCCAGGTGGCTGGTGTGGAAGTACCACACTGTGCAACAAATTAACCTGGCAATGGCTGTGTGAAAATCCAGTCATCTGCTTGAGCAGTTTAGATTTTGATGTCCAATCAAACAGTTAAAAGCAGCAATTTAGCTTTGACAGTTTGGTTCTGAGATCTCAGTCGGAACTAGCAGATCAGGTTAACTGGTTTCCTGACACCCACCGCCAGGCCAGGAGTGTTACAGGGTAACACTGGGAGGGGGCAATAGTTCGGGGAGGGAGGGGGGACGGTGGGGGGCGGGGGTGAGAAGGAGGAGAGTGCTCAGCTTGCCGGGGCTGGAATTAAAGCAACATTCATCAGTGCATAAATTACTTTTCCTTTCTTGATTGGATCTTTACCCAGTCCTCAAAGAGCTGCCAGTGATGATGACCTATTTACTGGTGCGAAAAAAAAAATGTAGCGCTTTGCTGCGATTTAAACCCAGAGAGAAAGCATAACAAGATGTGAGCTGCTGCAAGATCCCACGCAGCAAAGAGGGACTCGCCTAAAACCCCATTCGTTCATAAGCGATGGGAGCACAGATTTAGGCCGTTCGGCTGATTACGCCTACTCCGCCATTCAATCATGGCCGATCTATCTTTCCTTCGCAACCCGAATCTCCCGCCTTCTCCCCGTGACCCCCGACGCTCGTAATAATCAAGAATCTGTCAAACTGCACCTTAAAAATATCTACAACAACATATCTGCAACACCGAAAAATATCTGCGACAGGCAGCAAATCGACCACTGCGCCACGGCACCGCCCATTTTCTGCGCTGTTTCCAGCTTGACAACATTTTTTTTTATAACACGGTGCCCAAAACAGAAAAACAGTCCCCTAAATGTGGTCATTTGTCCGCTCGTGTGTCAGACGATGTTCTGACGTCGCCTCAGTGCATGCCTCCCCGGCACAAGTCAGTAGGTGGGCCATTATCTGTACCTCTCCACAGCTGCACTCGTCAGAGTAATGAATTCCACAGATTCACCACCCTCTGACGAAAGAAATCCCTCCTCACCTCCTTTCTAAAGCTACGTTCTTCTATTCTGAGGGCTGTGGTCTCCGGTCCTGGACTCTCTCCCACTGGTGGAAACATCATCTCCAAGGTCTTAGACTGACACAACCCGCCATTGGGATACTGATTAAAGTACGCTGTGTGCCCACATTGAGGCTCTCCTGGGAAACACATGAATTTGCAGATTTGTTGCAGAGACAAAAAGAAGACACCCTCAAAAAATATCATCATTATCAGTGATTATATTTGGCATAAGTGAGGTGTCAACGTGATTTTCATATATTTTCAGGGTTGGCAGGACACTCCGGCAAATACATCAATTTTATGAAGCCAATAGTATGTGCTAGAGGTGTGCATGTCACGGGAAACAAGATTTAAGAAGCAATATGTATTAAATGTTTGATCCATCTCTGTATCAGTATCTGGTTAAAACTGCATCACACTTCGGCTGCCCCCTCACTATTTTGGAGGCACTCTGCAAGTTTAAAACATCAAGCGTATATTTTGTATATTATCTAGGGAGGTGTCTGAGAGGTATAAATCAGCAACAATATGTATTAAAAAATCCACCTGTACTTCCCAGAAAATATGTATTCAGTCTTTAACCTCTTGCGGTAATGAATGTATAGAGCATGAAAAGACAAGCAAGACATTTTCATTGTGGAAAGAAAATTACCTCTGACAACACCAAGCAACGTTTCTGAAGGAGGAAGAAGAGATGACAAGAGGTTTCGTTTTTGTTTAGTTTAGAGAGACAGCTCGGAAGCAGGCCCTTTGGCCCATCGGCGCCGGCCAGCCATCCCCACACGCTAACACTATCCTACGTACACTACAGACAATTTACAATTTTCACCAAAGCCAATTAAGCGGCAAACCTGTTCAGTCCATAGAGGAAGCGGGAGGAAACTGGAGATGTTGGAGGAAGCCCACGCAGGTCACGGGGAGAACGAACAAACTCCGCACAGGCAGCGCCAGTGGTCAGGATCCATCCTGGGTCTCTGGCGCTGTAAGGCAGCAACTGCCACCGTGACACGAGGATTTCAAGAGGATGATAAGAGGATTTCAGTATAGGAGTAAAGAGGCTCTTCTGCAGTTGTATAGGGCTCTGGTGAGACCACATCTGGAGTACTGTGCACAGTTTTGGTCTCCTAATTTGAGGAAGGACATCCTTGTGATTGAGGCAGTGCAGCGTAGGTTCACGAGATTGATCCCTGGGATGGCGGGACTGTCATACGAGGAAAGATTGAAAAGACTAGGCTTGTATTCACTGGAGTTTAGAAGGATGAGGGGAGATCTTATAGAAACATATACAATTATAAAAGGACTGGACAAGCTAGATGCTGGAAAAATGTTCCCAATGTTGGGTGAGTCCAGAACCAGGGGCCACAGTCTTAGAATAAAGGGGAGGTCATTTCAGACTGAGCTGAGAAAAAACTTTTTTACCCAGAGAGTTGTGAATTTGTGGAATTCCCTGCCACAGAGGATAGTGGAGGCCAAATCACTGGATGGATTTAAGAGAGAGTTGGATAGGGGCTAGTGGAGTCAAGGGATATGGGGAGAAGGCAGGCACGGGTTATTGATAGCGGACGATCAGCCATGATCGCAATGAATGGCGGTGCTGGCTCGAAGGGCCGAATGGCCTCCTCCTGCACCTGTTTTCTATGTTTCTATGACATTCACTTTTTCTTCTCTGCACCCTTTCCAGCTTGACAACATCTTTCCTATTACATGGTGCCCAAAACTGAACGCAATACTCTAAACGTGGCCTCACCAATGTCTAAGACACCTGCAACATTATCCGGCGGTTTTGGTTTGACTTGGTGATGTTAGTTGAACGTAAAGTCACAGGCCTTGGCTACGCCATGACAGGCTACAGATGGGAGGCGGGCAGTCAAAGGCAGCATTTTCACTCAGAGGGTGGTTTGTATCTCGTAACAGTTGCCAGAGGAGGACATAGATGCTGACCCAATGACGCGATTTAAAAGACAATTGGGCAGATGTATGGAAAGGAAGAGTTTGAAGGATATGGGCCCCAAATGCAGGTAAATGGAACTAGCCCAGGCAACCAGCTTGGGCGGAACGGACAAGGTTAGCTGAAGGCCCCGTTCCCATGCTGTGCCTCTCTATGACTCTCTGACATATTTGGACTTGGTTACTTTGAACACCAATGACTAAGGCCAGAGGCCATAGCCTTAGAATAAATTGACGTACCTTTAGAAAAGAGATGAGGAGGAATTTCTTTCATCACAATGTGGTGAATCTGTGGAATTTCTTTGCCCCAGAATACTGTGGATGTCATTCTTATTCTTCTTAGGCCCCCTTAGGTCATGGCTGACCATGGGTGTCTCCAGGGTGCTGTTCCCTATATGGAGGACGCCTGTGCGTGACTTTGTTTGACCAGTCCACGCAGACTGGTGCACAGACAGCCACCCCATGGTCCTTGACAGATCTGGGTCGGGATCCAGTGGCACGGAGTCCAAGACGACCGGAGACCCTTTTCTGCTGCAGCCTTCATCCGCCTTCCCAGCCGTTGTGACGCTCCACTAAGGTCAGCCATCGTCCTCCGCCTGTTCCACCGTTGAGGCCTTGTTAGGATTGCTCTTTGTCAGAGACCTCCCCTTCGCCCTTACCGCCATGGGTGGCCCTACCAGGAGCACAGCTCCAGACGGCATCGCTCTCAGGATCTCAGGAACACACAAGCTTCTCCACCACGACAAGGTCAGGTCAAATCACAGGCCAGGTCAATGGATATTGTGAAGATATGGGGCCCAAAACTGCTCACAATACTTCAAATGCGTTCAGACCAGCACCTTATAAAGCCTCAGCTATTGAGGCAGTGAGACGGAGCGCTCCATCCACTCCTCAACAAACATTACTCCCAGATCTAGCTCACGTGACTTGCGCGAAAAAAAATGCAAAACTCCACACCGATAACGTCTGAGGATAGGATCAAATCTGAGCCTCCAAAACTAATGCTCTTTGGAAAACATTCGGAAAAGACGCTAAATATATTGTAGCTAAAGGGCCTGTCCCACTTGGGCCTCATTTGAGCGCCACGCAGATGGCCGCGCGTCACCAGGCCTACGTCACCACGCATCATGCGTGGGTAATGCACACCATGCGCGCGTTATGCGCACCATGCGCACATCACATGCGCGGCACGACACTCGCGACTCGCATCATCGATCAACCAAGGGCGGTTCAGAAATCGCCGATGCTGGTTTAACCGAAGACACCACAAAAGAAGACAAACGACACAAAACCCTTCCCAAGAAGGGTCAACTGGGTTTGTGTTCACTGGAATTTAGAAGGATGAGACCGGATCTTATAGAAATACATAACATTCTCAATGGGATTGGACAGGCTAGATGCAGGAAAAATGTTCCCCATGTTGGGGGCGTCCAGAACTAGGGGTCACAATTTAAAAATAAGGGGTGGGCCATTTAGGACTGAGATGAGGAAAAACGTTTTCACCCAGAGAGTTGTGAATCTGTGGAATTCTCTGCCACAGAAGGCAGTGGAGGCCCAATTTATTGGATGTTTTCAAGAGAGAGTTAGATTTAGCTCTTAGGGCTAACAGAATCAGGGGATATTGGGGAAAAAGCAAGAGCAGGGCACTGATTTTGGATGATCTGCCATGATCATATAGAATGGCGGTGCTGGCTCAATGGGCTGAATGGCCTACCTCTGCACCTATTTTTCTATGTTTTTGATGTTTCTATGACCCAAAACGTCACCTATTCCTTTTCTCCAGAGATGTTTGCCTGCCCGGATTTGGGTTACTCCAGCTTTTTGCATCTTACAGATCTCCAGAGAGAGTCCACCATGTTGGCTTCATGAGAAATTGCAGTCAATGCTAAACTCTGTGGTGACAAGAATGCACGAACAGGGGGAGGGGGGGGAGGTACTGATTTTGGATGATCAGCCATGATCATATTGAATGGCGGTGCTGGCTCGATGGGCCGAAAGGCCTACTCCCTCACCTATTTTCTACGTTTCTATGACCCCAAACGTCACCTATTTCTTTCCTCCAGAGGTGCTGTCTAAATGCAGAGACTCGCAAAATTACTCCGGCACTTAGTACTCCAGCGTTTTTGCATCTATCTGTGGTACCCTTCAGAACGTTTACCATCATAATGCACATACGTGAGTATAACAGGTTGTGTCAAGGGAAAGGAAACAGAGTGCAGAATGTAGTGTTCTGCAGCAGAGAAATTGCAGATTAAAAAAAGATTGTAATCATGTATGGATGGTTTTTTTTACCCAGATAGCAAGCAAAATAACGTTTTCTACCGTGTCTCTGTGCATGTCACAGAGATAAACTAGATATGTACAGAGATACGGTAGAAAACGTTATTCTGGGTAAAACACATCCATACATGATTACGGTCATAATGCATACGTGAGTATAACGGGTTGTGTCAAGGGCAAGGATACAGAGTGCAGAATGTCGTGCTCAGCAGCAGAGAAACGGCAGATGGAAAAAAAAGAGAGACACAGAGTGCTGGGGTAACTAACTCAGCGGGTCAGGCAGCATCTCCGAAGAACATGGATAGGTTCTTGTACGAGGCATTGGTAAGACCAATTCTGGAGTATGGTGTACAATTTTGGTGGCCTAGTTAAAGGAAGGATGTCAACAAAATAGAGAGAGTACAGAGAAGATTTACTAGAATGTTGCCAGGGTTCCAGCAACTATGTTACAGAGAAAGGTTGAACAAGTTAGGTCTTTATTCTTTGGAGCGCAGAAGGTTAAGGGGGGACTTGATTGAGGTCTTTAAAATGATGAAAGGGATAGACAGAGTTGACGTGGATACGTTTTTCCCGTTGAGGGTAGGGAAGATTCAAACAAGAGGGCATGACATGAGAATTAAGGGACAGAAGTTTCGGGGTAACGTGAGGGGGAACTTCTTTACTCAGAGGGTGGTGGCTGTGTGGAATGAGCTTCCAGCAGAAGTGGTGGAGGTAGGATCGATTTTAACATTTAAGAGTAAAGTGGATAGGTATATGGACGTGAAGGGAATGGAGGGGTATGGTCTGAGTGCAGGTAGATGGGACTAGGGGAAAACAAATGGTTGGCACGGACTGGAAGGGCCGAGAGGGCCTGTTTCCGTGCTGTAATTGTTATATGGTTATATGGTTATATGGTTATAGGTGACGTTTCGGGTCGGGATAACGTCTTCAGCTAAAAAAAAGGTTGGCAAGGTTCGCAATGAGGTAGATTGGATGGATCTGGGGATATATGTCCCTTAGCATTTGCGAGCCTGATAACAGCAGGGAAGAAGCTGTCCTTGAAACCGGCAGCGCATGCCGTCAAACTTCTGCCCGACGAGAGAGGGGAGAAGCGGGAATTTACCGGCATGTGAGTGACCCTTCATGTTGTTGGCGGCTTTCCCGAGGCAGTACAAAGTGTAGCTGGAGTCAACGGGGGTGGTGGGGGGGGGGGGGGGGCTGCCGCTGGTTTACGCGACGTACTGGGCTGCGTCCACAAATGTCCACAGTTTTGTGCGGTCTTGGGCAGAGCAGTTGCCAAACAAAGCTGTGAACGCTACACTCAAAAAATCAATTTGTAAGAAACATTTGAGATATGCTGAATTTCCCAGCTGCCAAACACTTTTAACTCCCCCTCCCATTCCCAATCTGACCTTTCTGTCCTGGGCCTCCCCCATTGTCAGAGTGAGGCCCAGCGCAAATTGGAGAAAACAGCACTTCGTATTTCGCTTGGGCAGCTTACAACCCAGCGGTATGAACATTGACTTCTCTAACTTCAAGTAACTCTTGCTTTCCCTCTCTCTCATAGAAATATAGAAACATAGAAAATAGGTGCAGGAGCAGGCCATTCGGCCCTTCGAGCCTGCACCACCATTGAATGTGATCATGGCTGATCATCCAACTCAGTATCCTGTACCTGCCTTCTCTCCATACCCCCTGATCCCTTTAGCCACAAGGGCCACATCTAAGTCCCTCTTAAATATAGCCAATGAACTGGCCTCAACTACCTTCTGTGGCAGAGAATTCCACAGACTCACCACTCTCTGTGTGAAAAATATTTTTCGCATCTCGGTCCTAAAAGATTTCCCCCTTATCCTTAAACTGTGACCCCTTGTCTTGGTCTTCCTCAACATTGGGAACAATCTTCCTGCATCTAGCCTGTCCAACCCCTTAAGAAATTTGTAAGCTTCTATAAGATCCCCCCTCAATCTTCTAAATTCTAGCGAGTACAAGCCGAGTCTCCAACCCTCTCCCTTCCCAGTTCTCTGACCTCATCTCTTGTGACCTCTTACACTTCCTTATCAATGTAACTCCCTCTGCCCTGATGCTCAGTCTGAAAAAGGGTCTCGACCTGAAACGTCGCCCATTCCTTCTATCCTGAGATGCTGGCTATCCCGCTGAGTTACTCCAGCATTTTGTGTCTGTCAACTCCATCCAAGGACCCAAACAGTCTATCCAGGTGACCACTACTGACCACATCTACCCATCTCCACCCCTTTCTGCTCTCCGCAGAGACCATTCCCTCCGAAACTCCCTGGTCCCTTCCCACCCAAACCACTCCCTCCCCAGGTACTTTCCCCTGCAACTGCAGGAGACGTAACACCTGTCCTGTTACCTTCCCCCGTCCAAGGACCCAAACAGTCTTTCCAGGTGAGGCAGAGGTTCACTTGCATCTCCTCCCACCTCACCTACTGTATTTGCTGTTCCAGGTGTTAACTTCTCTACATCGACGAGACCAAGCGCAGGCTCGGCAATCATTTCACTGAACACCTCCGCTCAGTCCGTCTCAACCTACCTGATCTCCCGGTGGCTCAGCACTTCAACTCCCCCTCCCATTCCAAATCTGACCTTTTTGTCCTCGACCTCCTCCATTGTCAGAGTGAGGACCAGCTCTGTGGAGGAACAGCACCTCATATTGCGCTTGGGTAGTTTACACCCCAGCGGTATGAACATTGACTTCTCCAACTTCAGATAGCCCTTGCTTTCTCTCTCCTTCCCCTCCCCCTTCCCAGTTCTCCCACTAGTCTTGCTGTCTCCGACTACATTCTATTGTTGTCCCACCCACTCCCCTGACATCAGTCTGAAGAAGGGTCTCGACCTGAAACGCCACTGAATACTTCTCTCCAGAGATGCTGCCTCACCTGCTGAGTTACTCCAGCATTTTGTGTCTACCTTCGATTTAAACCAGCATCTGCAGTTCTTTCTTACCCACTCTGAATTTCCTTATATCTGCTGACAATGCAGAGGTGTTGGTGTTGGTGTTCATAGCGTCAATGTGTTTGTATGAGTACAAACTGTTGGTGATATTTGTGCCTAATAAATTGAAGCTATTGAACACCTCCACTTCAGCACGCATTGATGAGGTGTGTCCTCCACTCTACTTCCTGAGTCGTTAAATAGCTCCTTCATTTCGCTGACACAAAGGGAGAGATTCTTGGCCTGACACCACGTTGATCTACTTTACTCCATATCGTCATTGTTCGAGATCCAGCCCACTGACCGGTTATTTAGGCTTTGGACCAGAGATACAGCGTGGATACAGGCCCTTCGGCCCTCCGTGTCTGTGCCGTCCAGCGATCCTCCCGTGTACTGACACTAATGCAGACAAACCTACAAACCTGTACATCTTTGGAGTGTGGGAGGAAACTGCGGCTGCTGGAAAAAAATCCACCCAGGTCACGGGGAGAACGTGCAAACTCCGTACAGACAGGATCGAACCCGGGTCTCTGGCACTGTAAGTCAGCAACTCTACCGGTTCCCCCCCACTGCCCCCCCCCCCTCCATTGCCCCACACATGGAGGGGACGGCTACAGGATCAAACTCTTACCCCCCCCCCCATTGGGTGAGAAATAAACAGATAGTAAGGAAAAGTGAGAATTTGCAAAATATCCATGGATTTGACATGGAATTATCATGGAAGCCTGAACACGCATTTCTGACTGAATCATTTCTGTTTATTGATGGTCTGAAGAAGGGTTTCGGCCCGAAACGTTGCCTATCTCCTTCGCTCCATAGATGCTGCTGCACCCGCTGAGTTTCTCCAGCATTTTGCGTACCCTCCTCTAACAATTCAATGACAAACAGGCTTGTAGGCTAATTGGCTTCGGCAAAAGTGTGAATTGGTCCTCGATAGACGCATAAAGCTGGAGTAACTCAGCGGGTCAGGAAGCATCGCTGGAGAAAAGGAACAGGTGACGTTGTAGGTCGAATTGTCCCTAGTGTGGTGGACAGTGCTGGTGAAAGGGGGATCGCTGGTCGGCGTGGGCTCGGTAGGCCAAAGGGCCTGTTTCCGCGCTGTGTCTCTAAACTCCACTAAACTAAATTTATCATGGGATGAAAAGCAAAGGCTTAGGGCTAAAGCACATCCTTGAAATACTGTTGCAACTATTGAAACATTGCTGTAAATGTTTGCTGGCTGGGTACATTAAGAAGCTTCCATTGTCAAAAGCCATTTCCAGACCACAGGTTCAGTTTAGTTCAGAGATGCAGCGCAGAAACAGGCCCTTCGGCCCACCGAGTCCGCGCCGACCAGCGATCCCCGCACACTAACACTATCCTAAACACACTAGGATCATGGACAAAACCCACGCGGTCACGGGGAGAACGTACAAACTCCGTACAGACGGCACCCGTGTGTTCGGGATCGAACCCGGGTCTCGGGCGCTGTAAGCGCTGGAGGCAGCAACTCTACCGCTGCTCCACCTAGATGATGAATGAAATTTAATCAGGAATATTATCCACTCCAGAATCATAAACCATCATGCTTGCAGCGCACCAGTTAATACTGTACAACTCCTCCCCCTTCTGTCGTGGGGTAGACTGAGACTGATTTCCACCCCCCCCCCCCCCCCCCCCGCCAAACCTCCCTCCCCAATCTTTGCACATCCCCAATCCTTTCCACTCATCACTTTAATTTCATGTTTCATGTATTTTGTGTTTTTATGACTGTTGGCCGATCAATTTGAATAAGGTTGTATCGTATGGTATCGTATCGTAATACAATACAATACGATATTTATTCAATGTCATTCGAACCTCAGAGAGGCTCAAACGAAACTCTGTTTCTACAGCCATACAAACAAAGACAATTCCTACAAGACACACAAACAGTGCAACTCACACAAACATCCATCAGAGTGAATTACAAAGTATTTTCTCTCCCCTGGGCACCATTTTTCTCCCAATGTCGAAGCCCCAGACGGGCGATGGTAAGCCCCACGGCCATTCAAGGCCACACGGGGCGATGTACGGCCCCGCTCCAGGTCCAAATGTCACAAAGTTGGAGCCGCCGGCAGGCGTTGGACTGTCCCGCGGCCATTAAAGCCGCGCCGGGCGATGTACCTAGACTTGAGCACAGCACAGGTCTAGGATATATTTCCCCGCCTACCGTCACCTCTTAATCTAGGCCAACGTGCCTACTGCAACCCGCACAGGCAGCTGTGACAATGCTACCTCTTGCCTGACCGTCCATGTAGCCATCATGCTCCCTGCAATAGTGATCACAGAACGTGAGCATGTAGGAAGTGAAATGAGGAGCAATGGTTGACCATGACAAACCCTCATCACAGCATCAGACACGAGGAAGCCAACAGCTTTGCTGACAGCTTGCGTTTCTAGGTGACTTTGGTAATGTTCTCATTTTCGCTAACCACCAAAATTGTTGTGCTTCTCTGAAAAGAAAAACACCTGCACACGAAAGATTTTAATCAGATTTGCAAGTGAAGGCAATGCATCTGATTAAGGCCATTTGAAAGCAACGCAACTGGACCCAGAGACACTCAGATATATCTGTGACTGCAAGGTAGGGACACGTATGTCGAAGATAGGCGCAAAAGTGCTGGAGTAACTCAGCGGATCAGGCAGCATCTCCAGAAAAAAGGGATGGGTGACATTTCGGGTCGGGTCGGGCCGGGTTGGGATCCTTCTTCAGACATCAGACCTGAAACGTCACCCATTCTTTTTCTCCAGAGATCCTGCTGAGTTATTCCAGCACTTGGTGTCTATCTTTGGTATAAACCAGCATCTGCAGTTCCTTGCTTGGAGGGAAATATGTCAGTAGGTCCTTGCTTCCACTCATTTTCCTTCAGGTCAATGCTTCTCCCAACTCTGCCTCGTCTTTTTGTCTCTCGGTTATTTGAGTTTTTGCTCTTCTTGCCTGTAGATTCACCTCTCCAGCAATGCCCTGCACTGTTCTGAGGATCGGTGTGTCTGTCGGTAAAGGAAGGGCGTGACAGATTGGCCCATAAAAGACACCGGAGATAACTCTTACTGATATAACATACCTGCTTATCTACTGTAAGCACATTTCCTCTTCTCTGAGACTAAACCACAATGTAGATGTGTGCGTGTGTCCGTGTATACATGTGTGTGTACATGGTTGTACGTGTGTGTGTGCATGTGTGTGCAACAGAGGTGGATGCCCAATTTGTGAATGGTAAAGATAGCATATGGTATTCTTGCCTTCGTTTGCCAAGGAATTGAGCATAAAACTCAGGACATTGGTTAGACCTCTCTTGGAGTGTTGCGTGCAGTTCTGGTCACCCCATGAAGGGGAGGATGTGGAGGCTAATCAGGGACGATGACCGGATTAGAGGGTATTAGTTACAAGGAGAGGTAGGCAAACTTGGATTGTCTTTTTCTGGAATGCCAGAAGTTGAGGCAAGACCTGATAGAAGTGTACATCATGATGAAAGGCATAGGTAGGAGAGCCAGCTCTCCAAGGATGGAAGTATGAAATACTAGAGGGCACAGCTGTAAGGTTAGAGAGGCAAAGTTTAAAGGAGATATGCTGGGCAAATATGTAAATGGAAGGTGGTGGGAGCCTGGAACACACTGCCAGCGGTGGTGGTGATGGAAGCAGATACATTAGTGGCATTTAAGAAGGATTTGGAGAAGCACATGTATATGCAGGGAATAAGGGACTTGGATTGCGTTCAGGCAGACAAGAGTTGGTCTTGGCAATATGTTTGCCGCAGTCATTGGGGGCCAAAGGGCCCATTCCCGTGCTTAGTTCAGTTTAGTTTAGAGTTACAGCTCGGAAACAGGCCCTTCGGCCCACCGAGTCCACACCTGACCAGCGATCCATGCACATTAACACTACCCTACACACACTAGGGACAATATTACATTTCTGCCAACCTACAAACCTGTACGTCTTTGGAGTGCGGAAGGAAACCAACGATCTCGGAGAAATCCCACGCTGGTCACGGGGAGAGCGTACAGACAAGCACCTGTGGTCAGGATCGAACCCGGGTCCCAGCTCTACCACTGGGCCACCATGCTGCCTTTACTATGTGCTGTACTGTGTGTCAATGTTCTATTCTCTAAATGACTAAGATGAAGCATTTGTAACTATCTCTGCCTTCTACAGTCGGGCACCAGAACAGAGGGAAGTCCTTAGCCATTTGAATTCATTCCATGTGCAGTCAATGAAGGGTAAAGCTGTGTTGGATACAGCAGAAGCTACAGGAAGATCTAGCTGTGCTGATGAAGGCCGGTACTCCAGAACCAGCCACTCCTACAGCCAAGCCACCTTGGTAGGGTTGCAACAGCAACACAATGAGATGGACAATCGCCCAGGTATATCCTGTTCACAAAAACACACGGCAAAACGCGATCCAATTCTCCACCGGTGGGTCCTCCATCAACGCAGAAGTGATAGAGTGTGTCAGGAACAGTGGCAGCAAATGGCACACATACCATAACCTGTTCACTGAGGCGCGATTTGCCAAGAGCACTCATCTCCAAACCTCATTTCAGCCTTGAATCTAATAGCAAACTCTCCAAAGATGAGTAATAGTGACTGCCCGTGATAGTTTGGGGGGAGTTCCCCCCGCCACGTGTGGGACAAAGTCGGAGCACCCGGAGAAAACCCACGCGGTCACATGAGAACGTACAAAACTCCGCACAGACAGCGCCCGTAGACGGGATCGAACCCGTGGCTCCGGCGCTGTGAGGCAGCAGCTCTACCCCTGCGCCACCGCGCCGCCCTGTAATTCCCCAGCAAGTGGGGAAATCCCATCACTGCCTGGAACCATACCTTGCACTATGATGATTGCTGAAGGCCAACCTTCTCGATTCCTTGCCCTGGTTGGGTTGCCCCTAGGCCTGGCCAAGCTGGCCGTCCCGTGAGTCACGGCGCCAGGCGGAAGAGGGCTTTGCCCGAGCTAGGCGCTTTCCCCTGGGTGGTATTGGAGAGGGAGATAGTTGTATAGTAGTTATCTAGTATATCTGTATGGACTGTAACATAGTTGTTTGAGAACTTAGTGTCCAGATAATTTGGTGATTTTGTACTGTGGTGGTGGGTGTGTCACCACGGCTTTGTGTTGTATCGTGATCGTAATTAAATAAATTATTTATGATACCAAAAAAAATCGAAATTCCTGAAAATCTGCAAATGACTCACCTTGCGCTGTTTACTGACTGATGGTTGCATAATCAATTTCACAATTTGGTGGACGGTGGAGCAGGACACGCCTATATGCAGCAAGATCAGACTCCTCTTCTTCTGGCAGCAAGTTCCACTCTCAACCTTCCTGTTTAAGCAATCTTACCTCTCCTTTAAAACTTCTTCCTCTCTCCCTAAGCCTGTGCTCTCTTGTCTTGATGCCCGGTCATGGGGAAAACATTCTGACCACCTACTGTATCTACCCCCTCATCATTACATCTGCCTTCATCTGCTCACCACCTCAGCCTCCTCAGCTTTAAGGAAAACAAGCCCAGCTATCCAAACTCTCCCGTGATTAAAGTTCCACAGTCAAGCCAACATCCTGGTCTTCTTCTTGGGTATGGCGCGCACAGCCGAAAGTTGTAGGTCAACTTGTTCCATTTGATCTATTGGTTTGTGCATGTTGGGTTGATTGCATTAGTCGAAACAGGGTGGTATCAATTGGAGTTGATACTCTATCACCGTGTGAGCGCAATTGCGCACAGATAGAAAAGGAAGCGCTCAGCATCGTGTTCGGAATCAAGAAATTCCATCAGGTTGAAGGTTACAATCTCCCACCCAACTTCCTGCTGAAGTTAGTTCAGTTCAGAGATACAGCGCAGAAACAGGGACGTTGGCCGAGCGAGTTCACGCCGACCCGCACACTAACACTATCGCACCCTAATGTATTCATACATATTCATGTGTATGTTAATGAGTTGGTGTTCAATATAAGCAGGGAATGATGGGTAATAAACCTCTCTCTCGTGATCCAGGCAACCAGTGTGTAAGTTGTTATTCATTCTGCCGTCTGGAATATAACTCAAGGTATGCAAATACTCGCCACATGAGGGTGTTGACAAAGTTACAAAGTATAGACAGTATCCGTGCCAGGCCCCCCTTTGTTCTCCCTGTCCCCACCCTACCCCCTCACGGCGTTCCCCCCACGCCGGGTCCTATTTTGTTCCGTTCCCTCTGCAGCGGCGTCCTCACTTCCACGTGGTCTGTCCTCATCTGTCGGTCGGCGCCATCATCGACCGCCACCACTGACCTCTTCACTAACGCTGCCGGGTCCTCTCCAGACTCCTCCGTGGCGCCAACCCAGGCCCCAGCCGCGGGTTCCGTCGCCTCGCGGCGTGCGGGCTCCTTCCACCGCCACGGGCTCTGCCGACCCAGGCTCCATTAGCCGCGGGCTCCGACCCACGGGGGCTCCGGCCACTCCAACTCTGCGGCCCACCGGGTACCCAATAATAGACGCGTTGCTGAACCGAATCTATAAAGTAAACCCGGTTTCAAATTTTCATAACCGTGAAAGGAATAGATCGGGTGGATGCACAGTCTCAGGCCCAGAGCAGGGGAGTCAAGGACCAGAGGACATAGGCTCAAGGTGAAGGGAAAAATATTTAATAGGAATCTGAGGGGTAACTTTTTCACACAAAGGGGAATCAAGAATCTGGAACAAACTGCCAGAGGAGGTAGTTGAGGCTGGGACTATCCCATCGTGTAAGAAACAGTTATACAGGTACATGGATAGGACAGGTTTGGAGGGATATGGACCAAACGCAGGCAGGTGGTACTAGTGTAGCTGGGACACGTCGGCTGTTGTGGGCAAGTTGGGCTGAAGGGCCTGTTTCCACACTGTATCGCTCTATGACTCTATGACTACGTGACATTTCGCAGCAAAAGGCATTTTAGTCGACTAAAGTTACCCCTCAAAAGACTTTCTCAGGTATTCGATGCGCAGGAAAGTTAAGATGATTAGATGTTTAAAGGGTTGGATCAGGGAGTGTCGTGAGTTTCCATTATAGGGACTTGAACTGTGAATTTATCAGATGTGTGAGCCATGTGGTAGAACTGCTTTGCAACAGTAACAGTAGTAGCGGGAACTGTCAGCTTGGAGTAAGAGCGGAATGGGGTAACAAGTATATATAGCTTTGATGTTAAGTGTTCAGCCTTGTTCATAAGCGATTTGTGTTCGCTGTTATTCATTGCAGGCACTTAAAAGTGTTAACACCATGTACGAGAAACACGACAGGCAGAGAGAGAGAAAGAGAGAGAGAGTAACTATTATGTTAGGTGGAGGGAGACCAGAATCATGGGTACAAAACCTTTAAATCAGTTGTAGGCAGTCCGGGAAACACTTTACACAGATTTGCAGTACAAATCTAACACTCTCACCTTGTACCTTGTACCTTCCGAAGAGTCCACCAGGTCTATACTGGAAGTTGGACAATTTTATTCTGGATAATTTGTACATTAATCAAGCCAATTAACCTACAAACCTGGACGTCTTTGGAATGTGGGAGGAAACCCACGCAGGTCAGGGGGAGAACGTACAGACAGCGCCCGTAGGCGGGATCGAACCCGGGTCTCCGGAGCTGCATTTTGCTGTAAGGCAGCAACTCTACCGTTGAGCCACCGCCACAGAGGAGGCAATTAAAAATTCCAAAACTGAGATTCGTAAAACCTAGCAGACTAATCGTCCAAGGTAAATGTAACAAGGAGTAAAAACCACAGAGCAAAAAATAACAAGGTGCTAGAATTAACTCCAGTTGAAAAGGCATCCTTTCGGATCTTTAGTCAGAGGGTGGTGAATCTGTGGAATTCTTTGCCGCAGAAGGCTGTGGAGGCCAAGTCAGCGGGTATTTTTAAGGCAGAGACAGATAGATTCTTGCCTAGTACGGGTGTCAGAGGTTATGGGAGAAGGCTGGAGAATGGGGTGAGGAGGGGGAGAGATAGATCAGCATTGATTGACTGGCGGAGTAGACTTGATGGGCCAAATGGACTGACTCTACTCCTATTCCTTATGACCTTAATAGGCTTTGGTAAGTTGTAAAATTGTCCCCAGTGTGTGCAGATTAGTATACGGGGTGATCGCTGGTCAACCTGACTCGGCGGGCCAAAGAGCCTGTACCGGAATGGCCTAATTCTACTCCTATTCCTTATGACCTTATGACCGTTCACCATTACCCAATTCCTTCTATTACCTTTTAACCTTTCGGATACCCTGCCATTTGGCCTTCAGAGATACAGCGCGGAAACAAGCCCTTTAGCCCACCAAGTCTGCACCAACCAGCAATCGTCCCGTACACTAATACTATTCTACACACTAGGGACAATTTACAATTTTACTTCAGAGTCACGTGAGTGACTACGTGAAGAAGCCCCGCCAGGCGCATGAGCGTCATTACATCCGACGCATGGCGCACCGACGGGCTGGAGAGCGCCGCTCCACCAGCGGTAAGTAGCAACCCGCAGGTAAGTCAATGTTAAACCTTCCCTGCGAGTATTTTAAACTCTGTAAGTCTGGCTCGGGAGCCAGCGAGAGTTAGTGGATGGAGGATGTTACAAATATAACTGCCGGAACGTGCGGGGACCGCGGTCACCGCTTATAGATCGGGTCGGGAGATAACAGCTGCGCTAATGCCGGCTCCGTGATTACCGCTTACAGATCGGGTTGGGAGATAACGGCTGCGCTAATGCCGGCTCCGATACCGCCTACTGTCTCTACCGACAGCTCAACTGCCTCCATCAGTTCCAGTGCTTCAGGGCACTGAGGCCACTCCACCAGGGAGGAAGGCCAAAAAAAAGTACTCTCAGGCCCATCTTATCTGGTGGGTCTGATGATGTGGAAGACTCCCCTCCTTTTAATATAAAGGTATGGGGATGGCTCAACCAAATGGGAAAATGCTCCAAACTTAATGAGCCATGTAAAATTTCAATCGGGCTCGAATGCCCCTAGGATTCCCCACACAGCCTCTCGCAGAGGCCCATACAGCGAAGAGGACTACACCGCTTGTGGATACCAGTGGGAATCACCCTCTCCAGCACCTTGTTTAGGGCAGGAAGAGACCTCCCTAGAGCAAGACTCGGGAGAGCCAGGGCAGGAGGAGTCTGACCCTGAAATTGGTGTCACTGCTTTTGTGCACTCACCCAAGCACATGAGCCATGCTCCAGGTGTCCCGGATGTAGCAAGGAACTTTGCTATTCCGGAAGGTACTGGTGAGGCCATGGAGGAAAACCTGGCGGCCAACATCGATTACATTGTCTCTCATCAGCTATAAGATGAACAAACAGCCACCCGATACATAACACCTGTTAATTGTGCGTCGCTCAAAGTGCCCACTGTGAACTCTGCTATCTGGGCACAAATGAGTGCAACGATGCGTGGACAAGATCCAGCAGGTCCTCAAATTGGTGGGAGCAGGCATCACGGCTTTTAGCCAAATGGTCGGAGGGAACCGATGTCCGGCACACAACAGGATATGCTGGCCCCGCTGTGTAATGCATTTCGAAGTGAATTGCATCCGGAAAATAGCCATAAAACCTACACTAAACCCGCGGTTTGCAGTGTTATGCAGGTCGACCAATATTCAAGCACCAAATTATTATTTGGGGAAGGCTTGCTCAAACAAGTCAAAGACCTGGAAGAACTGGCCAAGACAATAGACCTCATGAAGACTACGTCCCTTCTGCCAGGATGCCACCTCGCAGGTCGGTTTCGACACGAAGGGGGTCAGAGCCGGGGGCACGGCCAAGCAGAATGGGTCCAGTGGGACGGCAGTATTATACCTGTATATGCCAATTACAACCCCAGTATGGCGAAAAAGACAAGAACAAGGTCGACTATAGATGATTCATTCAGTTCAGGATAAATCTTCTGGGGAACAGCCTCCGGTTGGGGATAGGTTGCAGTTATTTATGATGAAAATGGTGCTGCATAACATCTGATCTGTTTATACTGGACACTGTCTCAGGGTCTCGAATAGCGTTTATGTCAGGAATTCATCCACTTGCACAAAATATGCCTAGTTGGGTATTGCGTTTTCTGCACCAGAAACTCAGCAGGTAAAAGAAGAAATTGCGGGTTTGTGCCAAAAAAGGGGTAATTAAGAGGACGACATATCATCCTCAACAATTTGAGTCCAATATATTTCCCAAACAGAAAAAAAAAATGGTGGACATCGAGTTATTCTGGGTCTAACTCAGTTAAATTCCTATGTCCAGTACAGGCATTTTAAAAAAGGACACCTTCAATATGGCTAAACAGCTGTTATCAGAAGGTTGTTATATGGCAACCATAGATCTGAAGGATGCATATTATTCAGTACCAAGTCATCATCAGTACCAAAGATACTTGAAATTGTTGGATGGGATAGCTGTGGCAATTAAAGCATTGCCCAATGGATTGACCTCAACTCCTAGGTTGTTCACAAAATTGTTAAAACCAATGCTGGCACTACTTTGTGCCCAGAATCACATTGTAATGGCTTATCTAGATGATATCTTAATCATCAGCAACACTTAGGAGACAGCTGAGGAATCAATTTCAGCAACCACATACCTGTTTCAAAGTTAACGTTTCTGGTCCATCCAACAAAAATCCAAGTTTAACCATCCCAAAAAATTGATTATTTGGGGTTTGTCATTGATTCAGTTGATATGTCAGTGACTTTGCCTACAGCCAAGGTTGTGGAAATCAGGGAGGTCTGTACTAGTCTCACTGAAAAACAACACCCCTCCATCCGGGAAGTAGCAAGTGTTATTGGTAAATTGGTGGCAGCTTTCCTTGCAGTGGAGTTTGGGCCTCTGCACTATCAAAGTCTGCAACGAGCTTGAGAACAAGCAGTTAAAGAACATACAGGTCATTTTGATAGACATATGCAGTTACCAACCAGAGCCATAGCTCAATTACAATGGTGGATTATCAATATTGTACAAACTACCAAAAACATTTTGGTTCAGCAACCTTCAGTGCTTTTACGGACATATGTGAGTGCTGCCGGATGGGGAGCTACAGACAGCGAGTCTAGCTGTGGTGGTAGATGGAGAGTGCAAGAGGATTTAACCCTGCACAGGTATGGTATAAATTACTTAGAATTGCTGGGTGCATTCTATGGATTAAAAGCCCAATGTTCAACAATGAATAATTACATGTTCAGCTCCAGATTGATAATACCACAGCTGTGGCATATATCAATCACATGGGAGGAATAAGGTCAGTATCATGTGATAATCTGGCTAACCTCATGTGGCACTGGTGTATTTCCAGAAACATCTGGGTCTCAGCTATCTACCTACCAGGTAGAGATAATGTGGTGGCAGACAACAGGTCACGAAAATTTAATGACAACATGGAATGGATGTTAAATCCTGATGTTTTTAAACTGATTGTCAGCCGCTATGGTTTGCCAGATATTGATCTGTTGCATCTAGGCTAAATCACCAGTTGCCTAAATACGTTTCATGGGAACCAGATCCAGGAGCAGTAGCGGTGGATGCATTCTCGCTACATTGGGGACGTACATTCTTTTATGCTTTTTCCCCATTCTGCCTGATTAGGCAATGTCTCACCAAAACTTAGACTCCGCCTAAGACATTTTGGTGGTTCCGGACTGGCCTAAACAGCCATGTTTCCCATTGGTGCTCAGAATTATGACTCAGCCATTCATGACTGTCCCCAACTGCAGTAATTTGTTGGTGCATCCAGTAACAGGAGAAAGTCATCCGTTACATGATCGTATTAATTTGTTAATCTGCAGGTTCTGACCAGACCGTTCCAAGGCCTTGGACTGTCGAATAGGACCATGGATGTGATAACTGCAGCTTGGAGAGATAGCACTAAAAAACAATATGTCTCATATTAAGAAATGGGAGATGTTTTGCATACAGTCAGATATATCTTATCATACTGCAAGCATACTGGATATATTGGAGTTCCTTGCTACATTGCATTTCGATGAACACTTGAGTTATAGTGCCATTAATAGTGCTGGGAGTGTTTTGTCCTAGTATTTAGGGCAGTTTTACAACAACAATCTATCGGGTCTCATCCGTTAGTGTCCCGATTCATGAGAGGAATCTTTAGCAAAAACCATGCTAAGCCTAGATATACAGAAATCTGGGATATCAGTGTAGTTCTCACACTGCTTTGGCAATGGGCTCCAATTATGTCACTGTCTTTTCAGAAGTTAACACTGAAAGTAGTTATGCTCATGGCGCTAGTATCAGCATTGCTATCTAGTTACTATCTTACTAGTTACAAGTTACTATCTTGTCGTAACTTTTGCAATGTTTACACTCGTTGCGAGTTCAAACATTGCAAAAGCTACGACTAGATAGCATGTATTCTTCTGCAGATAACATTACATTTTATGTGTATGATTTAATCAAACAAAGCAGGCCAGGAATGGCTGGAACCAAAGTAAGCTTTAAAGCACACCCTGTTGACCAAACGTTATGTGTAGTTAAACACCTGAGTCAATATATTGAGGTAACTAAGAGTCTCAGAGGCTCTGAGACAGCAGAAAAACCTCATAAAAATGTGTCAGTACAAACTATTTCTAGATGGCTCAAACAGGTTTTGGATTGTGCTGGAGTAGGCACTCATGTGTTTAAATCTCACTCCACCAGGGCGGCATCAAATCCTCGGGGCCGCAGGATGGTCTAAGGAGGCGACCTTCTCCAAATTTTATGATAAACCTGTCCTGACAGTGCAAGGTTTTGGGCATGCTGTTTTGGGTTCAGTTTGATTTCTTTTCATTCTAAATTTCATTTCTAATTTCCCCCTGCGACAGAGGGGTTATTACTGTTTTGTTTGTTATTATTATTTAAAATTATTATTGGATAATTCAAAGCAATGTTCAATACATTATTTATTCACTTCTGTGTCAACTGAAGCAGTGTGTCGTATGGAATGGATCTACGGCATGAAATCACAGAGCTTTGAAATCTTCACGTAGTCACTCACGTGACTCCGAAGTAAAATAGTAAGATTAAATGAGAACTTACCAGTTTGAAGTTTCATCGTTATTTTATGAGGAGTTACGATGAGGGATTACATGTCCTCCGCTCCCGGCCCGCATAATCGCAAAGATCATCTGGTAGTTCTAGTCTTCTGAGTCTTACTATATCACTTCGACTATAATTTCTGTGTTTTCACGCTGCTGCTTTGAAGTATGACGCGCATGCGCCTGGCGGGGCTTCTTCACGTAATCCCTCATCGTAACTCCTCATAAAATAAAGATCAAACTTCAAACTGGTAAGTTCTCGTTTACTCTTACTATTTTACCGAGGTTTACAAACCTGTACGTCTTTGGAGTGTGGGAGGAAACTGGAGCATTCGGATAAAACCCACTTCATGGGGAGAATGTACAAACTCCATGCAGATGGCACCTGTAGGCTGGATCAAACCCTGGTCTCTGGCGCTGTAGGGCAGCAACTCTACCGCTGGACGATCGTGCCCACTGTTCTAATCTAACCATGGTTGTGAGCTGTGGCTTGGTGTCTGGTCTTTCCACAGGGTTTGGGTGGGGTTCAAGGTTTCAAGGTTTCACTAGGTAGACCTGGTAAATTATTAAAACAGACAGCCCTAGAGCTACCAACAGGGAGCAATATGTATTTTTGCGACAGTCGCTGAGAATGTTGTTTGCTCTCAATTAGAATTGGATGGCTACCACTTCCAGTTACGCTCCGGAAATTTGAATGGGAATTCCGGCCGCGCTCTTCAACCTCACATGCCTGGAGTGGAAACAGAGAACTGCAGATGCTGATTTACACCCAAAGATAGACACAAAGCGCTGGAGTAACTCAGCATCTCTGGAGAAAAAAGGTCTCTGGTGCTGTAAGGCAGCAACTCTACCGCTGTGCCACCCATCAACAGCACTGTTCATTCTTACTTGCCCTCCTATCAAAGTAGCCTACAGGAATGACAGAGACAGAAGTGGGGGTCATAATCAGAGCCAACAGTACAGTGTGTATTCTAATCTAATTCGGTAATCCTGAGGCCAAGTCGATGGATTTTTCTAAGGCAGACACCGACAGTTTCTTGATTAGTACGGGTGTCAGGGGTTATGGGGAGAAGGCAAGAGAATGGGGTTGAGAGGGAGAGATTGATCAGCCATGATTGAATGGCAGAGTAGACTTGATGGGGCCAAATGGCCTAATTCTGCTCCTATAACTTATGAATTTATGAACCCTGTTCGACTGACTTCAATGAAAGAGTGCAACGTGTATATTCTACAATGTCGCTCTCTGCCAAGGACACTTTCTAGTCAACAATTACTACAGTATTGGCCATTGGGTTGGTTCTCTCAGTTGGGCCTACAGTGAAGGGTGCGTTTGCAGTGTAGGATATTGTTACATCGTTGCCAAATGAAAAGGCTTAGAAATAGAATACTCCTGAGTGATCACAAATATAATACAGCAAAACATCAAGAGTCAAGTAAAAAAAAAAAATCATTTTCATGTGCAGGAAGGAACTGCAGATGTTTCTTTACACTGAAGATGCTTCAGGGTTGAGACCCTTCTTTACACCCATCAGACCCAGTCTTACAGGCCCTCATCACAAGGAGCACAAACTAATTGATACATAGCGTGCAGGAAGGAACTGCAGGTGCTGGTTTACGCCAAAGATAGAGACAAAATGCTGGAGTAACTCAGCAGGAACTCAGTAACTGGAGAAGGGTCTCGACCTGAAACGTCGCCCATTCCTTGTCTCCAGAGACACCGCCTGGCCCGCTGAGTTGCTCCAGCATTTTGTGTGTCTATCTTCGATATTTCATTTTCATACGTACCGACAATCTTAAAGAAATTCTTATTTGTTGGAAGTTGAAACAACAGCCAGTTGAGGTCACCCATGTATAAAATGCTTTGATTCATTACTGAAGGATGTGACGAACCGCTGTCTTAAAGAGGATTTCTATTGTTCGTTCCTTCCATTTATTTTTAGAGGCTTAATAGATTATAAAGAATGAGCCCGCGACAAATTCTAAGTCTTGCTTCTTCAATTGCCTCACTAATAGAGTATCTGCAGTAAATAATGTCCATTTGCCTTCTGTTAATAGCTGTTAAAACAATATTCAATTGGAGAGGAGGAATTGTCAGAACGCTGAAATGTATGGAGGGTTTCTTTGAACTTAAAAGTTAGCCTTAATTGAAACTAACAGAAATATCAGTGGCAATTTGGCATGTTCAGATCTCCGATGATCCATCCTTGTGTTTTTAATGGCACGGCGTTCCCCAAGGATAGCCTCATTTATCTCATACGAGGCTGTATGAATCTCATACCAGCGTATGAGATTTCAAGCGTTAAAATTCTTCAAAATCTTGCTCTTTCTTCATTATCAAGAAACCTTTTGCTACCCCAACCCAGAAGAATTATGTAGATCTCTAAACCTGCCTGTAACAACGCGCACAAAAAAAAAATAGCTGTGCGAAAATTGCAACCTATTTCATTCTATTGTTGTGGGAGCTGACAAGACAAGACACTTAATCCCACAAAGCAGCCAAGAGAATGTGCCATAATGCTTTTGCGTAGGCAGGGAAATCTGAATATCAAAAAAAAAGAGATTCACTCACACATCTCGGAAGTGGCACTTTACTGAAGTGCACTTTCCTTTCAGCACTTGTTAAAGCGGCAGTAATCCTCTTTGTTTTATTATTTCCCATCTTCTTTCAGACCACTTTAGTGCACCTTCAAGGTAGCCTACCTTTTATGTTAATGGCGGCTGGTGAGTGACTACATGGCGAGCCAATGTATTCTGCATACAAGCCTCCCGGAGTAGCTCACAATACTTCACCAAATAGGTAATCAATGGAAACAAGAAGGCAACGGAGCCGACCATCATTTGAAACACTCTCCTGCCAGATACATCCTGCGAGATTTTCATCGGGATTCTTTAGTTCATACTTACTGCAAAAGTATCCCATTGAAGAAACAATGTGGTGACATGGTGAGATTTAAGAAGCACCTGGATGAGTCCTTAACTCCTCAAGGGTGTGTGGACTAAGTGCTGGTAAATGGATTAGTGCAGACAGGGCTTTGATGGTTGGTCGGTAGGCCAGTTCCTGGTCTGTATAGATATGCTCCTATGCTCCTCAATCTGCAGAGCATCTTAGTCCATACAGCTCACCCCCTCCAGGACACACTGGTCAACCTGAGGAGCACCTTCAGCTACAGACTGGTTCCACCGAGATGCAGCACAGAACGCCACAGGAGATCCTTCTTCCCTGTGGCTATCAAACTGTGCAACTCCTCCCCCTTCTGTCGTGGGGTAGACTAACTCCCCCACTCCCCACCCCCCCTCAATATTTGCACATCCCCAATCCTTTCCACTCGTCACTTTGATTTCATGTAGCTTGTGTTTTATGACGGTCGGCAGATCAATTTCCTTCCTTGGATAAATAAAGTTCTATCGTATCGCAACGTATCGTATAATTCCATGACTCAAGAGTCCAGTGAAGAGTGTTTAATTGTCATATGTACCGGCTACGCAACGCTGCCCAGCGGTAGAGTTGCTGCCTTACAGCGCCAGAGACCCGGGTTCGATCCTGACTACAGGTGCTGTCTGTATGGAGTTTGTACATTCCCCTTGTGACTGCATGGGTTTTATCAAGGCAATTAGCCCACAAACCTGCACGCAGGTCACGGGGAGAAGGTACCAACTCCGCACGAGGCAGCATCCGTGGTCAGGATGCAACCCGGGTCTCTGGCTCGGTAAGGCAGCAACTCTACCGCTGGGCACCGACACCCTTCTTCAGACTGAGAGTCAGGGGGGAGAGGGAAACCAGAGGTATGAAACGGTACGGGACAAGCCCGCAGAGTTGCTCCAGCATTCTGTGTCCAACTTCCCTGTGAGCCAGCATCTGCAGTCCCACCTTTTGCAAAATAGGGCTTTCCTTTCCCAATCGCTCTGAAGCGCTCCATGGGAGAGTGCTGGCTTTTTAAACACCTGCATGAGCCACATGCAATCCTAAGCTGGATATTAACACAAAGTGATCATAATGGGACATGGCATTGTGACTCATTTGCGGATTTAATTAAGTTTGTCAGAGTGAATGATTGGGTGTTGCAGGAGCAAAACCTGTAGACTGATGGCATTATTGCAAATTAGATATTAAGTGTGACAGCTCTTTTCATTTTGTCCCAGTTTGCACGCCTCCCACCACTCAGTATATGGAGCATCGTTGGTGGGAGTAGCTGAGACCCACTTGCTCAGCATGCGAGCTGACAATGTAACAACTCGGATCCTGTGCGCAGGGAGCCTGTGAACATAACAACAATTCTATTATCACGCCGTTGCAGCCACAAAGTTAATTCTTAGCTTACAGTTAAGCTGTCGTATGTACAGACTTCACGTTCTGTACGAATACAGGGTGATCTTGGAGACTAATGATATGTTGTTGTGCCGTTTCCTGGGCCGTTCAAGCGTTAATATTTTCTGATATTGCTTTTGGAATATCACAAAACAGCAACACGGTGGCGCAGCGGGAGAGTTGCTGCCATACGACGCTTACGGCACCAGAGTCCCGGGTGCGGTCTGTACGGAGTTTGTACGTTCTCCCCGTTACCGAGTGGGTTTTCTCCGAGACCTTCGGTTTCAGCCCACGCTGCAAAGACGTGTAGGTTAATTGGCTTGGTGTAAATGTAAATTGTCCCCGGTGCGCCTAGGGTAGTGTTGGTGCGCGGGGACCGCTGGTCAGCCTGGACTCGGTGGGCCGAAGGGCCTCTTTCAGCGCTGTATCTCAAAACTAAATGAAACTAAACTACAACTGCAATCGCTTTAAGACGTTTGTTTAAGCTTTTGACTAGCTTGTAAAGACGAAACATTTCAGAGAGGAAGAGAATCACAACAACTTTAAGGAAGAAATGGACTTGCTTCTGACTTCAGAGTGGACAGGTCGCCAAATGGAAGTGTGAGGGGGGGGACCTCATTGAAACGTACCAAATAGTGAAAGGCCTGGAGAGCGTGGATGTGGAGAGGCTGTTTCCACTAGTGGAAGAGTCTAGGACCAGAGGCCATGGTCTCAGAATAAAAGGACGTACCTTTAGAAATGAGATGAGGATGAATTTCTTTCGTCAGAGGGTGGTGAATCTGTGGAATTCATTGCCTCAGAAGCCTGCGGAGGCCAAGTCAATGGATATTTTTAAGGCGGAGATGGGCAGATTCCCGATTAGTGCGGGTGTCAGGGGTTATGGGGAGCAGGCAGGAGAATGGAATTGAGAGGGGAAGATGGATCAGCCATGATTGAACGGTGGAGTAGGCTTGATGGGCCGAATGGCCTAATTCGGTTCTTGGAACTTATGAACAAACTGTAAGTCTGTAAGTGAGGTTGGTAACGGCATGCCTCCATCGATGCTGCCTGACCCACTCAGTACCTCCAGCATTGTGTTTTGTTCAAGAGCACTAGAAGGCCTTTTGGCCCCTTCCAGCCTGTTCTAGCATCTGACAAGATAATAGCAGATATAATCTTAACTTCAACACCACTTTGGCTCTCCCCTCACACGCTCCCACAGATGTTGCCTGGCCCGCTGAGTTCGTCCAGCATTTTGTGTGTTTTATTTGGAGGGAAACAGCATTTGCAGCTTCTTATGCCTCCAATCTCCTTCTCCTGCGTCGTTTTTGTTCTCACGGGTAGAACGGAACTCCAGATGCTGGTTTGTACCGCAGATGCCGGAGTAACTCAGTGGGTCAGGCTGCATCTCTCTAGAAAAGGAATCAATGACGTATTGGATCGAGACTATTCCTTCTCTCCAGAGCTGCTGCATGACCCGCTGAGCTACTCCAGCATTTTCTGTCAATCTTTTGTTCTCATGTTCAGTCTGAGGCTTTGATGAGATGCTTACAGTTACAACAAACGGTGTTTCTGACAATTTAATTAAGGCAGCGTCCATGTGTTTTGTTCTTCCTCTCAGAATCAACTGGGTTTTTTCCCCCTGAAATTGAAAGAGTATTATCTACCTAATCATAGCATGTACAAGACGATGATAACACAAATTCCTGGGTGTTAACGTTTCAGATGACCTGCCCTGGGCCTGGTAGATAGATGTAATCACGCAGAAGGCACACCAGCATGTCTACTCTCTCGGAAGTCTAAGAAATACTCTTAACAAGCTTCTACAATTGCCCTGACCGGTCGCATCACGGCTTGGTACGGCATTTGGGCGGTGAGGTGGTGCAGCGGTAGAATGGCGCCACTTCCAGCGCCAGAGACCCGGGTTTGATCCTGGCCACGGGTGCGTTGTCTGCACGGAGTTTGTACTGAACGTTCTCCCTGTGCCCTGCGTGGGTTTTCTCCGGTTTCCTCCCACACTCCAAACACGTACAGGTTTGAAGGCTGACTGGCTTAAGTGTAATTGTAAACGCTCCCTCGTGCGTGTGCGATGGTGTTAGCGAGCGGGGATCGCTGGTCGGCGCGGACCCGGTGGGCCAAAGGGCCTGATTTTGAGCTGTTCAATCAATCAAAGACTTTGTTGTCATTCAAAAATACACCAATAAATGCAAGTCAGAACGAAATGTCGTTGCATCTGTGCAACATAAAAATAACAAAAGGATAAAATAGATAATAGTGGCGACACATTACATGGAATTCAAGAATCTCTTAAACTAAACTGTTTCGCTAAACTAAGACTAAAAACGAAACTAATTGCAATGCATTCGGAAGGCAAGAGGCAGAAAAGAGTGGTGGACTCAGCCCTCAGCCCTCCCCACCATCGAAAGCATCTGCGTGAGACGTTGCCTCAAGAAGGATGCATCTAGCAAGGAACCTAACCACCATCCAGGGAATACCTTCTCATTGCTACCATCTGGCTAGAGGCATGGAAGCCTGAAGTCCAATGCCACCACGTTCAGGAACAGCTAGTTTCCTACAACGATTCAGATTCTTGAATCAACCTTCACAACCTTCACCCTTGCTCGGCAACAGAGTACTGCAGACCACTTCTTGACCTTCCATAGACTCGTTTTTTAAATGTGTTTTCCGTCAGTGTCTGGTTTTTGCACAGCTTTTCTCTTTTCGTTCTCTTGCGTGTAAATTATGTTTTGTGTATGGTCTGAGTCTATGTGCTTGTGAAGCTGCTGGATTCAAGATTTCCATTGCAACTGTACCTCACTGCACAATGCCCGAATAGTAGAACGTGTATATAGTCCACTGAGACAGTATACAAGAGCCGCCAGGTTTTGGTGCCCTTTACAAAGTCCAGTCCAGTCCAGTCCATGGGTCATCACAAATGTCCTCATTCTTCAGAGAACGAGGATTCCCCTCCCCCACTATAGATGAGGCTCGCACCAGGGTCTCCTCCATACCCCGCAACACTGCCCTCTCTCCCCATTCCCCCACTCGCAACAAGGGCAGAGTCCCCCTGGCCCTCACCTTTCACCCCACCAGCCGGCACATACAACACATAGTCCTCCGCCAGTTTCGCCACCTCCAACGTGACCCCTCCACTCGCCACATCTTCCCATCTCCCCCCCTGTCTGCCTTCCGCAAAGACCGCTCCCTCCGCAACTCCCTGGTATAGTCTTCCCTTCCCTCCCGCTCTACCCCTTCCCCGGGCACTTTCCCTTGCAACCGCAAGAGATACTACACTTGTCCCTTTACCTCCCCCCTCCACTCCTTTCAGGGACCCAAGCAGTCCTTCCAGGTCCGACAGAGGTTCACCTGCACCTCCTCCAACCTCATCTACTGCATCCGCTGCTCCAGATGCCAGCTGATCTATATCGGTGAGACCAAGCGGAGGCTTGGCGATCGTTTCGCCGAACACCTCCACTCGGTCCGCATTAACCAACCCGACCTCCCGGTGGCTCAGCACTTCAACTCCCCCTCCCACTCCGTATCCGACCTCTCGGTCCTGGGCCTCCTCCACGGCCAGAGTGAGCAACACCGCAAGTTGGAGGAACAGCACCTCATATTCCGCTTGGGGAGTCTGCATCCTCTGGGCTTGAACATTGAATTTTCTCAATTCTGTTAACCCTTGCTGTCTCCTCCCCTTCCCACCTCTCCCTCAGCCCCCGGGCTCCTCCTCCTCCTTATTCCTTTCTTCTCCCCGCCCCCCTCACCTCCCATCAGTCTGAAGAAGGGTTTCGGCCTGAAACGTTGCCTATCTCCTTTGCTCCTTAGATGCTGCTGCACCCACTGAGTTTCTCCAGCCTTTTGTGTACCCTCGATTTTCCAGCATCTGCAGTTCCATCTTTAACACCATGGGCTTGGTCTCCTGGAGAGGCGCCCAATCCAGGCGAGCCCCAGGCTGCGGCAGGGCCTCCAGCCATTGCCGTGGTCCTGATCTTCCAGCGAATCTTCATCCCTCTCCTCACTCTGCCAGCTTCGCCGCTCGCGCTCAGTGGGGCTGACCTTGAGAGCCCGGAAGATGACGACCTGGAGTCTCTGACTGGCCCTTTGTTCTTGCCGTCGTCTCCCTGAGCCCTCCTCTCCGGTTTTCCGGACCTCTGGAAACGAGCAGGGGACTGTCTCAGCGGCTTCCCGACACTGGCCGCGGCCTGCCGGTCCTTCCTTGCGCAAATGACAATAAGCTCGACTTAATTTGACTTGACACGCGGACCAGCCCTGGTCACAATGTCTCCATTGGTTGCTCACTGACCAGAATTTCAGATTAGGGTTCATTAACTTTTATTATCCAATTGGGCTGCTTTCACAAAGAAACTCATGTGAGTTTGAAATTTAAGATACACACAAAATGCTGGAGTAACTCAGCGGGACAGGCTGCCTGACTCGTTGAGTTACTCCAACATTGTGTGTCTATCTTCAGTGTAGAGCAGCATTTGCACTTCCTTCCCACACAATGGGTTTGAAATTGCTCACTTTAGTTTGGTATAGTTTAGTATAGTATACAAATATACTTGGCCTTGAGAGTTTCTGGTTAAACTATGGGCAGAGGTGCCTCCAAAATAGTACTATTCACTGAGGGGCGCAGCCCCGAAGTGAATAGTACTATTTTGGAGGCACCGAGGCCAATAGTTTAACCAGAAACTCGAAATAAGGCCAAGGATATTTGTTTTATATTTGGCATCAAACATTTAAACAAGAATAATTGCTTACCTTAAATCTTCTCTGAAGTAATAAAGTCATCCAAATCTTCGTCAGTAAACTGACCAAATCGCCTAGTACTGGACGCCGCCATCTTCGTATCGAGCAGACGATTGAACTTGTTTACAAATTTACATCGCGCGCTATACTCCCGAGTAAAGCTGTGATATCATTTCCCCACATAGCACATACTATTGGCAAAATGTCGTCATAAAAGTGATGTCATTTTGCAAATAGTAAATCGTGGAGTGTCAACATGCCAACATTCTGAAATAGCTGAAAATATATGAAATCACGTGACGCTCTCTCAACCAATCGCTAGAGGATAAATGTTTGATGCCAAATATAATTTACTTTAGTTAGCGTGGAAACAGGTCCTTTGGCCCACCCGGTCCGCGCCGACCACCCATATACAAGTTCTATTCTACACACCAGAGATAATTTACAGAAGCTAGTTAACCCACAGTACAAACCTGCCCGTCTTTGGCATGTGGAAGGAAACCGGAGCACCCCGATGAAACCCACAGGGTCAGAGAGAGAACGTGCAAACTCCGTACAGCCAGCACCCTTAGTCAGGATCTCTGTGGCTGTAAGGCAGCAACTCTACCGCAGCGCCACTGTGCCGCTGTGATGGAAAGTTTTAACGTTCAAGCTTCTGAGGCTTTTGACATGGTCAATGCTCTCAGCATATTGCCCCCCCCCCCTGCTGGGGGGACTTGGGACTGGAGGGGCATAGACGGAGGACAATGGGGCCGGGATTCAACGCTGACTGGAGTAGTGCGATCTCCTCTTGGAGGGTTGAGAATTATCTACCCCACCGAGATACGGATCCGGAGTCACTGAGTTTATCCAAGGCTGCCACAGATCAATCGGGGGGGGGGGGGGGGGGGGGGGGATGAGCAGCCATTGAATGGCAGATGAGGCTCGAGAGGATGGAAGGTTTAGTTCTGCACCGATTTCCTCTGTTAGCAACCATCACACAATCGCCATTCATACCTTAGCCTCAACATTTTCCTCTTCTCTCTCTTTTGTTTTGTTAGTTTTGTGTAGAACCTGTTTTGTTGCAACAGCAGAGGTGGGATCTGAACATTAACTGTGTCGGAAGAAAACACCTCAGGACTACACGAGTTGCAGAGAATGCCTGGTGGGGAGCCGGAAGGTTCTAAGTACAGAGTCCGTCAGTCCAGAATTCCGATTGCTTAACTCAGTAACTCAGTCTTGGAAAATCCACATTATCCTTGACACCTTACAACTGTAACAGCGCATGCAACACTTAGAAGCAGTACAGAGCTGCCTATTCATGTTATTCCCTTTATCACATGTTGTATCTGTACACTGCGAATGGCTCGATTGCAATCATGTATTGTCTTTCTGCTGGCTGGTTAGCGCGCAACAAAAGCTTTTCACTGTACCTCCGTGCACACGCGACAATAAACTAAACTCCAACTAAACTCAAAGAACAAACGTTAGATCACATTTTAAAAATGTCTGAAGAAGGGTCACCTACCCAAAGGGTCACCTATCCATTTTCTCCAGAGATGCTGCCTGACCTGCTGAGTTACTCCAGCGTTTTGTGTCTATCTTTGGTATAAACCAGCGTCTGCGGTTCCTTTTTATTACATCCCGGCCCAAAATGCCGCCCGATCATTCCCTCCACACACGCTGCCTGACCTCTGATGAATTACTCCAGCACTTTGTGCTTTGCTCGAGATAACAACATCTGCAGTTCCTCATGTCTGCCTTTTAAAAAGTACCGGGATATACACTTGCCACGTTGTAACTTGCAAGGCCAAGGATCATGAAGTGGGATTTGAGTGAATAATTCCGTAATTTAATAAATATTTTGCGAGAGAGAATGGGCTAAATGGTTTCATGGCTAATTGCAATAAATCTCTATGATTTTATTCCAGATGCCATGATATTACCAGGCAATTATCTTGCGTGAACTGTTGTTTTTAGAGATACAGCATGGAGATGGGCCCTTCGGCCCACCGGGTCCATGCTGCCCATTGATTACCCGTTCACACTATGCTATCACTCTTTCTCATCTACTCCCTACATATTATGGGCAATTTTTACAGAAGCCAATTGACCTACAAACCCGCATGTCTTTGGGATGTGGGAAGAAGCCGGAGCACCCGGAGAAAACCCGCGCAGCCACAATGGGGCTGGAAACTCTACACAGACAGCAGCCGAGGTCTGGATTGAACCTGGGCCTCCAGCAGTCTGAGTGAGGCAACAGCTCAACCAGCTTTATCACCCAGAGAGTGGCAAATACCTGAAATGCACTGGCTTAGAACTGGTTAAAGTGGAGTCGGCATGGACATGGTGAACTAGAGGGCCTGTTGCAACATAAATTGTCACTGGTGTGTGTGTAGGGAGTGGGTGAGAAAGTGGAAAAACGTAGAACTATTGTGAATGGGTGATGGATGGAGGGCAAGGACTTGGTGGGCTGAAGAGCCTGTTTGCATCTTGTGTCTCTAAACTAAACTAAGCTAAACTAAACTAAACTTAACTAAACTATAATTCTTCTTCTTCTTGCGTGTGGCGTGCACAGCCTGTAGTTGTGGGACAACTTGTTCTATTTGATCTTATTTGATTGTGCACGCCAGGTTGATTGCATTCGTCGAAAGAGGGCGAAGGTTGCAATCTCCCACTCCATTAAACTAAACTGAAACTGAAACAAATTAAAAGACTTAAAAACACCAGAAAACGATTTAAAACACGTTAACACATTCATGTTAACACAATTGATTCAAAAACTGTATATCACCAAATGCATACGTTCCTCCCTCAGAACCACTCCTCTCCATTGAAATGATTAGTGCGGGTGGTCAGAGGTTAAGGGGAGAAGGCAGGAGAATGGGGTTAGATCGATTGGCCATGATTGAATGGCAGAGTAGACCTGATGGGCTGAATTCTACTCCTATCACTTACTGTTTGACCTGATGACTATACACACAATTCCTGTGCCGAGTCTAACACAATAGCAGGCAGATCACAGTGCAGACTGGAATTCCCCTGATGGTTTCCCTGAGAGGTCCAACCCCAGAAGAATGTTAAGATGTTGGTGACGTAGGTCTCTGAAGATGTTTGGGTCTTCTATGTTGCCGCTCCCAATCTCCCTGATAGTTGCAGAGAATGATGACGGCGTGGAAGTTGCTCTTAATTCCGTCAGAAGCTGCCTCCAGAGGAGGCCAAAAGGTAATCTAGTTACAACGTTTCCGCACAGTTGTACCCACTTGTGAAGTCTTAATAGCAATTTTTAAATGTAATTAATTGGAAAATATATTAGAGTGCATTGATGCACACAACAGTTTTATTAAGTAGGTATTTAATAACATGTCATTAGTGTAAATGAGAGAATGCGTTCAACCCTATCTAAACTTTGGATCCTAGCTCACCTTGTCACTTCGCACGGTCTACGTTTATATAAACAACCAAGTCATCTGGCAACAGGCACCTTGACGGGGGTATAAGTGCAGGTAGAGGGACACTGGCCTCCAACGATCATGCTGTTTGTTTAATAAACAAGATTCGCAAGGGCTGTGATCCGTTCTCTTTGATGAAGAGGCAGCAACTGGAAAGGGATAAGGGAAACATTGTTAAATAAAGAATTATGGCGAGAATCTGGAATTCTCTGCCACAGAAGGTAGTTGAGGCCAGTTCATTGGCTATATTTAAGAGGGAGTTAGATGTGGCCCTTGTGGCTAAAGGGATCAGGGGGTATGGAGAGAAGGCAGGTACGGGATACTGAGTTGGATGATCAGCCATGATCATATTGAATGGAGGTGCAGGGAGAATTGCCTACTCCTGCACCTATTTTCTATGTTCTATGTTTCTACGTAACCCTTACCGGAGACATTGGGTGGTCCATGGTTGCGAAATTTGGAAGGCTCTCTCATTTGATGGTTGGACGGACTAGAGCATCAGGTATCCCAGGCACTACCATAAACAAAGGCTGCACTATCATCCAGCATATATGTTACTATCTTGCTACCCAAATAGTAGATGAGTGTTTGAAGGCACCGTGCCTGTAATCGCTGGAGTTTGGAAGGATGAAGGGGTACAACATTGAAATCTACCGAATAGTGAAAGGCCTGGATAGAGTGGAAGTGGAGAGGACGTTACCACTAGTTGGAGAGTCTCGGACCAGAGGCCACAGCCTCAGAATTAAAGGACTTACCTTTACGAATGAGATGAGAATGACTTTCTTCAGTCAGAGAGTGGAGAATCTGTGGAATTCATTGCTACAGATGGCTGTGGGGAGGCCAAGTCAATTGATATTTTTTAAGGTGGAGATTGACAGATTTTTGATTAGTACGGGTGTCGGGGGGGGTCAGGGGGAGAAGGCAGGAGAATGCTGTTGAGAGGGAAATAGCTCAGCCATGATTGAATGGCGGAGTAGACGTGATGGGCCGAATGGCCTTATTCTGCTCCTCGGACTTATGAACTCGTGAATTTATGAACTTAGATGATGTAAGAAGTCAAATAGAACATAATACATAGAAAAAGTACAGTACAGGAACAGGCCCTTTGGCCCACAATGTCTGTGCTGAAGATGCCAGGTTAAAATAATCTCATCTGCTTCTTCATGACCCCATATTCCTCCATCCCCTGCACGTCCATGTGGTGCATCGGAAAGTTCTCAAAATTCCACTATTGTGATGGGCCACAAGTTCAATCATCTTGAGGTGGTTAATTTTCATTTTCAGAGTTCCCACTGCAGAGCTTTGTGCTTGTACGAGTTCCCGCCGGCCAGCGACCACCTTGTACACGGGCCTTCTCACACCAGAGACAATTTTTTACAACTTACCGAAGCAAATTAACCGCCAAACCTGTACGTCTTTGTAGCGCGGGAGGAAACCGGAGCACCCGGAGAAAACCCGCGTTGTCGCAGACAGCGCAGACTCTGTGCAGACAGCACCCGTCATCAGGGTCAAACCCAGGTCTCTGGCACCGTTGCAACAAAGTGCCGCCCCCACAAGATTATCATCGTCATCACCATCATCGTTGAAAACATCAACGGGCACGGGGCCTCACAACGCTGTCTACGACAGTGATCGCAACTTCGACTGAAGTGTGGGTGGCCGTTGGCTCGCCAGGAGCTCATCCGCCCTTTGACAGGTCTTGTTTCTGGTCCTGCTGGGGGTCCGCAGCCCCCTCCTCACCTGGCAAACCAGGTGGGGGAGACGGTTTAGTCAATAGACAATAGACAATAGACAATAGGCGCAGGAGTAGGCCATTCGGCCCTTCGAGCCAGCACCGCCATTCAATGTGATCATGGCTGATCATCCCCAATCAGTACCCCGTTCCTGCCTTCTCCCCATATCCCCTGACTCCGCTATCTTTAAGAGCCCTATCTAGCTGGCCAACTATCAGACCATGAAGCAGGTAGCACGGAATTACGTGGCGGTGGGCGGGGGGGGGGGGGGGGAGGGGAGGAACTCCCCCCGATTAACTTTTGGATAAATTACATTCATTAGGGATTTCATTACAATGACCCCAGACATCCTTTGGAAATTGATGTAGAGCACATTACTTTAAAGTGTAGTTGTTGACAAGATGTTAAACCCACTTTAAGCTGCAGAGCAGAAATACCCATGATGGAGGTGTGGAGCTAATCTTTAACACTATCATTTGAGGGATTCAAGTAGTGACCACATGCCAACAGGTATCTCCTCCTATTGACACCATGAGGCTTAACCAAGTACTTGGACCAGTGAATGGGGTTTTGGTTTGATGGCAGCAACAGGGACGATCCGATCCCTCTGCACCATAAACCTTTGAGATGAATGGGAACCAAACCTCCTGAGAGCAGCTGAACAGCTGCCACAATCATTCAGCCCTGCTGAGATCAGAAAGGCGAAAGTGCGGCACGGTGGCGCAGCCGGTAACGTTGCTGCCCTACGGCGCCAGAGACCCGGGTTCGATCCTCACCAACGGGTGCTTGTCTGTACGGAGTTTGTACGTTCTCCCTGTGGGTTTTCTCCGGGATCTCCGGCCTCCTCCCACACTCCAAAGACGTGCAGGTTTGTAGGCTAATTGGCTTTGGTGAGTTGTAAAATTGTCCCTTGTGTGTAGGATAGTGTTAGTGCACGGGGATCGCCGGTCGGTGCGGGCTCAGTGGGCTGGAGGACCTGTTTCCGCGCTGTATCTCTAAAACGAAAAGAACTAAGCCTAAAACATTGTTTGCTGTTATAGCATCTAGTGAGTAAGACCTACAGCCAGAAACATACTCGTTCCCTATTGTCTGATACCATATCTAAAGCTCCTGTGGAGTAAATAATTCTCCTTCTTAAAAGGCCTGAAACTTAAATACATTACTGATAAATTCTGAGCCATAGGTATTATGTACAGCATTTCACTGAGGCCCAGTCTCAAGTGAATAATTTGGCATTATTCTGCAACTGGAGCGCCAACGATGAAGAGGGGGGTTAGTTAGCACAGTTTTGAGTAATCCTTCTCTTGATATTAGGTACTGCAGTTACATAGTTACAGCAAGTGATGGAACGGCATGGTACTGTAATTGCCTTCATCGCCCAGTTATAAATGTGCCAACTTGCTTCTTTGGGATATCAAGTCCTCTCCGCCAATTTATTTGATCAGATCTACTGTATTCGGCTGGGGAAACATCTTTCGTCAATGTTAGGAAAATAGACGGTTCTTTGCTCATAGGATGCTCGCACAGATATTACTCAGACCCATACTATTTTAATGCCGAACAAAATGGCCACCAAGACAACCATTTTAAATTGAAAAATGTTGATCATATTGGAGCCTAAAGAAATGGGGTTTTTTTGATAGAGACAGGAGACTTTAAGTTTGTACAAAGATTCATTTCATCTTTTCACGGGCACAATGGAAGCTGATTTGTATCTCCAAGGGTTGCTTCTGGCACTTTACTACCAGAGCTAACTGCCTTAATGTTGGGACGACAGGGATGTCTGGGGTTATGGGGAGAAGGCAGGAGAATGGGGTTGAGAGGGAGAGATAGATCAGCCATGACTGAATGGCGGAGGAGACTCGATGGGCCGAATGGCCTAATTCTGTTCCTATCACACGAACGTATGAACTAATTCTTCTCCTCTCTCTCTCATAATCTTAACAACTGCGCTGATTCTTACAGCATTCCCATCCCTCTTCTTATTCCTCCACTATTCTCTCTCATATAAGTTTCATCTCCCTCTATTCCCCTGCACATTCCTGCACTCAAGGGATGATTTACAGTGGCCAATACAGTGGGCGGCACAGTGGCGTAGCAGTAGAGTTCTGCTCTTATAATTTATGAACTTATGACATGTCAAATAGTTCTGAATGGCTGGGCAGTTTTCAAAGATCATGGCGCAAATATCAATAAAATGTCCCCAAGAAACTTCATAACATTTGAATCTTCAGAGAAGAAATTGGCATTAGGCTTCCTAAAGGATATTTACATGGTTGATGCATGTGGAGGGTGTATGGAACAAGCTGCCACAGGAGGTAGTTGAGGCAGGGTCTAAGACAACGTTTAAGAAACAGTTAGACAGGTACATGGTATGGAGTGATATGGGCCAAATGCTGGCAGGTGGGACGAGTGTAGCTGGGACACACTGGCCAGTGTGGGCAAGTTGGGCCGAAGGGCCTGTTTCCACGCAGTATCACTCTATGACTCGATGACATAAGGCTTGGTCAGAGAGCTAGATTTTAAGTAGATAAAGCAGATAAAGTAGTAAGATTGTTAAGGGCTTGGACACGCAAGATGCAGGAAACATGTTCCTGATGTTGGGGGAGTCCAGAACCAGGGGCCACAGTTTAAGAATAAGGAGTAAGCCATTTAGAACGGAGACAAGGAAACACTTTTTCTCACAGAGAGTGGTGAGTCTGCGGAATTCTCTGCCTCAGAGGGCGGTGGAGGCGGGTTCTCTGGATGCTTTCAAGAGAGAGCTAGATAGGGCTCTTAAAAATAGCGGAGTCAGGGGATATGGGGAGAAGGCAGGAACGGGGTACTGATTGGGGATGATCAGCCATGATCATGCTGGCTCGAAGGGCCAAATGGCCTACTCCTGCACTTATTGTCTATTGCCTATTGCCTAAATCATTCTTATTTTGGTGGAGGGTACACAATAGGCTGGAGAAACTCAGCGGGTGCAGCAGCATTTGCATCTGCTGAGTTTCTCCAGCCTTTTGTGTACCCTCGATTCTCCAGCATCTGCAGTTCCTTCTTTAACACTTATTTTGGTGGAAAAGGTTTTAAACATCAGATAAGGATTTTGTTAAAATGTTGATGTAATATCCACTTACTATACAGAACACTGCTATCATCAACCAAAAGTCTTGCTTCTCCAATACAGAGATGAAGGCTTGAGGCCTAAACAATACAAGCAATGCCAAGGGTTCATCTCAATTAGCATGAGTTATTGTTTTGAATTTTTCCCTTTCAGTTTTTCGGGACTTGTTCGGCCTGATTAGAGTGGTTATGGTGAGGATGTTTACACCAGCGGGAGAGTCTCGGACCATAATGCACAGCCTCAGAATAAAAGGATGAACCACTAGGAAGAGATGAGAAGGGGTTTCTCTAGTCAGAGGATGGTGAATCTGTGGAATTCATTGCCACAGGCAGCTGTCGCGGCCAAGTCAATGGATATTTTATCCAGCGGTAGAGTTGCTGCCTTGCAGCGGCAGACACCCGGGTTCGATCCTGACCACGGGTGCTATCTGTATGGGGTTTGTACATTCTGCCTGTGACTTGCGTGGGTTTTCTCTGGGATTTCCAGTTTCCTCCCACACTCCATAGAAGTACAAGTTTGTAGGCAAATTGGCTGGGTAAAAATTATAAATTGTCCCGAGCGTGTGCGGGATTGTGTCAGTGTGCAGGGCTCGCTGGTCGGCGCGGACTGGGTGGGCCGCAGGGCCTATCTCTGTGTTGTATCTCTGAACTAAACTAAACTAAACCTTTATGGTCTGTTTTGTCTCTATCGCAAGTGAATCTTAAAAATGTCGCCCCCTTTAATAATTCATACTTTCCGGGGGGAAAGGGTGATGATGAGGACTGCTTTTTGCGACCATTATAAGTGAACTATATTCACTTCGATAAGAATCAGTCCACAACCCTAAACCTGCCAGCAGTCCCCACCCACCACCCACAATATTCTTATTTCATGTGTCAAAGGAAATTTCTCCTCACTGCTGTTATGTTAACTTATTGCCAATGTGGCAAGAACCTTGTAATTGCTGCACAACATTCCATGACTAATTAACGCTGTGATTCATAATGGTAGTCCTTGTGGTCTGCTCCATTATTAGCCAGGCAACGAGGAGTCTGCTGGTGAAACTCACCCAAACTCACTTATCCTCGGTAGTCCTCTGCGGAGACAAAGTGCTGGTCGAGAACCTGCTTCCAGTCTAGATGCCTGAAACGTCGATCATCCCTTTGCCCGCGCATACGCTGCCTGACTCGATGTCGGGTGTTGGACTGCTCATGGATGCTCAGCCATGATCATATTGAACGGTGGCGCTGGTTCGAAGGGCCGAATGGCCCGCACCTGCACCTATGTTCTATGTTGTTCCTCCAGCAGCTTACTTTTGCTCCAGATTCCAGCGTTGAGGCCGCATTTTGAGTATAGTGTTCCGTTTTGGACACGGTGTTGTAGGAAAGATGTTGTCAATCTGGAGAGGGTGCGGAGAAGACTTACGAGGATGTTGCCAGGACTTGAGTGCCTGAGCTGTAGGGGGAGGTTGAGCGGGATGAGACTCTATTCCTTGGAGCGCAGGAGGATGAAGGGTGATCTTAAAGAGGGGTACAAAATCATGAGAGGAATAGATCGGACTGACGCAAAGAGTCCGTTGCCCAGAGTAAGGGAATCAACAACCAGAGGACATAGGATTGTAGGTGAGGGGAGAAAGATTTAATAGGAACCTCAGGGCTAACTATTTCACACAAAGGGTGGTGGCTGTATGGAACGAGCTGCCGGAGGAGGTAGTTGAGGCAGGGACAGAATTTTGGAGAGATATGGACCAAAGGCAAGCAGGTGAGACTAGTGTAGAATGGACATGTTGGCAGGTTTAGGCAAGTAGGGCCGAAGGGCCTGTTTCCACGCTGTCAGGCGTTATGACTCTATATCTCTATCTGCAGTCTCCAAGATATTGTGCGATTCACCTCTACTCATTGTGGACTCGGGACTTTGCCTATGGAACCAGGGTGTTACAATGCTGGGAACTATATTCTGCACTCTGTATCTTCCTGTTTGCTTTATCTATTGTACTTCAGTTCGACTTGATTGTATTTATGTACGGTGTACTTGACCTGTTTGGTGAACATACAAAACAAAGCTCTTCACTGTACCTCGGTACATGTGATCATAATATCCCTCAACCTCAATTACTCTGCATCTGCCCTTTTGCCCTACCAATCGTATTTGCGTTTGACTTGATGTTTAAGAAGGAACTGCAGATGCTGGAACAATCGTAAGTAGACAAAAAATGCTGGAGAAACTCAGCTGGTGAGGCAGCATCTATGGAGAAAAATAGTAGGCGACGTTTCGGGTCGAGGCCCTTCTTCCGACTGATGTCGGGGGGGGAAAGAAAGGAAGAGGCGGAGACAGTAGGCTTGTGGGGGAGCTGGGAAGAGGAGGGGAAGGAGGGAGAAAGCAAGGACTACCTGAAATTAGAGAAGTCAATGTTCATACCGCTGGGGTGTAACCTACCCATTGCCTTTTTATATGACATTGTCTAATCAGATTGGATAGTATGGATCACTGTACATGGCAATAATGAACCTTAACAGGATCTTCACTAGCCATTATAGTTTCAAGAGAGAGCTAGATAGGGCTCTTGCAGATAGCAGAGTCAGGGGATATGGGGAGAAGGCAGGAACAGGGTACTGATTGTGGATGATCAGCCATGATCATATTGAACACTGGCTCGAAGGGCCGAAGGGCCTACTCCTGCACCTATTGTCTATTGTCTATTGTCTAATGTAAGGCAACTGTTACTTCTGTGCCGTGTAATATCTCATAGTAACATCTTAGTTTCATTAGTTTGCAAAATGTGTTTGGAGCTATTTAACTCAGTACGTTCAAGTGTTTGGATTTGTTTCTAAGGGTGCTCAATGGTTGGCCACCTAAAATGCCTGGCAAAAATGCTGGAGTAACTCAGCGGGTCAGGCAACATCTCTGGAGAAAAGGAATGGGTGACATTTCAGGTCGGAACCCTTCTTCAGACTCAAGGATAGAATGGTGGGGGGGGGGGGAGGGGGAAGGCTGTGGGTAAGGCACTGTAAGTGAGAAAAGACCAGAAGTCTATGGTTCCATTAAGGTCGAGTCGCAGGTAGATAAGGTGGTCAAAAAAGGCATTTGGCACTTTGGCCTTCATCACTCAGAGCATTGAGTATAGAAGTTGGGAGGTCTTGTTGCAGTTGTATAAGACGTCGGTGAGACCGCATTTGGAGTATTGTGTTCAGTTCTGGGCACCAGGTTATAGGAAAGATATTGTTAAGCTTGAAAGGGTTCAGAAAAGATTTACGAGGATGTTGCCAGGACTAGAGGGTGTGAGCTATAGGGAGAGGTTGAGTAGGCTGGCTCTCTATTCCATGGAGCGCAAGAGGATGAGGGGCGATCTTATAGAGGTGCACAAATTCATGAGAGGAATAGATCGGGTAGATGCACAGAGTCATTTACCCAGAATAGGGAAACTGAGGACTAGAAGACATAGGTTCAAGGTGAAGGGGAAAAAGATTTAATAGGAATCCGTGGGGTCATTTTTTCACACAAAGGGTGGTGGGTGTATGGAACAAGCTGCCAGAGGAGGTAGTTGAGGCAGGGACTATCCCATCGTTTGAGAAACAGTTAGACAGGTACATGGATAGGACAGGTTTGGAGGGGTATGGACCAAGCGCAGGGATGTGGGACTAGGGTAGCTGGGACATTGTTGGCCGGTGTGGGCCGAAGGGCCTGTTTCCATACTGTATCACTCTATGACTCTATGACAAATCAGGGCCAAATCAGGAGGAGACATCTGCCCATGATCGTCCACCTTGTGGGCAGCTTAGAGACTGTGTTGAGCCAAGGTGGAGGAAACCAGAATGTAATGGTATGTTTCAGAGGCTGCAAAATAATCTGTGGGTGGACACAGAAAGCTGGGGTAACTCAGCGGGTCAGACAGCATCTCGTTGCCTGCCCCGCTGAGTTACTCCGGCTTTTTGTCTCTATCTTCGGTTTAAACCAGCATCTGCAGTTCCTTCTCACACAAGTCATCTTTGGGATGAGTGACCTGAAGGTTTCCAGCAGTTCAGTTTAGTTGAGAGATACAGCGTGGAGGCAGGCTCATCAGCCCGCCTGTGTTCATTCACGCTGACCACTGATCACCCCTTCACGCTGGTTCTGTGCCGTTCCCACTCTCTCATCCACTCTCTACACATTAGGGGGGGCAGTGACAGAGGCAAAACAACCCACAGACAGACCTGCGCGCACGCCTCTGTGATGCGGGAGGAAAACTGAGCGCCCGGAGGAAACCCGCGTGGTCGCAGGGGAGAGTGTGCAAACTCCACGCAGACAGCACCCGAGGTCAGGATCGAACCTGGGTCTCTGGCGTTGTGAGGCGGCAGCTCTACAACGCCTGCCAACTGTGTCACCAAGTGGCCAAAGGAAATCGAGCGCGTTCTTCCTCCCACATCCCAGAGACGGGTGCAGGTTTGTGGGTTTGTCTGCCTCTGTAATTGAACACATACGCTGAAGGTAGTTGAGGCCAGTGCGTTGGCTATATTTAAGAGGGAGTTAGATGTGGCCCTTGTGGCTAAGGGGATCAGGGGGTATGGAGAGAAGGCAGGTACGGGATACTGAGTTGGATGATCAGCCATGATCATATTGAATGGCGGTGCAGGCTCGAAGGGCCGAATGGCCTGCTCCTGCACCTATTTTCTATGTTTCTATGTTAACAATTATTGATGATGTTGAGTGCCTCTACAGTTTAGCAGAGCTGCTGCCTCACAGCTGGACTGATTCAGGTCCAATCCCAACCTCTGGCGCTGTCTGTGCGGAATTTGCACGTTCAACCTGTGAGAGTGTGGGTTTCCTTTGGGTGTTCTGACTTTGTTCCGCGTCCTAAAGACATACTGGGAGGTTAATTGGCCACTGTAACTCTGTGTGGTGCAGACTGGTGGTGGGTATGTGCGGTGAACAGGATATGGGTGGAGATTTAGTGGGGGGGGAGGGAATGGGATTACTCTTGTGAGCTGAATTTGACTCGGTGGGCTGAATGGTCTAACCTATCTCTCAAAGTGGGACACATGGCGCTGGAGTAACTCAGCGGGTCAGGCAGCATCTCTGGAGAACATGGATAGGTGACCTTTCAGGTCGGGACACCCTTCTTCAGCCTGAAGGAAGGTCCCAACCCGAAACGTCGCCTATTCCTTTATCTCCAGACATGCTGCCTGACCCGCTGAGTTACTCCAGCGCTTGGTGTCTATCTTTGGTATAAACCAGCAACTGCAGTTCCTTTTTATGACATTCTTTGTAAAGTGCGACTTGCCTGATCAGTCATCGCTCACAGACCCTTCAGTCAAGGCGGGAAACTGGGGACTGGCCAGAATGCTACATATTTCAGGTCGTCCAGTTAATCGACTGAGCCGGAGATCTTTACCTCCTTCAAAAAAAAAATAATGTCGGAATGTCCTTCCCATTGTTGCAGCACTTGAGTGAGTGTCAGAACATCCTGGGGTCAGACACCCCCAAAATAACTGATGATCACCCCTTTCATCCCCTATCCACCCCATGTGTCTATACACTGTAAAATGGTAGATAGTAATCCTGTGTGGTCTTTGTGCTGACTGGTTAGCACGCAACAAAAAACGTTTCACTGTACCTCGGTGCACGTGACAATAAACGGAACTGAGAACAAAACGTTTATCGTTTTTTCTGGGACTCTGTGAAGTCGTTACCTTCAGCACCCAGTGGGTCGCTGGGCATGTCCCACGCCTAGGCAGGGTTCTGTCTGCAAAAGCAGCCTCTCCCTAGCATTAGAGGAGGTGGCCAGAGGATCTGGGGTGACAGAGGAACTGAAGGAAATCCACATTAGGCAGGAAATAGTGTTGGATAGACTGATGGGACTGAAGGCTGATAAATCCCCAGGGGCTGGTGGTCTGCATCCCAGGGTACTTACGGAAATGGCTCGGGAAATCGTGGACGCATTGGTGATAATTTTCCAGTGTTCTATAGACTCAGGATCAGTTCCTGTGGATTGGAGGGTAGCTAATGTTATCCCACTTTTTAAGAGAGGCGGGAGAGAGAAAAAAGGGAATTATAGACCAGTTAGCCTGATCGGTGGTGGGGAAGATGCTGTAGTCAATTATAAAAGATGAGATAGCCCAACATTTGGATAGCAGTAACAGGATCGGTCCGAGTCAGCATGGATTTACGAAGGGGAAATCATGCTTGACTAATCTTCTGGAATTTTTTGAACATGCAACTAGGAAAATGGACAAGGGAGAGCCAGTGGATGTAGTGAACCTGGACTTTCAGAAAGCATTTGATAAGGTCCCACATAGGAGATTAGTGGGCACAATTAGGGCACATGGTATTGGGGGTAGAGTGCTGACATGGATGGAGAAGTGGTTGGCAGACAGGAAACAAAGAGTAGGGATTAACGGGTCCCTTTCAGAATGGCAGGCAGTGACTAGTGGGGTACCGCAAGGCTCGGTGCTGGGACCGCAGCTATTTACAATATACATCAATGATTTGGATGAAGGGATTCAAAGCAACATTAGCAAATTTGCAGATGACACAAAGTTGGGTGGCAGTGTGAACTGTGAGGAGGATGCTATGAGCATGCAGGGTGACTTGGACAGGTTGGGGGAGTGGCCATATGCATGGCAGGGGAAGTTTAATGCGGATAAATGTGAGGCTATCCACTTTGGTAGCAAAAACAGGAAGGCAGATTACTATCTAAATGGCGTCAAGTTGGGAAAAGGGGAAGTACAACGGGATCTGGGGATCCTTGTACATCAGTCTATGAAAGTAAGCATGCAGGTACAGCAGGCAGTGAAGAAAGTAAATGGCATGTTGGCCTTTATAACAAGAGGAATCGAATATAGGAGCAAAGAGGTCCTTCTGCAGTTGTACAGAGAGACTCTAGTGAGACCACACCTAGAGTATTGTGTGCAGTTGTGGTCTCCTAATTTGAGGAAGGACATTCTTGCTATTGAGAGAGTGTAGCGTAGGTTTACAAGGTTAATTCCTGGGATAGCGGGTCTGTCATATGCTGAGAGAATGGAGCGGCTGGGCTTGTACACTCTGGAGTTTAGCAGGATGAGAGGGGATTTCATTGAAACATGTAAGATTGTTAAGGGTTTGGATTGTTAAGAGGTAGGAAACATATTCCCGATGTTGGGGGAGTCCAGAACCAGCGGCCACAGTTTAAGAATAAGGTGCAAGCCATTTAGAACGGAGACGAGGAAACACTTTTTCTCACAGAGAGTGGTGAGTCTGTGGAATTCTCTGCCTCAGAGGGCAGTGTAGGCAGGTTCTCTGGATACTTTCAAGAGAGAGCTAGATAGGGCTCTTAAAGATAGCGGAGTCGGAGGAGAAGGCAGGAACGGGGTACTGATTGGGGATGATCAGCCATGATCACATTGAATGGCGGTGCTGGCTCGAAGGGCCGAATGGCCTCCTCCTGCACCTCTTGTCTATTGTCTAAAAGGATCTCTTGCGCTGAGGTTGGATTTGTACCTTGTGCCTTGGTGACTCAAACGTCAGGGTTTTAGTGCAAGCAGTCTATCGTCCGACCTGTACCGCCACTTTAACATTGATGTACTCTCAAAAGCACTCTACATTCATGCATGAGTGGCGGTGGCTACGGAGCCTGTGACAACAAGGTCCCCTCGGAGCTGGCCGACTGCTTTGGAACTTTGCATCTTGCGCTCTACAGTTGATGGTGTTTTGCGTCCACTTGTGTAGAGGACCAGAGGAAATAGGTTTAGGGTGAAGGGGAAAAGGTTCAAGAGGAATCTGAGCGTTAACGTGTTCCAAACAAAAGGGTGGTGGGGGTATGGAACCAGCTGCCAGAGGAGGCAGTTGAAGCTGGGACTATCCCAACGTTTAAGGAACAGTTGGAGACAGGTACATGGATAGGACAGGTTTGGAGGGACATGGACCAAACACGGGCAGGTGGGACTAGTGTAGCTGGGATAGGTTGACTGGTGTGGGCAAGTTGGGCCGAAGGGCCGGTTTCCGCACTGTATCACTCTGTGACTCTAATTGCGCCTGCCTGCCCCTGCCCTCTGTATCGTAGCCACATATCAACATAAAATATAGGAGCAAATGTCCTTCATGGGTACACTTTGGACTGCACTGACTAATCTGATCTCTTGATCGCAACCCCAATTTCCTGCTTGATTCCCCCTAACTCTCGATGCCCCTGCAGATCAGAAATCTATCTCAGCCTCCACAGCTTTCTGGCATATAGGATTCTAAAAATTAATAACCTTCTCAGCAACAACAAAATAAACCTCCCTCTCATTGTTCACTGTAGGTCGTATTATCCGGAAATGATTTCCCGTATCCGTTGTTCCCGGTGTGGGCTCCTATAGATCGGCGGGAGCAAGCGTAGGCTTCGCGATAGTTTCGCTGAACACTTATGCTCAGTCCGCCTTGTCCTATGCGATCCCCCAGTTGCCAAACATTTTAACTCCCCTTCCCATTCCCACACTGACCTTTCTGTCCTGGGCCTCCTCCACTGTCAGAATGAGGCCACACGCAAATGAGAGGAACACCACCTCATATTTCGCTCGGCCAGCCTACAACCCAGTGGCGTTAACATTGATTTCTCTCATTTCAAGTTGCTTCTGCATCCCCTCCCCTCCCCCTCCCCCTCCCCACCCTAATCGCCCTCCCAGTTCCACTGATCGCATCCTTGTATCTCACACCCAACAATGGACCATTATGGGCTTCACCCTTCCTGAGGTCATTTGTTGCCGGCCGTGATTTGTTCTGGCCTTTTCACATTTCATTTCCAGTTTATTCTCCCCTCCACACACCACCCCTCCTCTACTTTCAGCCAGACCTAGGGTTCCGACCCAAAACGCCACCTATTCTCTTTCTCCAGAGATGCTGCCTGACCCCGCTAAGTTACTCCACCATTTTGTGTCTATCCCGCAGTTCTGGACTCCCCTCCCAGTGGTAATGCCCACACAGCATCAACACTGTCAAAACACCCTCAGAAACTCACCGGATGTATCTGAACTCCAGCGAGTTTAGACTAGTACTGAATACACCACCAAAGCCATTTAGGTGTGTAGTTTTTGTGGTATAAAATTGAAAGCAGCCTACTCTAAATTGTCTAGACTGAGAGTCAAATCACACACACTATGAGTTGGCGAGGAAGATCATTAATGTGCTTAGAAAGCTCATCACTGCAAGCAAATGAAATTATCTGAGTGCAACGTATTAATGATTTCTGCAAGGATCCAGAGAGAATTCAAGTGACCACTGGAAAACATTCAATAAACTCAATTATTTGTTAATAATGAACAAAAAAAAAAAAGAAAAAGCGATATATGTTCCCTGCCAATGTCTGGTGGTTTCATGTTAAACCAATGAAGGATAGTTTTGTCTTTAACACATCAAATTATCTGTGATTTCATCTTGCATAACATTGACTTACTCCGATTTTATGCAATAGAAAAAATAATTATTTTGCATGAATGGATCACAGTCACAGTTGTTTCCAAGTAATTTTGCCTCATTCATAAAATTGGATTGAGTGCTTCCTCTTGGCTCTCTTGCAATCCAGTTTTGGATTCTAAAGAAGGGTCCCCGACCCGAAACGTCACCCATCCTTTGTTGTCCAGCGATGCTGCCTGTCCCGCTGAGCTACTCCAGCACCTTGCGTCTACCTTTGGTGTGCACCAGCATCTGCAGCTCCTGACCAGTACTGGAAGAGGACCTTTGGCCCACAATGTCTCTGCCAAACACGATGGCAAGGTGAACTGATCGCATCTGCCTGCATGCGATCCAAATCCCCCCATTTCTGCAGCTGATCGTTCCAAGGGAACGGAGGGTTTGTAGGTTAATTGGCTCTAGATGTATTCAATACAGAGTTAGATATACCTTAGGTTAGTTTAGTTTAGAGATACAGTGTGGAAACAGGCGCTACGGCCCACCGAGACCGCGCCGACCAGCGATCCCCGCACATTAACACCATCCTACCTACACTGGGGACAATTTACACATTACACTAAGCCAAGTAACCTACAAACCTGTACGTCTTTGGAGTGTGGGAGGAAACCGAAGATCTCGGAGAAAACCCACGCAGGTCACGGGGAGAACGTGCAAACTCCGTACAGACAGGCACCCGTAGTCGGGATCGAAGCCGGGTCTCTGGCGCAGTCAGCGCTGTAGAGCAGCAACTCCACCTCTGTGCCACCGTGCCCTTAGGGCTAATGGAATCAAGGGATATGGGGAGAAAGCAGGAACGGGGGGGGGGGGTTACTGATTTCGGATGATTTGCCATGATCATATTGAATGGCGGCACTGGCTCGAAGGGCCGAATGGCCTCACCCCTGCACCGATTTTTCTATGTTTCTAGTGTGTAGGATAGTGCTAGTCACGGGGTAATTGTCACTGTCCTGGGATGCGTGTGGCTGGGAGCTCTTGGGGAAACATGGTCTGACTCCCAGTGTGCTGAATTGCTGGCTCTGTGCGTTATTCACACATATCCACGGGCACCCATTTCCTCCCTCTCAACACCCTCCGACATCCTGACCACTGATTCATGTCCCCCGTAGACCCACCCAGACTACATTCCAAATTACAATGACTGCCCCTTCCCTCACGCAGGCATCCGTGGTAATGGCCTTACAGTGCTGTTTCAAAGGTACTTTATTATCATGTGTACTTGGACAAGTGAAACGCTTTGTTTTTTGCATACAATCCAGTAAAACCATACAGCAGACTGCACCTTGGTAGTACACAAGTGTTGCCACATTTCTGGTGCTAACAAAGCTACATAAAGTGCATCAAACAGACTTATCTTCCGCTCACAGCGGCGAACCAGGACCGGGTCTCCCTATGATCTTGGTGCCCCCCCCCCCCCCCGTCAGGCCCCCGTTCAATCTCAGAGGCCACTTCTGGCCCCCCCCCCCCATCGTTCCCAGTATCAAGCTCAATCCACCACAATCATGGGTTCAATATCCTCTAAACACCAACCACAGGCTTGATAGGGCTCAAGGCCAACTACCCCATTCATAAGATCATAGATCGTAAGTGATAGGAGCCGAATTAGGCCATTTAGCCCATCAAGTCTACTCTGCCATCCAATCAGGCTTGATCTATCTGTCCCTCTCAACCCCATTCTCCTGCCTTCTCCCCATGACCCCTGACAATCATACTCATCAAGAATCTATCCATCTCTGCCTTAAGAATATCCACTGACCTGGCCTCCACAGTCTTCCGTGGCAAAGAGTCCCACAGATTTGCCACCCTCTGATTTAATTCTAAACTAATTCCAGCCTTGATTGTACTTTTTGCAATGAACCGTTGATGCAAACAGTAGATGGCCTATCATGTGTCCACCATTCCCACACTGGAACTTGGAGGTAAACACCTTTGGATGCCACCTCTTCCAAATCCATCTCGTTCTCCCTTGGGAATTTAGGAATCAAACTGGTGTGCTGTTTGTGGTTGAGGTTTAGGGTGGCGATCTGGACTGAGTTGGGATCCAATGCAGAGACCTTGGCCATTACCGTGCGTGCGGGTTTGAGAGAAGACGGAATGGCCATAAAGAGGCAGCAAAATCAGAATCGATTTAAGAACTGCCAAGTCCCGTCACGGAGACGTTTCCTTTACCCAAGCGGCAGCCTTCTCTGGGGCAAACCTCCATGATTAATTACTGCATGATAAGTTTAGTTTAGTTTAGAGATACATTGCGGAAAGAGTCCCTTCGGCCCACCGAGTCCGCGCCGACCAGCGATCCCTGCACATTAACTCTATCCTACACACACGCGGGACAATTACACATACACCAAGCCAATTCACCTACAAACCTGTACGTGGGAGGAAACCAAAGGTCTCTGGGAAAACCTGGGAGAAGGTACAAACTCCAAACTCCCGAGTCGGGATCGGACCTGGATCTCCGGAGCTGCAGGCGCTGTAAGGGCAGTCACTCTACCACCGCTGTGCCACCGTGCCCCCCTGAAGCAAACCTTGGCATTCGACCATGGATATGCTTAGAACCAAATACAGGAAGACACAAACAATTCAGAGCTGACAGAAACAGTTTATCCTGGCCTTTAAATGGAAAACCACACCAGAGGGGAGAAAACAGGGGAATGGGACATGCTAGACCACTCTCCATTGACACTTACCCTACATATCGCTACTAATCAATGCTCTCCAGAACTTCCTCAGCGAGTCGGGAAGGCGTGCCTCCACTTCCTAGTGCAAGCAATTGGGAGCACCTTATAGCCAAGCCACAGTAACTCCGTAACCAGCTTGGAGGAAACATTTTCATGACCACAGTGCAATAACTGACACATTTTTTAATGCCAAATACTGCCCTTGTCTACAGCAAAAGTGTGAGTGGCATCAGAGGAGGTGACAAAAGTAATAATTGAAGTTGACAAAGAATAAGAAGTTATGCAATGAGCAGATGAGATGAGCAATAGGCGTTGAAAACACTTCTTAGTGAGAATTACAAGCTTTACAACCATGAATTCTCAGGGCTTTTGTTATGGCTGGTCTTGGAAAAAAATGTTCTTACATTGACCCTGCACCATGGATAAAAAAACCTCATAAAACTTTTAAAACTACCAGTTTCAAGGTTGTATTTGGTTCTAACATTTAGTCCTGAGATGGTTAGAGTTAGGAGAGTATGGACACAGGCCCTTCAGCCCAGCTTGCCCATGCTGACCAAGATGCCCTATCTACACTAGTCCCACTGGCCCATGTTTGGCCCAACCTTTCCTATCCATGTACCTGTCCAAACCTTGCTGTTTAAATTATCAGGACAGCAGTGCAAACTATTCAACAACCTTAATAAATTTAGTCAAGGAAATACGATACCGAATTTAAAAAAATAGCCTCGGTTATAGTGCCCACAAAGCTAGGGATTATTTAGACTTGAGACTTTATAGACAGCGCAGAAACAGGCCCCTCAGCCTACCGAGTCCACGTGGACCTGCGATCACCCCGAGCACTAACACTATCCCATGTACCAGGGACAATTTTTATAACTTACAGAGGCCAATTAACCTACAAACCTGTACATCTTTGGAACGTTCAAACTCAGTACGGACAGCACCCGTAGTCAGGATCAAACCCGGGTCTCTGGCGCTCTCAAGGCAGCAACTCTACTGTTGCACCACTGTGCTCTGCCCTTAATTAGATCAATGATTTTTGTAGAAACTCCTCTCGTTAATTAACATCCCTCAAGGAAGGACATTTGCTGCCTTTTACCAGGTCAGACCCAGTGCAGGCGACTGTTAAATGCAGACCATTCAGTTGTATCATAACCTCAAGGTTAGAAGCCACTGTGGTTCCAAAAAAGCCATCTCCCCAACACCCCCTCAAGAGCTCTTACAGATTGGATAATAAATGCTGACCTCGCCACATCCTGAAACAACCGTAAATTAAAATCCGGCAGATGCATTGATTCAATGCAGTTTTATTCTACTGAGGCAACACCTAGCAGGGTTCTAAATTAGTTTAGTTTAGAGATACAGGGTGGAAAGAGGCCCTTCGGCCCACCGGGTCTGCGCCGACCATTGACCCACCTGCACACTAGTCCTATCAAAAGACAATTCACACTGCAAACCAATTAACCTGCACGTTTTTTTTTTGGAATGGGGGAGGAAACTGGAGCACCTGAAGAAAACCCATGCGGCCACAGGGAGAAGGTGCGAACTCAGGAGAGGTAGCACATGGATCTCACCTGGATCTCTGGCGCTATGAGGGCAGCAACTCTACCGCTGCGCCACTGAGCAGTGGTAGCGTTGTGTTTAAACTGTTTATGAGAACGACAGAAGCAAGTAAAAACTTACCACCCCTGCTTACAGTACTGGCAATATGTGGGCAGGCTGTTAGAAAATTTCAATGACAGCAAAAACTGATGAGAACAAGTGGCAGGCTGTAACATTGTTTGAACCGTGGCATTATAACTTGCAGCGCACTATTGGGGATCTTTCATCACACAGGACAGTTTCAATAGTTTCAACAGTTTCAGTTGGGAAATGTTATTGTGCACATTTTCGTTCTTCTGTGACCTTTTTGATGATGTAGGCATTTGGACGTCTTAATGCGAAAATCTTGTCTCGGTGTTGTTTTGTCATTTGAGACTGTCATTGAAGCTTAGTGGTTAGTGGGCTACACTTGCTTATTTTTAATCAGATATAGTTCAGTCTCCATTATTGTGCTCGTGACAGGAAGGTTAAGCCAAACAGTTAAGATAAAAATTACGATTGATGGGCGAGCAATGCAGGAAGAGGTTACAAGGAATAAATAACCTATGTTTTTCGCTATGTATATAATAATAATCTTCTAAAATACCCTACTTTGTGTACCTGTGGGGCCACTACTACAACATAGTACGGGTTTTCCTGTTACACCCAATTTTTATACCAAGCATGCTCGGGTCAGACAGGATTTCTACCTCTTTTCATAGAAACATAGAAAATAGGTGCAGGAGGAGACCATTCGGCTCTTGGAGCCAGCACCGCTATTTTCCTGCCATCTTCACTACCAATTCCCTTCCCTACTCGCTAAAGGTCGAAACAATATGACCTGCCTTTCTGCACCTTGTTCCGCACTGACTGCGACCTCTCGTCATTTCCTTATCTCCACTCCACGCTTTCCTATCTCCATCTCCAGGAGAGAGAGAAAAAAAAGGTTTTTTGATTTAAGTATGTTTCTGGTCAATTAAATGTTTTGATGAGTAGAAACAAGGAACTGCAGAAGCTGGCTTGCACAAGAGAACGCAAAGTGCTGGAGTCACTCTGCAGGTCAGCAAACATCTCTGGAGAACATGGGTAGGTGACATTTCCGGTACTAGGGACCCTTAAGGAAGGGTGCCGACACGAAACCTCAGCGATTCGATTTCTCCAAAGATGTGGCCCGACACACTGAGTTACTCCAGCATTTTGTCCTTGGATGTTTTCATGAGTCATAGAATCATAGCACATGGACACAGGCCCTTCAGTCCAACGCCCACACCGACCAACATGTCCCATCTACACTAGTCCCACCTGCCTGCGCTTGGCCCATATCCTTCTAAACCTGTCCTATCCATGTACCCGTCTAATTGCTTCTTAAACGTTGCGATAGTCCCTGCTTCAACGACCTCCTCCGGCAGCTCGTTCCATTCACCCAACAACGCCCTTTGTGTGAAAAGGTTACCCCCTCAGATCCCTATTAAAGGTTTCCCAATATGGGAGAAGCCTGCCTCAGCCGTTTACAAACGATTACAAGGTGTTCTGTTCCTTGGTCATGATTCTGCTGATCATCGCTTTGGGCATTACCCCACTGGCTGGCACCTTCCCTCGGCCGGTTCATAACTGGGCAAAGATGCATTGCTGCCACTGTCCATGTTGCCAGATATTTAACGGCTTCCAACTCAAGGCACTTCCGTCGATTAAGCGTCCCTTCCCGGTAGAGCAATCCCCTTCCATGGGGTATCTGAAGACTTTATTCTGCTTTTCATCACATTACGTGACACCCAAATCTGTGTAATTATGGTAATATTAAATCCCTCGTAACATTCTTAGATCGCTTTCCAATACAAAACCTACCCATCGGCAATAGGGATTGACAGGAAGGCAAAATACAGTAAAATCCATCCCCTTCTGTATCCTCTTTAAAAGGCTCAGCTGTTTTCTGCCATGCTCAGAATAGACTGAGGTTGGGGGAGGGGGGGGGGGGGGGAAATAGTGACGATCATTTTAATTCATTTTTTTCGGAAATAAAGGAATCATTACAATAAGTAGACACAGTCCTTTTTTTTTATATAAATATAAGCAGTCAAGTTCTTTTATTAGAAAACCTTGGATAAACTGGTGCCAAGGGATATGAAGTAAAAACACAACAGTATTAACAAAAAAAAGGGACAGCTGTCTCCCGAAAAATAAAGGGGAAACTAAAACGATTTTGTTTTGTGAATGGAAGATGTACCACACCGAGTATTGTGCGTGCTTCAACCGAAGAATGAACTTTACTCAAAAGATACGAGTTGGGCTTGAAAAGGTTCTTTATTAAAAGGCGGTTAAAATTAAAAATTAAAAAAAAACACGGTCTACTGTCTAATCCCCAATGATGTAGTCACATTGTGCCTTTGACCAAGAACAGACAGATAACCTATAAAACAAAACTGATCCTCACTGGCCCAGCCCACGGATGGGGGGTGGGCTTTTAGGTCTTTGCCAGGTGCCGCAGTGAATCTCTCAGAAGTTTCATCATCTTTTCTAGTGCTGTCTGGTATTTGTTTGTCTCGCTCTGAGTCGATTGCGCTTGACTTGACCTGCCGTACCATCAGTTGTACAGGTGCTAACTGGTAAGCATACACTGTTGAACTCATGATACGGAAATGGGGAAAAAATAGGCAGAAAGGTAGAAGTTTGAAGATTGTAAAGATAACTTCTGATTTATTTTTTTTCACTTGAAAATGGGACAAACATTTTGGATGAGTGTATGAGTGAAATGGTAGACACAAGCTGAAAACAGTGTGGCTTAGGAAAGGGCTTGATTTTGTACAGAAAAAACAGAACAATAAATATTTCACAAAGCCAAGCTGATGTGACCTCTGGTCAACACTTCAACATAAAAAAAAGGATAAAGTGCATCTGTTTTAAACAGTGCACAACACAAGCAATAATAAATAGTTCAAACCTGTAGTATAAGACCAAATCTCAAGTTACAATAAAAAGCTCTAAATACAGAAATAGAAAAAAAGCTAATAAAATATTTGCCTTGCCATTACAAATAGGTCCAACTCAAGTGGCATTGATATGCTTTGCATTTTAAGTACAACTCTTAAAATTACAACAGCACCATTAAAGTGTTTGGTCATGATTAGAAAACAAGCTATGGACTGTACTTGGCAGAGGCAGGATGAAACATAAGTTCTTGAACTTTGAATGTTTTAATCAGAGTTTTGTTTCTCTTAAATCTCCAAACAGGGAAGTTCCTGGTGCTGTCAGGCTAGTGGTAAATGGCAACTGGGGGGGGGGCTTAAGTCTTGCCCGGTGACGCACTATGGCATAAACTGTTAATGGCCTGAACATTAACCAGAGATGGGCAACGTCACATAATTAAATGGTACCATGTTAAAGGAGTAACCACTGATGCTCAAAGTGATCTGATATCAAATGGTCGCTGGACCGGGGGGGGGGGGGGGGGGGTTAATATCTGCACTAGAAAACAAGCCCAGTATTTTTTTTAAACAAGTTGGCCAAGTTCAGGGAAACAGCTATTAAAGTTCTCTGCTGGAAGTCATTGTGCAATCACCACTGCTCAGTTCAAAGGTCCCTCAATTCCCAGGTAATTGCATCTGACACTGTCAACAGGTGCTTCCTTCTGCACCTGTAGTACATCCTCACCTAGCCAACGATGAGAAATGACAACCTGGGTGAACAAAACAGAGGTCTGCCCTCTGTCTGTACACCCACATCCAATGGTGTGCACGCCAATATCTAGAGAGGGCCATATGTGGGAACAGGCAAATTCTTGGTCACTGCCCAGATGAATGCCTCCTTCCCTCTGTGTAGGCTGAGAAGGCAGTGCCTTGGAAAGGGTCTGTGACGCAATGCCACATTCATTTCCTAACGTCCCGTCAGTGGCAGATCACAAGAGGCACTTGTCTTTCCTACATGCTCAGCTCACGCCCAGTCCCCAAATCCTTTGAAGTGGACTTTGCTTGATGATGCAACAAGCAAACTCTGCCACTTAATATTGAAAAATAAACCCCTTGGCATAGTGGAGGGGGATAACAGATATGAATCCATTTTTATCACTTCCAGTCCTCTCTTTTACTACAGTGCATGGGACATTGAAAGGTCTAACAATGATTGTATTTTTGCCGCAGGTGAGTTCTGTGAAAATGGCACGGCCACTCTCTAAATAGGTCAGGTTCTCCAGCACCAGACTGACCTGGGAAAACATAGGTCGATGTACCAGAGAAGGTGCATCAGTGGATGGAGAGGGAAGGCTCCACGGGTGGTAACATTGGAACACTGTTTGGCCAAGTGACAGAGTTGGCACCATTACCTGGGCTGTTCCAAGGCAATCGAGGTGTAGCTTGCAGACTCGGAGAACTGATTCTAGCCCCCTGGGTTCGGAATGGCATTGACCCTTATCCCGTCTCGTTGAGCTGCCTGTACTGGATGGGGTCGTGCAGCGGGGAAGCAAGGGCATCCTTGAGAATAATGGCCGTTTCCAGTAGCTTTAAAACTGGGGCGAGTGAGCATCCTTTCACCTCGTAAAATAAAATAAAATCATGCGACACCACCAACGGCTGACATAATCTACTCCAATTGGCAATAGTTGCAGAATAGCTGGTGTGCACGGAAACCTCAACAGCTTTGTACCTTTTTATTTACAGAAAATGCAATAATTTGTCTAAGTAACAAACCTACTAAGAACTGGCCACTTAACGTCACTTAGCCTGTAAGTAACCAAAAATGCATGGAGGTTGATAAATGCTGCTCACACCTTCAAATCGTGGAGGACTAACGTTTCAGAACTTGAAGTATTACTAATGTGCCAATTACATGCTCAGAATGGTTTGTCTCCCTGTTTTTAGTGCAAATTTCAAAGTGTCAAAATACAAATGGTTTCATCCCACCTCTTTGCTATTATCATTACAAAATGTTGAGGAACTGTGGAATGTGAAATTAGAAGTGAATGATTCTGTTAACACAGGAAACCAAATGGCAGCTTCGATCGACACACACTTGTACCTGCCTCATTGGTTTTACACAGCAGCAGACCAAGGAGGCCCAAAACCCAAATCCCCATGGAAACGTTGGACTCAACAGTGCCATGCACACAACATGGATGCATCAGGGACAAAAGAAAATAAAATAAAAATGCAGAACTATTGAAGGCAGGTCCACTGTTTGTAAATGCAGTATATATTCACTTCCACTATTGATGGTTTCTACCATTAGTGACATCTAGTGGTTTCTAATACTGCACAAATCAATGAGCTAATCATTGATTTTACTTCAAGAAAGAACTGTCCACATATTTTTACAAAACAAAACAAAAGGCAAAAATGCATCCAACGTAAGGAAACGTTGTCCCTGTGGACATATACCTGCTCAGCATGTACACGACATTGACTCATCCATCGTCTTCCATGCCACACACTGAATGATCCTTAAAGCAGTGCGAGGTGCAACATGTTTTGGTCTTCGTTCGGTTGGATTTATATTGATCTAACTCTGACCACAACAGATCGAATCAGAGTGTGTGTGAACAGGGGAGAGCGAAGGCTGCAAATCACAAAGGAAACAAAACGCAAAACAGACTGGCAAAAACTGTAAACCATGCATATCCATAAATGTGGAAAGTTGGGCGGTGGTGGGGACGGGGAACTGTACAACTGAAAATCAAATTATCAGTGACCAGCAATGCATTTCCTAATTCCATTTTGTATTTTTTTTAAACAAAAGGTCGTTACACGACCTTTTTTTCTCCTGTACAATAAGATTTCAGAACATACAAATTATTTTTGCACTATTTTTATCCTGCCAAAATTAAAAAAATATATTATGGCAGCTTGTGTGTTTTTTTTTCTTCTAATCCACTACCAAAAAAAAGGTACTTTTCTTTTTGTTGTACCTTTAAAAGGACAAGCAAACAGTTAAAAAATACAAGCTCCTGTATAAATACAGCAAGTGCCTACACTATTATGAACCAATACCAAGTAACCATTCCAGAGAAACAGAGGGAAAAAGTACAGGTCAGGAATGTGATTTAAGCAAAGCAATTACATGAATATGCACTTTTCTACTAATTTTTTTTCTTGCCTACATATGGTAGCAGTAATCGTTCTTCCCAATACAAGTTCTATACAATTTTTGAAAAAAGATAAAACACTCAAGGCAAAAAAGTCTACTAAAACTGATAGTCAATTAGACTTTACAATTACAGTGACAAGAACAATTTTAGACCCACAAATTTACTGCAACAATTTCCATTTTTGAAAAAAAAAAAAAAAAAATTTTTTTTTTGTTTTTTTTTTCCTCTCCATTTTGTAAAATGCCCAGGCATTCTCCATTATTACAAATACTGGTACACTTTTACAGTGATCAAGAAACTGTAATATATATATTAAACCCCGTCACCAGTTGATTCAGATAACCAATATACACATGGCCATAATGGCACCCATGTATTTACGAAGCAAAACTTCGGAAAAAAAACCTCTTGATCGTTCAACAAACACGCACGCACGCACACACAATATTTTTTTTTTTTGTTTTTTTTTTTCCACTCTTGTAGATATTCAATACTGTAAACTTATTCGAGACTGAGTGCACTAAATTCTGTTCAGAACCAAAAAAAAAAATAAGGAGTAGCCATTGTTCCTGATGAGTAAGTGTCTTTATGTTCTTGTTGGGATTCTGGAGGCATCTTTTATGTTACTATTGAGCTTTGCTACAGTGGGTTTCCCACAGTTTAAGCAGCGTCCTGCAGTATCAATTGATGAGCATAGAACGACAGACCGGTTTCCGTAGTTGATTAGCTGGGTGGGGTGGGGGTTATTGGGTTAACTGGGGGCAAGGGATGATGCCACATCTTCACCAACTTGTAGCGACTGGCGTGAAGATCCGCTGATTGTTTTATTTTGTTTGTCTATAAATTCTGGATTGTTGGTGCATGTTGAACTCTAGAATCTAATGACGTACATCTTTCTTTTTGTTGTGTGATTTTTTTCCTCTCTTCTTCAAATCAGTACTTTTGTTTTAAACTTCACAAAAAGTGGTTTTGCATTTGTCTCAGAGACTCATTAGGAAGATCAAATATTCAAGGCACTCATGTCAAATTGAATGGCAGTATGAAAACTGTCAACTGACATTAACATTTTTTTTATATAGTGCCAGTATTGTGAATGCTACTCTAAGCAACACTGACACTTTAATCTCAGTTGTTCCCTAATGTATATCATAACCCTTTTTGGACCATAGATTTCCCATAGTTTTTCTTGTTCAGAAGTCGCAGTTTCTATAATTAAAAAAACAAATATGTTAAGGTGCGGGTTCAAAAAAAGGAAATATCTCAGGTACAAATTTAGCTCTTTAAAACACAATGGCCATAGACCATCCATCTCCTGTTGGCAAAATACCTGTGCATTTCTGCAATAATGCTTATCGCATACAGTCAAGCAGAGATGTTTTGATAGGCGTTGGCAATAATGCACTTCTGACTTTGCTCGATTTACCTTTGCTATGCATTTTACTCACTAGTTAGTAACACAAACTGAAAGACCGTTATTGCTTAGGTTAAGTTTCTGGCCGGTATCATTGGGGCACGAGAGAGAAAGTTGCCTCTCTCATCTGCCTGCTCCTTTTCTTTCATCCTCATTCAACTCGGTTTAGTTTTAGCCAAGGGTCACTGGCGAAAATTGACAGCGGCAGTTCCAGACTCCAGTGGATGGCAAGATCTGGGTGCTACATTTTCGAACCCAGTTTGCAATTTTTTCTTTTTTAAACGACTAGTTAAGTGCTACGATTAGGATTGTGATCCGCGGAGGCATCTCCCTTCTTTTAAAACAGAAACAATTTTTTTTTTCTCAATAAATGATTTTTCTTTTGTGCAAAATCCAATCTGTCTCACCCCAAACAACCCCTCCCTTGATGAAACCAAAAGAAAAATTAAAAGAATCAACAAACGCGGCTTCTATCCAAGAAATTACTGTGTTAACTATTCAATTCCAAATCAGCAGCGGCCCCACAGAAGGGTTATTTCTACAGATCTGCACTTCGAAATGCAAGTAATCTCAGGTTTCCGTTTTTTTCCTTAAAAAAAGAGGGTAAAATCAAAAGGGATACCCTAAAACAAAAAAATCAAAACAAATGTTTCAAAGAACAAAGAAATAAAAGAAAAAGTACCTGCACATGATACTTGAAAAAAATATTTAAAAAAAATAAATACAGAAATTATTGCACAGTAGAAAAGGCTCAACATTATTTTACTGCCTCTACATCACCCTCTGATTTGATTGAGCTTCTCAGACACAAATTATACCTTGAAAATTAAGTGCCACAGGAGGCACTCTGGGCTGACTTTTTTCTCAGTTGGCAATTAATTAAGCTTTTACGATTGAAAAAAAAAAGTTTTTTTTTGTGCGTGTATGTGTGTGTGTGTGTGTGTGTTTTTGTGTGTTTTATTAATAACCAAGTCCTCTTTTTTTGTGTGTGGTTTGTTTTTGTTTGTGTGTGTTGTGTGTGTGTGTGTGTGTGTGCGTGTGTGTGCGTGTGTGTGCGCGCGTGTGTGTGTGTTGTGTGTTGTGTGTGTTGTGTGTGTGTGTGTGTGTGTGTGTGTGTTTTTTTGCCTTATATAATTTCTAAAAAAAAACTTTCAAGGAGCTTTAGCTTCTTTCTGCTTGTTCGATTTTAACGTCACTCGTCAGCAAGTGTTCTCCGTGCCACTTTTTCATGTGTTTCTCGAGGGTGCTGTAAACGCTGAAGGGCATTTGACAAATGTCGCACCTGTAAACCTCCTTGCCGATCTGGCCGTGCGTTTTCATGTGGCGGGTCAGCTTGCTGCTCTGGGCGCAGGCATAGTTGCAGAGCTCGCACTTGTAAGGCCGCTCGCCCGTGTGGCTCCGGCGGTGCACTGTCAAGTTGCTGCAGTTTTTGAACACTTTGCCGCAGTACTCGCAGGTGTCGCTCCGGCGGCCTTCCTTCGAGCTCGGCCGGCCGGGGCCCGGGCACGATCCCGACCCCATGTGGGGGGTGCTGCCGCTGCTCGCCGTCCCGCTGCGCCCCGACAGGCCGCCGTCCAACATGTCGCCGGGGGGAGTGGAGAACCTCAGGCTGCCGTTCTCCGACGAGTGCTCCGACGAGGTGGCGAAGGGCGACTGCCTGGAGTCGCCAAAACCCAGGAACGGATCTTTCATGAAGTGCCGGGAGGCCGCGTAGCCCACCAGCCACTGGGAGTAAACGTTTTCTGAGGGGATCAAGGGCGTGGCGGAGGACAGGTCAAGGTCTTTCTCCATCTTGATCCTCTTGGCCGAGGCGATGGAGGAGGGCGACGGGCTGGCGATGAGCGGAGGCTTCCGGGGCAGCAGCATGGGGAAGGCCTCGGGGGGCGGCCCGAAGCCTCGGCCGTTGACAGCCCCCTCCTCGCCGGGCCTCTCCATCTCACCGGCCACCGAGTCTTCGTCGCCCGTGTCCCTCTGGCCGTCGGACGAGCGCTTGGAGAAGATGGCGCGCTTCTGCACGTCGCCGTAGTGCTGGATGGCGCGGAGGCCCACGTTCTCCATCACCTTGCCCAGCACGCAGTGCTGCTGCTTGTCGTTCACCGGCAGCTTGAAGCCGTTCTCCCGGTTGCGGCTCAGCTCCGAGTCCATGCTGAAGCTCGACTCGGGCCGGCTCTCGTTCTCCAGCTCTTCCTCCTCCTCCTCCTCCTCCTCCTCCTCCTCCTCTTCGTTCTCGTTCATGAAGCCGGAGCCGCCTCCGCCCGCCTTGAGGCCGCAGCCCTCGCCGCCGGCGTGCTCGCTGGTGCCCGGCTCCGGCGAGCTGGTGGCGGACAAGCCGTCGTCCGACCTGCCCGCCATCTTGTGCACGTGGGTCTTCATGTGGCGCTTCAGCTTGCTGGCCTGCGAGCAGGCGTGGTCGCACAGCTGGCACTTGTAGGGCTTCTCGCCCGTGTGGCTTCGCCTGTGGACGATCAGGTTGCTCTGGAACTTGAAGGTCTTGCCGCAGAACTCGCACGACTTGGTCTTGGCTTGCGACTGTGGCGGGGTGGTGCTGCTGGGGGGCATGGGCGGCAGCGGAGGGGTGCTCAGGAAGGGCGACTTGGGGCTGGGCTGGAAGGGCTGGAGCAGGCGGTGCATAGGGTTGTGGCGGCTGGGCGACAGGGGAGGCGTGGAACTGTTGTTCCCTGCCAGTTCCCGGAGCCTCCTGGAGAAGTCCATGGTCTGGGACTCGATGCCCAGCGGGTGGTTTAAGCGCATTACTCTGTCGAAGGCACTGTGATGCTGGGATACCAAGCCCATTTCGTCGGCACTAAGGCGGTCCAAGCGATGGGGGTCTAGGTGATGCCGGGGGGGAGGGCTGAAGATGGGGGGCGTGTTGGGCAGGCGCCCGTCGCCAAAGCCCGGGTGCTCCTGGAGGATGGGCCCCGTCATCCGCAGCAGGTTGAACGGGTTGTTCTCGCCCAGGAAGTTGGTGAGAGGCGACTGCGAGATGGGGTCCGGGCCCAGGGAGGGAGGAAGGCCAATCCGTGGAGTTAGGGGACTGTTGGACGGGTGGGTCTCCAAGTAAATGCGGAATCCGTGCGTGTTCTGTGCGTGTTGGAGCAAAAACCAGGCGCTCATGAAAGGCTGCTTGCAAGTTGTGCAAATGTAGCTTGAAGGCTCGTCTTTACCTGCGAGAAAAACAAAGAAAGAGTTGGTTAAAATAATTTCACCGCTATAACTTGAGTTTACAGACACAGCAATGTAAAGCGGCCCTTCGGCCAACCAAGTCAACGGCAATCATCCATCACTCGCTCTATATCATCCCCACTTTCACATCCTGGGCAATCTGCAGAGGCCAATTAACCTACACAACCGCCTGTCTTTCGAATGGACAGGTTGAGTGAGTGGGCAGATGCGTGGCAGATGCAGTATAATATAGATAAATGTGAGGTTATCCACTTTGGCAGCAAAAACAAGGGGGCAGATTATTATCTCAATGGGGTTAGGTTAGGTGAGGGGGAGGTACAGCGAGACCTGGGTGTCCTTGTACACCAGTCACTGAAAGTTGGCGTGCAGGTACAGCAGGCAGTGAAGAAAGCTAATGGAATGTTGGCCTTCATAACAAGAGGATTTCAGTACAGGAGTAAAGAGGTTCTTCTGCAGTTGTATAGGGCTCTGGTGAGACCACATCTGGAGTATTGTGTACAGTTTTGGTCTCCTAATTTGAGGAAGGACATCCTTGTGATTGAGGCAGTGCAGCGTAGGTTCACGAGATTGATCCCTGGGATGGCGGGACTGTCATATGAGGAAAGATTGAAAAGACTAGGCTTGTATTCACTGGAGTTTAGAAGGATGAGGGGGGATCTTATAGAAACGTATAAAATTATAAAATGACTGGACAAGCTGGATGCAGGAAAAATGTTCCCAATGTTGGGTGAGTCCAGGACCAGGGAACACAGTCTTAGAATAAAGGGGAGGTCATTTAAGACTGAACTGAGAAAAAACTTTTTACCCAGAGAGTTGTGAATTTGTGGAATTCCCTGCCACAGAGGGCAGTGGAGGCCAAATCACTGGATGGATTTAAGAGAGAGTTGGATAGAGCTCTAGGGGCTAGTGGAGTCAAGGGATATGGGGAGAAGGCAGGCACGGGTTATTGATAGCGGACGATCAGCCATGATCACAATGAATGGCGGTGGTGGCTCGAAGGGCCGAATGGCCTCCTCCTGCACCTGTTTTCTATGTTTCACTGAATGTGGGAGGAAGCCGGAGCACCGGGAGGAAACCCACGCAGGACATACAAGTTCCACACAGGCTGCACCTGAGGTCAGGATCGAACCCGGGTCTCTGGCAGTGTGGGGCAGCCGCTTCACCAGCTGCACAACTCTGCCGCTTACGTAAAACCTGCTTTTACATTGCAGCTGGATGTAGAAATATCCCTCCGAGAATCGTCATGAGACGCCCGAGGGTTCTGATGGAGAGGAAAAGGAATTGGGAGCTTGAGGGAGGATATTCTGGAATTTGGGCATGGACAAGAGTGGGGGGGGGGGGGGGGGGTCGCAAAGGCCTCAAAGGAGAATAAACGGACAGCATGATGGAGAATAAACGGACAGGAGTGGTTTTGAATCGGGACCCTTCTTCGGACAGATCGGAAGTGAGTCAGGACCTGGAGTGAGTTCGGAAACCAGCCCTAAGATCAGGGTCACCTCACCTTGCTTGAGAGGTTCATCCTGTCGTCACAACTGTGGCTGCTATGACTACTGGTCTGTGGAGGAAGTTCCAGGGATGGGGAGTGGGTTGGGGTCAGGCATAGGGAGTTCACACAGATTGTGGAGAACTTCCATCAACTATCTGCCCCTTCAATTAAATGCTTTGGGACGGCGTAGGGAAGGGCATAGAGGTAATAACATGCCCAGACTCACTTTGTGGAGTGTGCCTTCAGATTTGAGAGAGAGTGGAAATGGGCCTTCAGCTCACCGGGTCCACGCCGGCCAACACCATCCTACACACCACGGACAATTTCACCAAAGCCAATTAACCTACAGATTGGCACAAAAGGCTGGAGTAACTTTGGAGCGGGTCAGACAGCATCTCTGGAGAAAAGGAATAGGTGACGTTTCGGGCCGCTGGCCTTCTTCAGACTGCAACCTACCAACCTGCACGTGTTTGCGAGAGATGAGGCTCCCTTAGTTGGAATTTGGTAAATGCGCCAGAAGACATTTGCAGGGTTAAGGGAAGAGGAAAGGTTGTGTTAGACTGTTTGCAGAGCCGCGAAAAAGCTGCCCGAGGCAGGGGAGGGCTGAATGTCCTGCTTCACATACAGCAGGCACCTGATGCAGGTAAAGGCATGCTCTGGCTGAAAACTGTGGGGCATGGATGAGATGTGCCTGGACTTTTAACACCATCGGGTTCAGGGGACAGCGAGAGAAACAGTGAGTGCAGCCGCTCACATCACTTCTTACATTTCGATGAAAGTCAATTTTCTATTAGTTTGATCTAATGCTGTGACAGAATCAATTATAATACGCAGACATCCAAAAGCTATTTTCAATAATTAGCAAATAAAATATGGACTGAATAAGATAGCATTATCGCCCCTGGTGAATGAACATAAACCAGAGGCCTCCAACACTAACAGAGGTTACCAGTTAAGACCAGTTAGCCCTCCACTTATCAGCCGCACTCTGAACATTTCAATTCATGGCAGGCACGCATGCATTACACTTCTCTTCAGCCAGTACTGGGAAGGAAAGCAAAAGTGAAAGCTTCCTAAAGCCGAGCATCTTTGTTTTTGTTTTTTAAATTTCAAAAATAAACTTTATTCATAAAAATTATCAAGAAATATTTTTTTTTAAATGGGACAAAGAATGCTTTCTTTGCATTCATGGTTCGGTCCATAGGGCCCTGAACCAGGCGACTGAATTCCCAAATGGGAGTGGGAGATGCTGACCAAAATCTTGGCCTTCTCGTTGACTGTGCTTCAGAACTCTCAGCAGCCACTTTCCTTTAGTTTAGAGTCACAGAGTCATACATACAGTGTGGAAACAGGCCCAACTTGCCCACGTCGACCAGCGTGTTGCATCTACACCAGTCCCACCTGCCTGCGTTTGGCCCATATCCCAACTTGCCTACGTCGACCAACATGTCACATCTACACTAGTCCCACCTGCCTGCGTTTGGCCCGTATCCCTCTAAACCTCTAAACCACTGATTGTGCACTTTGGAAGAGGAAGGCTGAGGACCCACAAACCTGTCTATATCGATGGGACGATGCTGGAGAGAGTCAAATCTCTGGCCGTGCACATGTCTAAAGATCTTTCCTGGACCCAGCACACTGATGCAGTTGTAAATACTGAGGAGATTTGCTATGTCACAGAGGGCTCGCACTTCTACAAGTGCACAGTAGAGAGCACATTGACTGGGTGCACCATGGCTTGCTTCGGCAACTTGAACGCTCGGGAATGAAGAAGACTGCATATAGTGGTGCACACTGCCAAATCTATCAAGGGTTCTGACCTCCCCATCATCTCAGGGACCTGCAGGAACCGCTGCCTTAAAAAGGCAGCCAACATCATCAGAGACCCACACCACCCTGGTGGCCACACACTCATTTCACTCCTGGCTTCGGGAAGTCTGAAAACTGCCCCACTAGACGATTTTTTTAGACGACTGTCATAGTTGGAGCAGGTCGCCTAAAAACCGGCGTCTGGACTAATGGGCCTGTCCCACTTAGGCGACTACGACAATGGAATTCGCCGGTCAGCACCGGCGACAACCTACGTCATCCTGGCGACAAGCTACGCCATTCTGGCAACAACCTACGGCAGCACCTACGTTAGGAGACGACCAGCTACGAAAGCCCACAGTCGCAGAAAAGCTTTGAACATTTCAAAATCCAGCGGCGACCAGAAAAACGCTACGACTCTTTGGGCGACTGAGGAGACTACTCACGACCATACAGGCGACACCCCGGCGACAGCCTAGTCGCCTAAAAGGGACAAGCCCTTAACGTCCAGGTTCAGGAACAGCTTCTTCCCTATAGCCATTAGGCTATTAAAGGCCACAACCTCCAAATAACCTCTGATCTACATAGACTGGGGTGCACTGGTTTTGCCTTGTTGCACTATTGTTTTTATGTGTACATGTGTGTGTGTGTGTACTGATCTTATTTTTTCTTCGATATGTTATTTACAGAGTTCTCTTGTGCTGCCGCAAGTGAGAACTTCATTGTCCAGCCTGGGACATGTGAGAATAAAACGCTCTTGACTCTACTTGTCTAAATGTTTCTTAAACATTGCGACTGACGGTCAATTTAGTTTCATTTAGTTTTCGTTTATTATTGCCACGGGTACTGAGGTACAGTGAAAAACCTTGGCTGCGTGTTATCCAGTCCAAGAAAAGACCACACATGATCTTTAATCCTAGGTTTCATTCTGCCAAATGTGCCCTCTGGCCCGCAATGTGTTTTCTGTTGCTCAAAATCAGGGGCCATTTTAAAAAGATTTGACTTTTTATTGCACCTTTCATGTCTTCAAGGCACTCAATGAACTTCTCAGAAAATGGGTATTCCTTTGCAGGGTATTCCTTGACTCACAAACATTTGATTAATAATTTTTCGCTGCAATGCCATTGTTTCTTCTGGGGACAGGACTTTGATTAACGATTCTCCCAGTGTTTGGAAAAAGGACCACCCATTGCTTGATAGTTTAGTTTAGAGATACATGGAAACAGATAGCACGCTAACAGGCCCTTCTGCCCAGCAAGTCCATGCCGACCACCGATCGTCCATTCACAGTAGCTCTAGGATAGCACACTTTCTCATCCACTCCCTACACACCTGGGGCAATTTACAGATGTCAGTCCACCTATAAACCCACAGACCGGAGGAAAACCACACGGTCACGGGGAGAACACGCAAACTCCACACAGACAACACCTGAGGCCAGGATCAAACCCAGGTCTCTGGCGCTGTGAGGCAGCAGCACTACCAGCTGCGCCACCCTGAGGGAGAGGGCTACGTGAGGATCTACATATAGTGTGTTAAAGCCACTTATAATAACACTACGGTCAGTGTATTAGTGTCCCATTAAATACTCGATTCCTGCTGTTTTGACTGCATGCAGCCATTAATTCCCGCATTCTTCTTTAAAACAGCATCGTGCTGTAATTTTGTTGTTTCGGCAACCCTGGAAAGCAAGACATCTTCTAAAGTAGCCCCCCCCCCCCCCCCCCACCCCCCACCCCCCACCCCCCACGTGGCACCGGGGTCTTGATTTACTGTGGTCGAGGCCGCCTACGAGGGATTTGAACCCACGACTCAGCAACCTGCCTGTGACTACGGACGGGTTGCCCAGCCCCCACCCCAGGGATTCTGCCGGGGGATTAGGAAGCGAGCAGACCCAGGGCACAGCTTGCGACACAGGAACAGCCCGCTGGCTGGAGCTGCGAACGCTGGCAGGCCCCGCCTGGATTAACGCACGTTATCCGTGCGAGCGCCTGGGTCTCTGGAGCTCCTGCTGCCAGCGCGACGTTATCGCTGTCCACCCGGCACGTCTCCGCCACGCAGGGGCCTGCGAGGGGTTCCCGGGAGTGGTATTCCATCCATTTAATGAGCAGCCTCATCCTTCACCTTGGGTTTTTACCTACTTTTCCTGGCTTTAAATTAATCAATTAATCAGAGACAGCTGTTCAATTAGACTTCTAAAAATTTACAGGAGATCTCTACAGCCATTTCCATATGGTGCCTGATGAGGGGAACTTTAATGACCTGCGCACTGCTGCTCAGCTCATTGAAGAGTGCCATTAATGTTTTTTCATTAAGGCTGTCCCAGTACGTTGTGTTAATATGATAGCCTCATTTTTTATCTTACACTGACAGGAATTAACCCTCGCCACCCCTAAGTTACACAGAGCGTCAATGAGACGAGGCGGCCTAGCCTCCTCTCTCCGCCTCTCCCCACCCAGCTCCACGATAGGTGTGCGCTCACCAGGTTATGTGTCAAAATACAATACCAGGAACAATTTATACTGTTGGCCTGAGAACTTCTCTCGGCTTGGAGCTCGGGCCAAGGCAAAGAAGACTGCGGATTTGAGGGGAGGAGGTACATTCATGGGGAGGCAGTGGGATGAGACAGACGGCGGAGATCAGGCCTCTGTTGAACACACCGTCCATTGTTTAATCCCTCCGTGGGCAATAACATTAATAATCAGCTGTTGCGTGTGATGGGAGTCCGATTCGAAAATTGCCCGCCACGCCAACACCTAATATCGGACAATAACATGCCAAAGTCAGTCAGAACCGTTTTCCCAGGCTGCAAATTGTCAAAGGATACAGGTGCTCCTCAACTTACAATGGGCTTACGTTCCCATAATCCCATCGTCAATCGAAAAAAAATCCTATGTCGAAAATGCATTTATTACATCTAACCTACCAAACATTCTCTCTCTTCCGACAAGGCTTGAGAATAGTGGGATCATCGGCACGCACTTTTAGCGAACTGCTGCGGCTTGCTGCCTGTTGCCCAGCATCACGAGAGAGTATTGTACCCCATATCGCTGGCCCGGGAAAAGATTAAAATTCAAAAAGTACGGGGTTTCTACTGAATGTGTATCGCTTGTGCACCGTCATAAAGTTGAAATATCGTAAGTTGGCGCATCGTAAGTCGAGGAGCATCTGTAAAGGGCATAGCTTTAAGGTGAGAGGAGCAGAGATCAAAGGGAGACACAAAATGCCGGAGTAACTCAGCGGGTCATGCAGCATCTCTGGACAGAAGGAATAGATGACTCAAGGGCTCGAGAGGTTGTGCAGGCTAGGACTTTTATTGATTTGAGCGCAGGTCGGTGAGGGGTGATCTTATAAAGGTACAAAATCATGAGAGGAATAGATCAGGTTAGAGCTTAGAGTCTTTTGCCCAGAGTAGGGCAGTCGAGAACCAGAGGGCATAGGTTTAAGGTGTGGGGGGGGGAAACATCTATTAGGAACCTGATGGGTGACTTTTTCACACAAAGGGTGGTGGGTGTATGGAATGAGCTGCCAGAGGAGGTAGCTGACCCAGGTACTATTCGCAACGTTTAAGAGGCATTTAGACAGATACATGGATGGGACAGGTTTATAGACTATAGACAGTAGGTGCAAGGGTAGACCATTCGGCCCTTCGAGCCAACACAGCCATTCAATGTGATCATAAGGCTGATCATCCCGAATCAGTACCCCGTTCCTGTCTTCTCCCCATATCGCCTGACTCCGCTATCTTTAAGAGCCCTATCTAGCTCTCTCTTGAAAGTATCCAGAAAGGCAGAGAATTCCACAGACTTACAACTCTCTGTGAGAAAAAGTGTTTCCTCGTCTCCGTTTCAACATCGGGAACATGTTTCCTGCCTCTAGCGTGTCCAAACCCTTAATAATCTTATATGTTTCAATAAGATCCCCTCTCATCCTTCTAAACTCCAGAGTGTACAAGCCCAGCCGCTCCATTCTCTCAGCATATGACAGTCCCGCCATCCTGGGAATTAACCTTGTAAACCTGCGCTGCACTCCCTCAATAGCAAGAATGTCCTTCCTCAAATTAGGGGATCTAAACTGCACACAATACACAGGGTTATGGGCCGCACGCAGGCAGGTAGAACTAGTGTAGATGGGGCACAATGGTCGGCGTGGGCAGGTTGGGCCAAAGGGCCTGTTTCCACGCTCTATGACTCTCTACGAACACACAGTCTTTTCATTATAACTGTTCGAGGGGCAAACTTACAATGTACACAAAGTGAACAAAGTTTTGATATCCTCTCACTGACCCCAGCGAGCACTCTTGTGGCCTCGTGCCAGCATCCTCACAAAGATGCCTTGAAACTTTTCCAACCAAGTTCACTCGCGGCAGCCTTCCAGCACAGTGTCCGCAACGTATCTGTGTCGTTCAACTACCCCGACGGAGAAAAACAATGCGTTGCATTGTGAAACTCTTGTCATTTGAAAAGCATGTCCTTGGCACTCAGCCATGGGGACTGGGAGAGACTATTCGGGCAATCAATCTCTCAGTGGATTTCACTGAATTTAACACTACCACCTCCCCCCCCCTCCCCCCCCCCCCCAATTTTCATCATACCCCTCCTCTTTTTGCTTCACAAGAATGGCATCTTGATAGCTGCTTAAGTAACCATTTTTTTCATGTCTTTTTCTCTCCTGGTATCCTCTTGTCCATTACTCTTTCCCCAATTCTCCCCACTGTTGCGCCCTATTGTTACATTTTGCAGCTCCCATTTTCAACTAACGTTACATAAAGGGGGGGGAGATGCACACTTCTCTGCAGAAACCATGGAATCAGAGAGAGAGAGAGAGAAAGAGAGAGCGATAGAGAGAGAAACAGAGAGAGAGAGAAAGAGAGAGGGGGAGAGGGAGGGGGGCGAGAGGGAGGGGGAGAGTGGGGGAGGGAGAGGGAGAGAGAGAGGGGGAGGGAGAGAGAGAGAGAGAGAGAAAAGGGAGATGGGAGAGAGTGGGTGAGGAAGAGGGGAGAGAGTGAGTGAGGGAGAGGTGAATACAGATTGAAGAGGGGGGAGAGAGAGAGGAGGAGGGAGAAAGCGTGAGAGAGCGAGAGGGGGACAGGGTGAGAAGGGAAGGGATGAAAGAGAGGAGGAAGAGAGAGAATGAACAGATAAGTGAATAGGTGGGATAAATCTTGTGTGTGGGCTTGGTTTGACATCCCTTTACTGTGTCCACAACAACTGTCACTAAAACTGTTGCTGCTTGGGCCCAATCAACATTATAGCAAATGGTTCAAATCAAAACTGCTTCAACATCCATATCTGCATGCATGCATGTATGAAGTTGGCTGTGTGCACTGTGCCAAGAAGGAAGATGCCTCATTTTGTTAGAAGTGTCGACCCAAGAGGCCAATCGCAATATAATCTTTAAACTTTAGAGATTCAGCGCAGAAACAGGCCCTTCGGCCCACCGAGTCCGTGCTGACCAGCGATCCCTTGCATACTAACACTATCCCACACACCAGGGACGATGTTACCGCTGCCAATCAGCCCGCAAACCTGCATGTCTTTGTAGTCCAGGGCACCCTGTAGAAAACCCACGTGGTCACAGGGAGAACATACAAACTCCGTACAGACAGCGCCCGTAGTCAGGATCGATCCCGGATCTTTGCCGCTGTGAGGCAGCCTCAGCCGGACTTCCCTACCTCCTCCCAATTCCCCCAGTTGACTATATCCTTGGGATTCCGCATCTTCTTGGATACCAAATTATCTCCGCTCATCTGCCACCCGGCAACAAATCCCAGCGGGCCAACTCATTGACACAAACCAACAGCAGGCACTTGGGGATGGGTAACTAATGCTGCCCATCGCAGCCCTGCCCACTGTCCTTCCTATGGATGAACGTAGCAGAGACGCAGACACAAGAGACTGCAGATGCTGGCATCTTGAGCAAAACACACAATGCCGGAGGAATTTGGGCGGTCTCAGGGGCGCAGCGGTAGAGTTGCTGCCTTACAGCGAAGGCAGCGCCGGAGACCCGGGTTCGATCCCGACTACGGGTGCTGTCTGCACGGAGTTTGTACGCTCTCCCCGTGAATTGCGTGGGTTTTCCCCGAGATCTCCGGTTTCCTCCCACACTCCAAAGACGTACAGGTTTCCAGTCTGAAGAAGGGTCTCGACCCGAAACGTCGCCTATCTCCTTCGCTCCTTAGATGCTGCTGCACCCGCTGAGTTTCTCCAGCTTTTTGTGTACCCCAGGTTCTTAGGTTAATTGGCTTGGTAAATGTAAAGAAAAAATTGTCCCTTGTGGGTGTAGGATAGTGTTATTGTGCGGGGATCGCTGGTAAGTGTGGACCGGCGGGGGCCTGTTTCCGCGCTGTATCTCTAAACTAAACTAAACTAAAAACAAAGTATAATTGGCTCCTGGGTCATACAAAGCAATTGCAATTTTGAAACCCATGAATGCCACATTAAAACGCAGCAACCTTTCATGCTCAGATCCAATAAAGTATGGTATACAATGTCCTCAACACCTAATGCAATCCACTTCTTGATGTGTAGGAAGGAACTGCAAATGCTGGTTTACACTGAAGATAGACAACATGTTGGAGTCACTCAACGAGTCAGGCAGCATCTCCAGAGAAAAGGAATAGGCGACGTTTCAGGTCGTGACTCTTCTTCAGGCTGGAGCCAATTGTAGACAAAACTTGTCCCTAGTGTGGAGGATAGTGTTAGTGTGCGGGGATCGCTGGTTGGCACGGACTCCGTGGGCCGAAGGGCCTGTTTCCACGCTGTATCGCTAAGCGAGGCTAAACTAAGAGTACAGCACGGGCCCACAAGGCCTGAGCTGACCCTCCAGCCAAAGTAAAGTGCGCACTGCGTGCACGTACGGTATCTGTTCCTCAATTCCCTGCCCGTTCACGTATCTGCCTGGCTGCCTCTTAAATGTTGCTATTGTGAAGGCAGCTGGTGAAAAGCAGCAAGAAATTAAGGATAATTCTAATGGCTGAAGCAATTTGAAAATGTTAACCCTCGAGAATTTCTAGCCAAAGGCTGTGCAGTGAATCCACAGAAAACGTTTTGGAAAATATTTTGATCAAAGCGTGACCTTGAGTCAGGTCATGATGTTGCGTGACTTGGAAGGGACTTGGAGTTGATGCTGTTCCAAGGGCCTGCTCTCCCTGTCCCAATGCCATTTTTTCCTTATCCTGTCTTTCCAATCCAGCATCCTAAATGAAGCACACCACCGAGTGTTTCAGCTCTAGTTTAGTGAGGCATCACGTGTACCGAGGTACAGTGAAAAACCTTTGTTGCGTGCTAAGTGATGACAGGCGGAGAGGGTTTCTAAGGCTCTCTGTGCAGGAGTAGGCCATCCGGCCCTTAAGAATTTTGTAAGTCTCTATAAGATCCCCCCTCAATCTTCTAAATTCCAGCGAGTACAAGCCAGTCTTTCTTCATATGGAAGTCGTGCCATCCCAGGAATCAGTCTGGTGAACCTTCTCTGTACTCCCTGTATGGCAAGACTGTCTTTCCTCAGATTAGGAGACCAAAACTGTACGCAATACTCCAGGTGTGGCCTCACCAAGACCCTGTACACCAAGGTCCGGGTGACTTCCACAAAAAAGCCAAGATGTGATCTTTTGCACTCAACCTCATTAGAGTCTGGTATGGATTACAATACAACAACTTCAAAGGACAATGCATTTACCGCCCAATGCTTTGACAGGTGAGCTAAGACAATGATATACACTGGATAAAATCAGTGATGGACCAAACATGCCCAGGCTTTCTCCCATCTCACCGTTCTCTCAACAGAGAAAGACTCGATGGGCCGAATGGCCTAATTCTGGTCCTATCTCTTGTGATCTTATCAAATCTATGCTGAATTTTAGAGCATTCCCATTCCTCTGCTTATTCTTCGACTATTCTCTCGCATATTGTCTGCAGCTCCCTCTACTCTCATGCACATTCCTTCACTTAAGGAATTACTTCTAGTGGCCGGTACAGTGGATGGCACGGTGGTGCAGAGGCAGAGTTGCTGCCCAACAGCGCCAGAGATCCTGGCCACGGTTGCTGTCTGTATGGAGTTTGTACTTTCTCCCGTGTGACTGCGTGGGTTTTCTCCGGGTGCTCCGGTTTCCTCCCACACTCCAAAGATGTACAGGTTTTCGAAACAATCTTCTGTTCATTTTTGGTGAAGTTGTAACTTAAGTTGGTGAAGGTTCCCCCCATGTCTCCTCACACTTGATTTATGTTCGAATCAAGGCGATGGGCCCCCCCTCCCCCCTCTCTGCCTCTCTCTCTCTCTCTCTCTCTCTATATATATATATATATATCTCTCCCCCCCCCCCCCCCTCTCCCTCGCTCTCTCAGTGACCCTGGGAGGTAACAATTGGATAAAAATGGAAGAAAATCCAGCAGTATTGTACACAGAGCCGGCTTAAAATCACATCTGAATGTAAAGCCCGCTGAGGGGAAACAGGTAAATTGGCAGAACACAAATGGGAAATGGGAGCAGAAATCCCTTGGATTTAAACTGGGAGATTGCCTTATTCCATTAGCACTGAGCAGTGTCTCCACTACCGCCCTAAAACAAGTTCCCCTAAGGTCGGGCAGATCCTCCCGATCGAGGAACTGGGATACAGGACAACGGCATTCGATTGAGAAAAAAAAATTTGCAAAGCCCCATCTCGTGAATCCAAACAACACTCGCAAACTCAATCTCGGTGCAGGTTTATGAAACGCACGGCAACGAGATGAGAAACTCTCAGGAAACCTCGCAGAACCGTTCAGTGTCTCGGCCACAGGACACCACAGCGGTGCGACCTGCTAGGAATAAATATGTTTTATTTTGCAACATGAAAACAATAACTGATATCCCAGCGTGTGCTGCGTTTAGCTCAGCAATGCATGGGTATCAGCTGATGAGATTTCATAAAAATCAATCTGAGAATGGCTAATTGAAAACCTCAGATTGTTAACAGTTATGTTTTCCATTAGCCCCTTTCGCTGTAAATCTACGCAAACCTCCAGACTAATCCCCCGAGTCAATGTACAGACAGTATTTTAATTTTAATGGAGTTATGCGGAGCATACATTTAGCAACTAAGTGGTAATTGACATTACACAGACACAGTCTCAGAGCCACATTATATAGGTTAGCAAATGCAGAGGGGAGTCATTAATAGGGCAGAGCTAACAAATGATAATGTATGTATGCAGTGCTGAATGATGTGATGTTGAGAGTGTTGGGTCTTGGGGGATTTATAAAACAGGGGAAAATGGCAACAGCACAAGTAAATTTGTCTCATTTGTCTATTAAATTAAAGGTCAGCCTCCTGACCTGAAACGCAATAAAATATTGTAACTTCAGAGTTTGGTGCTTCCCTCCGTCTGAGTTCTCGCCGGAGACCCAGCCCCTTTTTCTCAGTTCCATTCACTTGGTGGCTTTCCTGTCTCCTGCTCGAGGGGGCAGGGAGATCCATGGGGAGGGGCATCAGCTCGCCAAGCACGTGTTATGCCCTGCACCAAGGGGGCAACGAGGCGTTATAGAGTGGGGGGGGGGGGGGCAGCTTTCATTCACCCCCTTCCCAACCCTCCCCTCCGCCACAGTGTGGCGAGGCGCGGCGCGGCACGTGAAGAGGTTCGCCCCCATGTCTCTTGCTCACACTTGATTTATGTTCGAATCAAAGGGTGGGCGAGTGAGAGAGAACGAGCAGAGAAGATTTACGATGATGTTGCCGGGACTCCAGGGGCCTGAGCTACAGGGAGAGTTTAAGCAGGCTCAGACTCTACGCCTTGGAGCGCAGGAGGATGAGGCGGTGAACTTGCCGAGGTTTACAAAAATCATGAGAGGAATTTATGAGGTAATCTCACAGCCTTTTGCCCACAGGAGGGGAATTGAGAAGCAAAGGACATAGGTTTAAGCTGAGTGGGGGAGCTAACTGTTTGCAATCTACATGTAGTCTTTTACCCAGAGTAAGGCAACCAAGGACCAGAGGGCACATGGTTTAAGGGAAAGATTTAATAGGAACCTGAGGGGTAACTTTTTTACACAAAGATTGGTAGGTGTATGGGACGTGCTGCCGGAGCAGGTAGTTGAAGCATGCACTATCATATTGTTTAAGAGACATTTGGACAGGATGGGATAGGTTTAGTGGGATATGGGGTAAGCGCGGGCAGGTGGGACTACTGTAGATGGGGATATATTGGTTGGTGTGGGCAAGTTGGGCTGGAAGGCCTGGATCCACGCTGCATAGAATTAATATGAACAGGCAAGATTTAGTACAAACTGAGGGGCAACCCTTTCACACAGAGGGTGGTGGGTATATGAGGCAAGCTGCCGAGGAGGTGCTTGAGGCAGAAACAAGAACAACATATAAAAGGCACTTGCGACAGGTACATGGATGGGAAAGGTTTCGAAGGATAGAGGTCAAACGCAGACAAATGGGGACCAGCATAGATGGGGCATCTTGGTCAGCTTGGACACGTTGGGCCAGAGGGCCTGTTTCCGTGCTGTACGAGCATAAGGATTAGGAGTGGAATTAGGCCATTCGGCCCATCAAGTCTACTCCGCCATTCAATCACGGCTGATCTATCTCTCCCTCATAACCCCATTCTGCCTTCTCCCCATAACCACTGACACCTGTACTAACCAATAATCTGTCTATCTCTGCCTTAAAAAAATATCCACTGATTTGGCCTCCACAGCCTTCTGTGGCAAAGAATTCCACACACTCACCACCCTCATTCCTCCACATCTCCTTCCTAAAAGAACGTCCTTTGATTCTAAATCTATGACTCTATGTACAGTATAAGTATTGCTTGGAGTCCAATAAAGGACCACCGTGTACTTTGAGTGGAACACGCCTCAATTCTACCGCCTGCAATTCTTTTTCCCCTTAACACATATTGAATCTTCTCTGGACTCAAATGGTTATTAATTGCAAAAATGTAAATCCAACAGCAAGTGATCCAACCAAAAAAGTGAAAGGGACTAGATGACGTTACCAATCAACACAGCTCTCGCAGTAATAGACAGATAATTTGTTACCCCTTCAAAAGATCCAAGATGTTCTGGACGGTGAAAGGTGTCCTTGCTTTACTGGCAATCATCATCCTTCAGAAATTTGTTTTAACAAGGAATGTTATGCAGTCGATTGTCAATTAAATGAGACAGTTGAGTGCCAGGCCACAGTGAGCCCTGCATAACTTCATCCAGTCTTACACTCTCGGAGTGGAGGACTAGTGCGCAGAAAGTAGATGTCCAGAGTCCAGGTCTTGGGCCTACCTTCTACCCCAAGCCATCGGTAACACTAATACTCGATCCGAAACGTCACAGAGCGTGGCGAGTCTGTGGAATTCTCTGCCTCAGAGAGCGGTGACTGGCAGGTTCTCTGGATGCTTTCAAGAGAGTGCTGGAGTAACTCAGCGGGTCAGGCAGCATCCCTGGAGACTATGTATAAGAAGGATCCCAGCCTGAAACGTCGCCTATCCATTTTCTTCAGAGATGCTTCCTGACCACTGAGTTACTCCTGCACTTTGTGTGTTTTTTGTTTGTAAACCAGCATCTGCAGTTCCTTGTTTCTACATATACTAGAGAGCATAGTTTTAAGGTGAGAGGGGCAAAATTGAAAGGAAATGTGAAGGGCAAATTTTTATTTAAGTGAGGGAGGTGAGTGCCTGGAGGTGACTGGTGAGGATGGTGGACACAGAAGCGGTAGTAGCATTTAAGAGGTGTCAGGGGTTTTGGGGAGACGGTACAGTCGGAGAATGGGGTTGAGAGGGGAAGATACATCAGCCACGACTGAATGGTGGAGTAGATTTAGCAGCATAGTAAATAGGTGCAGGAGGAGGCCATTCGGCCCTTCAGCCCTTCGAGCCAGCACCGCCATTCATTGTGATCATGGCTGATCGTCCCCAATCAATAACCCGTGCCTGCCTTCTCCCCATATCCCTTGACTCCACTAGCCCCTAGAGCTCTATCTAACTCCCTCTTAAATCCATCCAGTGATTTGGCCTCCACTGCCCTCTGTGGCAGGGAATTCCACAAATTCACAACTTCTCACCTCAGTCTCACCTCAATGGCCTCCCCTTTATTCTAAGACTGTGGCCCCTGGTTCTGGACTCGCCCAACATTGGGAGCATTGTTCCTGCATCCAGCTTGTCCAGTCCTTTTATAATTGTATATGTTTCTATCAGCTCCCCCCTCATCCTTCTAAACTCCAGTAAATACAAGCCTAGTCTTTTCAATCTTTCCTCATATGACAGTCCCGCGATCCCAGGGATCAATCTCGTGAACCTACGCTGCACTGCCTCAATCACAAGGATGTCCTTCCTCAGATTGGGAGACCAAAACTGGACACAATTCATACTCCAGCTGTGTGCTCACCAGAGCCCTATACCACTGCAGAACAACCTCTTTACTCCTCTACTGAAACCCTCTTGTTACTCCTATACTGAAATCCTATTGATGGGCCAAATGGCCTCAATTCTGCTCCCACAACTCATGAACGTTTGGCGAGGCACTTGGTATGCAGGAAATGGAGGGATAGGCATAACATGCAGGCAGATAAGACGTGGTCTTGGCATTATGTACATCACAGACACCATGGGCTGAATGGCCTGATCCTGTGCTCTATCATGACTCAGATTGCTTATCTGAGTCATGTTACTGATTCCCTGGCTTGTTTGTATTTTATTGAGACTAAACGGAGACCAAAGAATACCATGTTGTGGGCAATTGGTGCATCACACTCAGTTCAATATTTTCTGGCCAAACTAGCAATCACCGCGTCCAATGGAAGAATGCAAAAAAAGCAACAATTAAAGTTAATTTAATTAAAATTTGCCCTCTCCGTCACCACCCCCTGAAGCATTCCAGTAGCATTCACAGTGGCTGAGCAGGTATCACTGATATCTAGTCACTGGATGAGACCATTCATCCCGTTAGCAAATCATCTCATTCATCTCCATGCTAGCAAAGGATGAAACAACTGGAAATATATTTTTTGCATTTCTGAGCTCACTTTTCACAAGGTGGAAGTATACTCTCTAGAGATACACCACAGAAACAATAGGCAGTAGTCGCAGGAGTAGGCCATTTGGCCCTTCGAGCCAGCACCGCCATTCAATGTGATCATGGCTGATCATCCCCAATCAGTACCCCGTTCCTGCCTTCTCCCCGTATCCCCTGACTCCGCTATCTTTAAGCGTTCTATCTAACTCTCTCTTGAAACAGGCCCACCGAGCCCACACCGACCAGTGATCACCCCGTACAGTAGCATCATCCTACACATGAGGGACAATTTACAATTTTTACCTAAGTCAGTTGAACTAAAAACCTGTATGTTTTTGGAGGAAACCGAAGCTCCCAGAGAAAGCCCACGTGGTCACACAGAGAAAGTTTTACAAACTCCGTACAGACAGCACCCTCCACGATTCTACCATTCACCTTTACAAGGGAGAGAATTAACAGCTCTAACCTACGCATCCGCACATCTGTAGGATGAGGGAGGAAACCTGAACACCGGGTGGAAACCCACGCAGTCACAGGGAGAAGGTGCAAACTCCACACAGACGGCACCCCGTCGTCAGGATCGAGCCCGGGTCTCGGGCGCTGTAAGGCAGCAGGTCTACCACTGCGTCACTGTGTACTGCCCGATTCCAATGTGCAGTGTATCTGGAGAGGTCTAGATGTAGATACCAGTCTGAAATAACTCACTTTTACACCGGAAGAAAGTTATTAAAAATTGGTCTCCGTATCTCGAGGAGCAGCATTCCGTTTAAATTGCTTTCCACGTAGACTGGTGGTGGGAAAGTTGGAACTCTTTAACTGACGAGGTACTCTTTAGCTGCTGATGTTACTGCAAAGATGCGTGTAGAGGAGAGAGGGAGTGTGAGCAGCAACAAATTCCGTGTTGGTTTGTTGCTCACTTCGATCCTTGGAACCGCTGCTTCCTGATGCACACGTTAACATGCAGCCAGTGTGAAGGTCCTCGAGGTGACTTCAAACCGACTCTCCAGCCAAACACGCACATTGAACAAGGGAAGCCTAATGAAGCAAGTTCGAGCTCAATGGCATGAATAATGGATGTGATGCCCAGGGTATTCACAGGAGGTAGAAACGTTAGGGCATTTCTAACCGACTTAGTGCTGACTTTTAACCCCTGCTGGATACAATCCCTTTATAGAACGGTGGGGGCTGTGTGTGTGTGTGTGTGTGTGTATGTGAGTGAGTGAGTGAGTGAGTGAGTGAGTGAGTGAGTGAGTGAGTGAGTGAGTGAGTGAGTGAGTGAGTGAGTGAGTGAGTGAGTGAGTGAGTGAGTGAGTGAGCAAGCAGTGAGTGAGTGAGTGAGTGAGTGAGTGAGTGAGTGAGTGAGTGAGTGAGTGAGTGAGTGAGCAAGCAGTGAGTGAGTGAGTGAGTGAGTGAGTGAGTGAGTGAGTGAGTGAGTGAGTGAGTGAGTGAGTGAGTGAGTGAGTGAGTGAGTGAGTGAGTGAGTGAGCAAGCAGTGAGTGAATGAGTGAGTGAGTGAGTGAGTGAGTGAGTGAGTGAGTGAGTGAGTGAGTGAGCAAGCAGTGAGTGAGTGAGTGAGTGAGTGAGTGAGTGAGTGAGTGAGTGAGTGAGTGAGTGAGCAAGCAGTGAGTGAATGAGTGAGTGAGTGAGTGAGTGAGTGAGTGAGTGAGCAAGCAGTGAGTGAATGAGTGAGTGAGTGAGTGAGTGAGTGAGTGAGCAAGCAGTGAGTGAATGAGTGAGTGAGTGAGTGAGTGAGTGAGCAAGCAGTGAGTGAATGAGTGAGTGAGTGAGTGAGTGAGTGAGTGAGTGAGTGAGTGAGTGAGCAAGCAGTGAGTGAGTGAAGTGAGTGAGTGAGTGAGTGTGAGTGAGTGAGTGAGTGAGTGAGTGAGTGAGTGAGTGAGTGAGTGAGTGAGTGAGTGATGATGTGAGTGAGCAAGCAGTGAGTGAATGAGTGAGTGAGTGAGTGAGTGAGTGTGAGTGATGAGTGAGTGAGTGAGTGAGTGAGTGAGTGAGTGAGTGAGTGAGTGAGTGAGCAAGCAGTGAGTGAGTGATGTGAGTGAGTGAGTGAGTGAGTGAGTGAGTGAGTGAGTGAGTGAGTGAGTGAGTGAGTGGTGAGTGAGTGAGTGAGCAAGCAGTGAGTGAATGAGTTGAGTGAGTGAGTGTGAGTGAGTGAGTGAGTGAGCAAGCAGTGAGTGAGTGAGTGAGTGAGTGAGTGAGTGAGTGAGTGAGTGAGTGAGTGAGTGAGTGAGCAGTGAGTGAGTGTGAGTGAGTGAAGTGAGTGAGTGAGTGAAGTGAGTGAGTGAGTGAGTGAGTGAGTGAGTGAGTGAGTGAGTGAGTGAGTGAGTGAGTGAGTGAGTGAGTGAGTGAGTGAGTGAGTGAGTGAGTGAGTGAGTGAGTGAGTGAGTGAGTGAGTGAGTGAGTGAGTGAGTGAGTGAGTGAGTGAGTGAGTGAGTGAGTGAGTGAGTGAGTGAGTGAGTGAGTGAGTGAGTGAGTGAGTGAGTGAGTGAGTGAGTGAGTGAGTGAGTGAGTGAGTGAGTGAGTGAGTGAGTGAGTGAGTGAGTGAGTGAGTGAGCAAGCAGTGAGTGAATGAGTGAGCGAGTGTGCGTGTACAAACCCCATACAAGCCGGCTCTCCGGCGCTGTAAGGCAGTAACTCTACCGATGCGCCACCGTTACAGTCATATTAGCTGCAGTTCTGTGCCTCACCCCAGGTTTCCGACAAGGTGTTTGCCTGTGGACAGTTTAGGGCTGACATACCAGGAATGCCAACTAAATCACTTCACCGGGCAGATGCCGTTCCTTTACTTTGACCGTTGTTGTTCCTCCTCCTCCTCCTCCTCCTCCTCCAACGTCCCCCACCCAACTTCTAAAGGAAGATTGGTAATCGGGTCTGTTTAAAATCCCCGGCAGAGCAGGAGGATACAGGCGAGGGCTCGGGGGGATTAGCCAGCTCTGTCAACAGCCAGGCAGATGAAGACCGTGTAAACCCATCCTCTCAAGTGAGAGAATGGCTCACAGACTTGTCACGCAGTACAAAAGTCATCAGTAACTAAATGTTCTTAGCTACGCCGCAATTAAGCAAAATCAATATGATGTGCCAGAAATGGTATTTTACCTACAATGAGGCTTTCGGTTGAGTTTATTCAGAATATTTTAGCCGCCCCCGGGGGGATTTTGCTCAGTCACAGATGGCAAATAAAGTCTTCAGCCCTAGGCTACATGGTATTATGCTAATTTTAATGTCAGATGTACTTTTATATACAGCTCTATTTAATCACCCCATTATTCTGCATTTCCATATGAAGAAAAATTACCCACGGCAGCTCGGACATGGCCCATCGCTACAATGGGACTCTATTCCTTGGAGCGCAGGAGGATGAGTGGCGATCTTATATAGGTGTATAAAATCATGAGAGGAATAGATCGGGTAGACGCACAGAGTCTCACGCCCAGAGTAGGTGAATCGAGGACCAGGCATAGGTTTAAGGTGAAGGGGAAAAGATTTAATAGGATTCTGAGGGGGTAACGTTTTCCACACAGAGGGTGGTGGGTGTATGGAACAAGCTGCCAGAGGAGGTAGTTGAGGCTGGGACTATCCCAACGTTTAAGAAACAGTTGGACAGGTACATGGATAGGACAGGTTTGGAGGGTTATGGACCAAACGCTGGCAGGTGGGACTGGTGTAGCTGGGACATGTTGGTCAGTGTGGTCAAGCTGGGCCGAGCGGCCTGTTTCCACGCTGTATCACTCTGTGGCTGCCTTACCCTTCCTGCAACGACTGCTCACTTTTACCTTTCCCTGGGACAAACAAACACAAAATGGCTCCACAATAATCCAATCCGCAGCTGCTGCATTTCCACAAAAGCCTCGATGATGGACGACAGTGTGGCCACACACGGCAACAGTATCCCCTGCTGTTCACACCGTGGGAGGTTTAACCAAGCACTTGGACCAGTGAATGGGGTTTTGGTTTGATGGCAGCAACAGGGACGATCCGATCCCTCTGCACCATAAACCTTTGAGATGAATGGGAACCAAACCTCCTGAGAGCAGCTGAACAGCTGCCACAATCATTCAGCCCTGCTGAGATCAGAAAGGCGAAAGGGCGGCACGGTGGCGCAGCCGGTAACGTTGCTGCCCTACGGCGCCCGAGACCCGGGTTTCGATCTTGACCTCGGGTGCTGTCTGCACGGAGTTTGTCCGTTCTCCCTGCGTGGGTTTTCTCCGGGTGCTCCGATTCCCTCCCACATTCCAAGGACGTGCGGGTTTCTAGGCTAATTGGCTTTTGTAAATCGTAAACAGTCCCTGGTAGTGCTAGCAATCGCTGGTCGGCGCGGACTCGGAGAGCCGAAGAGGCCTGTTTCCACTCTGTATCTCCAAAGTCTAAAGTTGCAGGGGGCTCTGCCCATATGTCACGGTTTAACTAAGCCACATCAACCAAATAGACGTATGTTCCAATGTCAAGGGCATCGGCCAACGCATTGCCCCTCTTGTAACAGCAGCTGGACGACAGTCAAGATGACCTCGAGTACTCACCCCTGACAACTGTTAGAATCACGGGCTTCAAAGCGATATAAGTTGGCCAGAGAATCACTATTTACAAAACGGCCCAAGTCGGATTGGTGTAAGAGATTGGCACGGGCGTCAGGGGTTATGGGGAGAAGGCAGGAGAATGGGGTTGAGAGGGAAAGACAAATTGAATGGCGGAGTAGCATTGACGGGCCGAATGGCACTAACTCTCCACTCCTATAACTTACGAAGTGCAACGGTTACCACATGCCAGTTTGGGTCGACTGACAACCATTCAGAACAGGCAACCCACTTTAAGTCTGCAACGAGAGGAGGATGTGAAAAGATCTTTCAACTCCCCCCCCCACCACCCCGCCTCAACTCAACAAACCCAGTTGTGATCTTTCTGATGTCTGATTCTGCCACTCTGTTTCATGTTGCTCCAACCACTTCAGCTGAGCAAAAATAAAACCCCCAAGTATGTCAACCTTCACAATCTCCGGCTGATGTAACAAACGGGACAGTCCGGGCCGGACCGAGGGGTGAATTAGCTGATTCTACCCCTGTCACCACCCTCCTCCCCACCACCCTCAGTCTTGTCTGGAGATGGCTGCACGGGTCGAAGAACCCGGGGCCCACATTAACGGTGCCCTGCCTCTGACTCGCAGCCTCCCTTCTGAATGCCACATCCTGCCTCCGATGGTTTCTCACGGAATGGACTCTCTTGACTTTAATGAAGTTTATTGAGCTCGCTTGCTGAGGCTGAGGCTGAGGCTGAGGCTGAGGCGAGGCCAGTTTTTTTTGGGATGACTCGGAGCACCGAGGGTTACGAAGGAGCGAGCTGCAAGGTCAAGCTGGAGCCAGAGATCTAGCTGGGCGCGACGGTGTGGAATGGCGGGGGGCAGTTTGGACCTTAGCTCCTGCTTCTGGTGTGCGGCCTAACGTGCTCTGGTGTGTAGATTGTGCAGCCCGGATGTCGAGTCTGTGGTTACCTTTTTTGCTCCAAATCTCGCTTGCATCTTTTCAAAGGGTGGGGCGGACCGAGGCAGAAGAAGAAAGGCTTCCGCTCACACACCTCTTTTCGCCCAGACCGCGTAAACAGTGAGGACCCTTTTAGCTTAGAACAAGGTCAAAAAAATCCACAGGGACATCGATTTAAAGTGACTGGTAGAAGGGTTAGAGGCGAGATGTCTCTCAAAACCTTGCTTCACCCAGTTGGTGATGCCAAGTTACTGCATGAGCAGGAGAAACCCCCATCGCCTTTAATGACTGCACTTTCAGGGGAGAGCGTGGATGTGGAGAGGATGTTCCCACCAGTGGGAGAGTCTCGGACCAGAGGCCACAGCCACAGATTAAGAGAACGTACCTTCAGGAAGGAGTTGAGGAGGAATTTCTTTAGTCAGAGGGTGGTGTATCTGGGGAATTCATTACCACAGGCGGCTGTGGAGGCCAGTCAACGGATATTTTTAAGGTGGAGATTGATAGGTTCTTGACTAGTAGGGTGCCAGGGGTTATGGGGAGAAGGCAGGAGAATGGGGCTGAGAGGGGGAGATAGATCAGCCATGATTCGCTTGATGGCCGAATGGCTGCTATCGCATAAACAAGAGCTTGTGGGGGGGGTGGGGCACCCCAGCTGTATGAAAGTTGTTTTCTCTCATTTCAAGTAAACCCCTGCTTTATGCTGGTCCTCTTTCAAATCAATGTTATTATAATTTGAAAAACCTTAAGCATATCTTCTTAATATAATGTAGACAAAATGCTGGAGAAACTCAGCGGGTGAGGCAGCATCTATGGAGCGAAGGAATAGGTGACGTTTCGGGTCGAGACCCTTCTTCAGACTAATACAATGTCTGAATATAATGTACTTTCTTCTTACTATAATCCACCTTTTTAGTAGTAAGTGAATAGTGCCACAGATCAAAACTGTAGCAAGAGTGGTGAGATTTGGTTTCAGTTCAGTTTAGTTTATTGTCACGTGTTCTGGGGTACAGTGAAAAGCGTACTAACCAGTCAGCGGAAAGACCAGGACTCGCCCCACAGAGCCCAGTCCCTCACCCGGCCAGGACTCGCCCCACAGAGCTCAGTCCCTCACCCGGCCAGGACTCGCCCCACAGAGCTCAGTCCCTCACCCGGCCAGGACTCGCCCCACAGAGCCCAGTCCCTCACCCGGCCAGGACTCGCCCCACAGAGCCCAGTCCCTCACCCGGCCAGGACTCACCCCACAGAGCCCAGTCCCTCACCCGGCCAGGACTCGCCCCACAGAGCTCAGTCCCTCCACGCACTAGAGTCTCCCAACCCCTGCAGAGCAGTTATTAAGATGGCTGATCCGTGGGCGGTTGCTGCTGGGATGCGAGTCGGGGCTTGATCAACCCCGGCTGGGTCGCCTGGGCGAGGGTGTCTGATGTTGTGAGACCCGAAACACCCGATGACCCCAGGTCACATCGCTGAGGATGCGTCCCAGCGCATCTAGAAGATGTATATTTTTCACACGATACATGATTACATTCGATCAATTTACAGGGTATAGATGCATGATAAGGGAATGACGTTTAGTGCAAGGTAAAGCCAGCAAAGTCCGATCAAGTCTGAGGGTCACCAATCCGAAAGATAGTAATTCAGCACTGCTCTCTGGTTGTGGTAGGGTGGTTCAGTTGCCTGAGTACACTGCAGAAATACATCTCCCAAAAGCTTGGACGGGAATACAACAGCGACCTTAGAAACATAGAAACATAGAAAATAGGTGCAGGAGTAGGCCATTCGGCCCTTCGAGCCTGCACCGCCATTCAATATGATCATGGCTGATCATCCAACTCAGTATCCTGTACCTGCCTTCTCTCCATACCCCCTGGTCCCTCTAGCCACAAGGGCCACATCAAACTCCCTCTTAAATATAGCCAATGAACTGGCCTCAACTACCTTCTATGGCAGAGAATTCCAGAGACTCACCACTCTGTGTGTGACCTTCCTCAATGCTGACGCACTTCACGCAGGCACAACTTACAATTATTGCCCAACTGGTGCGGAGAGTCAGGGAAACGTTCCGAAAAGGCAGCCCTGTGGACACACGTGTGATCCCCCGGGGCCACGAGCACAGCCCGTGGGAGTGGATGTCTCGGCTTCTCAGCCCACCCATCATTGACACTGTAAATGGGTCGACTAGGCTTACAGTCTATTCACTGGAATTTAGAAGGATGCGAGGGCATCTTATAGAAACATAAAACATTCTTAAGGGATTGGACAGGCTAGATGCAGAATTTTTTTTCCCGATGTTGGGGGAGTCCTGAACCAGGGGTCACAGTTTAAGAATAAGGGGTAGGCCATTTAGGACTGAGATGAGAGAAAAACTTTTTCACCCAGAGAGTTGTGAATCTGTGGAATTCTCTGCCACAGAAGGCCAGTGGTGGCCAATTCACTGGTTGTTTTCAAGAGAGAGTTAGATTAGCTCTTAGGGCTGACGGGATCAAGGGATATGCGGAAAAAGCAGGAACGGGGCACTGATTTAGGATGATCAGCCATGATCATATTGAATGGCGATGCTGGCTCGAAGGGCTGAATGGCCTACTCCTGCACCTATTTTCTGAGTTTCTAAAGCAATTGTTTTGTAGTTTGTTTTACAACTAACTGTCTGTCGTATAAGTGAGAAGGAGAGGGACACAAAAAGCTGGAGTAACTCAAGAGTCAGGAGAGGCACGAGTGGCAAGAGAAAAAAAAAGTTCAGTGTGTGTATTCTGCGGGACAAGCAGCATCTCTGGAGAAAAGGAATAGGTGACGTTTCGGGTCGAGACACTTCTTCAGACTGAGAGTCGGGGGGAAAGGGAAACGAGAGACATAGACTGTGATGTAGAGAGATATAGAACAAATGAATGACAGATATGCAAAAAAGTAATGATGATAAAGGAGACGGGCCGTTGTTAGCTGTGGGCTAGGTGAAAACAAGTTACAGACAATGAGACTCAACAGGATGGAGTTGGGGGGGAGGGAGCGAGGGAGAAAGAGGATGGAGGATAGGTTTGAAGGGTGGAGAGGGAAGAGGAAGGGTGGAGAGGGAAGAGGAAGGGGAGAGAGAGAGGAAAGGGGAAGAGATGATGAGGAGGAGGGAGGTGGAGAGATAGAGAGAGAGAAATAAAGGCGAGGGAGAAAGGGTGGAAGGGTAAGGGAAGGGAGATGAGAAATCAGGAGAGAATGAGGGGGAAAGAGAGCGGGAGAGGGAAAGAATATATTTAAGGTAGAGATGGATAAAAGTTTGAAAGATTGAGGTTCATGGGGAACTGGCACAGAAGAGCAACCGGTGGCTTACTCTTGCTCCTATAATCAGGTGTTCTGTAGCGAGAGGGAGGGAGGGAGAAGAGAGATAGAGAGAGAGAGAGAGAGAGGGAGAAGAGAGAGAGAGAGAGATGTCTGGAAGAGGGATGCATTTGCACCTGTTCTTACATGCAAATTGTGTAATGTGGCAGTTTTTTCTGATGAGCTAAAGTCAGGCTGAGAGAAAAAGAAAATATGGAGTGCGCGTGTGGGGGTGAATATAAGTGTGTGTGTGTGTGTGCATGAATATATGTGTGTGTGTGTGTGGGAATGTGAGTGCATGCTGCAGGCTTGAATGTGAGTGTATGTTTGTTAGTGAATGTGTGTGCGTGTGTGTATGAGCGTGTTTGTGTGAGAATGTGTGTACGTGAGTGTGTGTGAATGCGAGTCGATGTGTTTGTATGTGAATATGTGTACGATTATGAGTGTGAAAGTATGTGAATGTGAGTTGGTTTCTGCTTGAGTGTGTGTGAATGAGGGTGAAAGTGTGTGAGTGTGTCTCTGAATGTGAGTGTGCGCGTGAGTGTGTTTGAGTGCGAGTGTGCGTGTTTGCATGTGATCACGTGTGTGTGTGTGCATGCGTGTGTCTATGAATGTGAGTGTGTGTATGTGAGTGCGTGCACGGGTGAATGCGCGTGAGAATGAGAGAGAGAGAGAGAGAGAACGAGAAAAAACATCAGTAGCCGAGAGAGAGGACGAGAAATAAGTGTGGGGGGGGGGGGGAAAGAAAGACTGTGAGAAAAAAAGCAGAAGCCTGAGCAGAAGGAGGTGTTTTTCAAGCATCCCAATCAGTCGGCATGGTCTGTTACTGGAAGGAATGCTGCGCTTGCTTTGGAGCCCATTCATACAATGTGTTGGCAGAGGCAGCTTGGAGAGCAGGCAGCAAGAATGCAGTCAGAGTAGCTCAAACTCACATCCTAACAGTTCCTTCCATCCGTTTTCTAACATCGCATGTACCAAGGGAAGCAAGATCAACAAAAAAAAAAAAAAAAAACCTTTTTGGCGTGAGGGCTTGCCAAGTGTTTATTTTTATATTATAATGAAGTAACATGTGTTCACAAACTGCCTTTCTGATGCAGCCTCTCCTGACTTATGGAGAGTGTTTATTTAGGCAGCGGTCTCTATATACACAAATGATGACTTTGGATGTCTTCCTAAACTCTTAACAGCTACTGCTAACTTCCTATTTTGAACTACAGCTCAGGCTCTTGCTGGCTGATTTGAGATAAAGGCCACGATTAGTTAGGTTGGCCCGCCACTCAAAAGGCGTTCTTTGGAACACCAGTGGCTGTTCTCGCCGCCAGCCAAGCATTACTGGCTCTTTCCTCACTGGCTAGCTTTTCTCATTTGAGCGTTCCCCGACCATTTAGCCTCCGCTTGAGCCGTTGCTGGAAGGTGCTGTCGCTGGTACCTGGAGCTTCGCGGCGCGGCCCAAGCAGGTGGTTGTCGGAGTGGAGGGGCCAGGGCCGGCGCATGTGCCACCCAGCGTACCGTGCGCCAAACTGACGCCTCCTACAGGGCATGGCTCGAGGGCTCGAGGGCCAAAGTTGAAAGGAAATAGTGGGGGGGGTGGACATAAGTGTAGTTTAGTTTACTTTACTTTAGAGATACGGAGCGGAAACAGGCCGTGTCCGCGCCGACCAGCGATCCCCGCACACGAACACTACCCTACACACACTAGGGACAATTTACATTTAAACCAAGCCAATTAACCTACAAACCGGTACGTCTTTGGCGTGTGGGAGGAAACCGGCGCACCCGGAGAAAACCCACGCGGTGAAGGAGAGAACGCACAAACTCCGTACAGGGAAGCTCCCGGGTCTCTGGCACTGTAAGGCAGGAACTCTACCCCTGCGCCACCGTGCCGCCCTACTCACATTTTACTTAATCGGGCCCCCGCAGCACCCGTGGTCGGGATCGAACCCGACGCTGCAAGCACTGAAGGCAGCAACTAAGGGGGAGAGGGGGTGGCATCAAGAACTAAGGGGGGCGGGGGGGGGGGGGGAAGGGAGGAGAGGGGGTGGTGCCGAGAACCAATGAGGGAGAAGTGGGGGCCATCGGGGCAAGAAAAGGGGTGCTTTGTAACTTTATCGCCGACTCTCTGTATGCAAAAGCAAAGCATCTCACAATAGACAATAGGTGCAGGAGGAGGCCATTCGGCCCTTCGAGCCAGCACCGCCATTCACTGTGATTTGGCTGATCATCCCCAATCAGTACCCCGTTCCGGCCTCACTGTGATATGTCTCGTGTGACAATAAAAGTGTCTAATCTAGTTTAGTTTAGAGATACAGGGTGGAAACAGGCCCTTCGGCCCACCGAGTCCGTGCCGACCAGCGGTCACGCACTATACTACACGCACCAGGGGCAATTCACAATGTGCAACAAGCCAATTGGTCTGAGGAAGGGTGTTGACCAGAAGCGCCACCCATTCCTTGTCCACAGTAGATGCTGCCTGACCCGCTGAGTTACCCCAGCATTTCGTGGCTATCTTCGGTGCAAACCGGCATCTGCCATTCCTTCCTGCGCAGCCTACAAACCTGGACTTCTTTGGAGCGTGGGAGGAAACCGGAGCTCCTGGGGGGGGGGGGGTCACGGGGAGAGAATGTACAAACTCCGTACAGACAAGCACCCGTAGTCAGGATCGCACCGGGGCCTCTCTGGCGCTGTAAGGCGGCAACTCTACCGCTGTCCCTGCTAAACGCGGTGAGTGCGCAAAAGGTACTTGCTGGCCGCAAGGACATAATGGGTTATGACTTTGGCCTGTATGACTCCAGGACTAGGTCTTCTGTGACAGCTTTGCTGCATTTTTTTTTTAGCAGAGAATATTTAAAATTTAAAACACTCAAAAGACGTCAACTCCTAGCCGTCTTCACACTCTGTCCCCACATTTAGGAAAGAGGCACGTATTAAACCACCTTTAAGTAACAGATCTGAGGCTTACTGTCAATTTAAAATTTAAAAGCAAGAGAGCTTATTTTGTTGTTGCCTGAAATGGAATGGATCCAAGGAATTCTTGGCGCAGTCAATAAACTTGTACGCTGGAACACAGCTCCTGGGAATAGGTGCAAGGCCTTTACAAATTTACAATTTAAAAGTGGGCTCTTGAAAAATGTTCATTACTCTGTGACAGCTGCTATGAAAACCATAAGCTGCTCTGCCTTTCTTCAAAAGAAAGGGAGGTGCTTTAAAACGTCTGGCGAGTGACTTCCCAAACAAACTTTCTGAGCAAAAACTGGGATCGGTGATCGAGAAGGGGAGCGGGTGACAGCCCTCTTATCCAAGAAATGAACTCTCGTGCGGTCTACTGGGAAGGCACGATCCCTTCCGCCTGCCTTCCCAGACTAAAGGCAACGTATGGGATATTTGGTTGAATCCGCCAAAGGATTCTAGGGCACTGTGTTTAAACTGTATTAACCGACACCTACCGCCCTGCTAGAACACCGAGAACCTAGACTATATGTGCTGGGAGAACCCTTAAATGGAGGAAGGGCTTGGTTTAGGAAGGAGCTGCGGACGCTGGTTTAAACCGAAGATCGACACAAAATGCTGGAGTAACTCAGCGGGTGAGGCAGCGTCACGGGAGAGAAGGAATGGGTGATGCTTCGGGTCGGAAGAAGGGTCTCGACCCGAAAACGTCACCCATTCCTTCTCTCCAGAGATGCTGCCTGTCCCGCTGAGTTACTCCAGCTTTCTGTGTCTATCAAGGGTTTAGTTTAGTTTATTATCGTAACAGCGGTAGAGTTGCTGTCTCACAGCGCCAGAGGCCAGGGCTCGATCCCGACTACGGGCGCTGTCTGTACGGAGTTTGTGCGTTCTCCCCGTGACCTGCGTGGGTTTTCTCCAAGATCCTCGGTTTCCTCCCACACTCCAAAGACGTACAGGCTTGTAGGTTAATTGGTCTGAAGAAGGGTCTCGACCCGAAACATCGCCTATCTCCTTCGCTCCTTAGATGCTGCTGCACCCGCTGAGTTTCTCCAGCCTTTTGTGTACCCTCGATTCTCCAGCATCTGCAGTTCCTTCTTTAACGGGTTTGTAAGTTAATTGGCTTGGTAAATGTAAAATAAATAAATGAATAGTCCCTAGTGGGCGTAGGACAGTGTTAATGTGCAGGGCTCGCTGGTCGGCGTGGACCCAGTGGACCGAAGGGCCTGTTTCCACGCTGTATCTCTAAACTAAACTAAACTAAACCCGGGTTCAATCCCGACTACGGGCGCTGTCTGTAGGGAGTTTGTGCGTTCTCCCCGTGACCTGCGTGGGTTTTCTCCAAGATCCTCGGTTTCCTCCCACACTCCAAAGACGTACAGGTTTGTAGGTTAACTGGCTTGGTATAAGAGTAAATTGTCCCCAGTGCGTGTAGGATAGTGTTAGTGTGCGGGGATCGCTGGTCGGCGCGGACTCAGTGGGCCTAAAACTAAAACTAAAAATTTAAGCGCATTGCGTGAGAACTGTGTGAAGCAACAGCAATGGCCCTACTGAGAACACTGAGAACCTAGTGTATATATGTTGTGAGAACACAGACACTGTCAATGGAGGGTTTAGCTTAGTTTATTAATTTAGTGTAGTTTAGTTTAGAGGAAAACTACAGCGCGGAAATAGGTCCTTCGGCCCACTGAGTTCACACTAACACTAGCCCACACCCAGCACACTAGGGACACTTTGACAAATGTGCTCAGCCAACTTGCCCATCCTTCCCCCCTGACGATAACGCTGCACTCCCTAAACAACTTGCGTCTCGTTTACTAGCGTGTAGAAAGGAACCGCAGGTGCTGGTTTATACCGAAGCTGGACACAAAGTGCGGGAGTGGGTCAGGCAGCATCTCTGGGGGAACAAAGGAACGGGTGACGTTTCGGGTCTGAAGGAGACTCCGGTCATGGAGAAGGGTCAAGACCCAAAACGCCCCCCCCCCCCCCCCATCCTTTTATCCACCAAGGGATGCTGACTGGCCCGCTGAGTTGCTCCAGCACTTGGTGTCTCTCTGCTCATTCACTGGAGTTAGGCTTGCGGCTTCCCGCGCATTTCTAAACAAATGGCTCCATTAGTTTGAGAACTAATGCCGTCACCAGGGCTGGGACAGAGCAACGAAGAGTTAGAATAAACCTTCACGGAGTCGGTCACGGTGAAGATAATCAGGCTTAGGGGATGAGGAATCGCAGGCGGTAACAGAGTTTTTAAGTCAAACAAATCTCAGGAAGAACTGTCACAGATACAGACGCACCACTATTCAGCAGGTTGGCCAAAAAAACCTGCAGAATAAAATGGCAGAAACAGGATTTGGGGATTTGCATACATCACTGGCATTTTGATGCAGCGTGCCACTGTCCATTTGGTTCATCTCATGCCAAGGCGATCACCAGCAAGGCAACTGATCCAAACATGCCTTGACATTCACCACAACGTAATCCCCACAGCTTGGCTGCTGTTACACCAGGCCCCCAAGCTAAAATAAGAGTGCTGTTCCCTCTCATGTCTGTGTGTGTGAGATATATATATATGTATATATATATATATATATATATATGTCTACACGAGCTAAAGAGAAAGATAGATGGGCAGTGAGAGAGGGAGAGGGAGGGAGAGAGAGAGAGAGAGAGAGGGAGGGAGGGAGGGAGGGAGAGAGAGAGAGAGAGAGAGGGAGAGTAAATTAAAACTTCACCAAAAATGATCAGAAGAATTTTTTGAAAAGCTGTACATCTTTGGAGTGTGGGAGGAAACCAGAGGTCCCCGACAAAACCCACGCAGTCACAGGGGAGAAAGTACAAACTCCATACAGACAGAGAGAGGGGGGGTGGGGTGGGAGAGGAGAGAGGGAGAGAGAGGGAGAGATCAGGTGAGGGAGAAGTGAATGGGAGAGCGAGGGGGGAGATAGAAAGGAAGAAAGAGAGAGAAAGGAGAGGGAGAGTAGGGGGGGCATGGGAGGGGAGAGAGTAGAGGAGGGGAGAAGAAGGGAAGGGAGAGGGAAAGGGCGAGGGGGAGGGGGAGAGGGAAGATGGAGAGAAAGAGAGAAAAAGAGAAAAGAGAGGTGGGAGACAGCATGACTCCATGTGAGGGAGTGATAGTGAATGTGAGAGGGGGCAAGTGTGCCAGGGTGTGAGAGGAAGAGCAAAGGAGAGTGAATGTGTGAGAGAGTGCGAGTGCATGTGTGTACCAGAACGTGAGGGTGAGCGTATGAGACAGCCAGAGAGTGAGAGTGAGCACGAGATTGAAGACAGTGTGTGTTTTATTCATCACACTTCCATTCCAGGCCTGTCCATTAGGTCCCTGCGGTTATTTGCCGAGTTAATGCTCATCGCAAAGATGCTCCAGCACTCCTCGTTTAACTGGCAGATTGAAAAGACTTGAACTCTTTCTCATGAATACCAGGCTGGAACAAACGTGGAACATACTGGCAATAATCTGAAATCCCTGAACTCAACTCGCAATTTTCTAATCTTGGCAGGTTCAGTAACAACATTTTAATATCGGCGGACATTCCATTAAAAACAAACCGGGTTTTATATAAACCTCATAATACTTCAATAGCCCTCTGGGGGATAATGCTAACACTGATCACACACAAGACCAGACTGGTAAATGATCCTCATCCAGTGAAAACAAATTCTGTACGCTGGTAGCCCAAGCGAGCTTGTGCCATTTCCAGTGGGTTTTGCTCTGAAACTCCAAGGAGATCAGACTAAGGCCAAATTAAACATGCGCGTGCAGCGCAAGGCCCAACCAGAGCCCACGCACAAACCAGTGCCTTCTTCAGGCCGAGAGTCCAGGGATGGGGGGCGAAACGAGAGATATGAAAAGGTGCGTGGAACAAATGCGCGAAAGAGAACGCAAAAAGCAACAATGGTCGAGGAAAGGTGGAGCCCACAATGGTCCGTTGTTGGCGGCGGAAGAGGCGGTGACGAAGGGGGTGTACGGGTGTGAACTGTGAAACTAGCTGGACGATTAGGGCAGGGGCGGGGTGTTGAGAGAGAGAGAGAGAGAGTGGGGAGACAATGGCTACATGAAACCAGAGAAATCAATCTTCAATCAGGACTCAACTTGCGTGCAAGTACAAAACAGAACCTCCTTCAGACGCAGAGCCAGGGGCTGGAGTTATAAAAAGATGCGTCGAACAAATGGATGAAAGATTTGCAAAGAGCAACGATGATCCGAGGAAAGGTGGAGCCCACAATGGTCTATTGTTGGCCGCGGGGAAGGTGATAACGAGCGATACAAACAGTGAAATTCAGCAGGACGACAGTGAAACTAGTACGACGACTGAATCGCCTTCCCCACACAGCCAACAACGGACCATTGTGGGCTCCACCTTTCCTGGACCATCATTACTTTTCGCACATCGCTCATTCATTTGTTCTACGTATCTTTTCAAATCTCTCGTTTCCCTCTCCGATGACGCTCAGTCTGAAGAAGGGTCTCACAACCCGTAACGTCACCTATTATTCCTTTTCCCCAGAGATGCTGCCTGACCTGCTGAGTTACTCCAGCACCTTTTGGTTGGATTCTTTATTGGACAGCCCTTCTCCAAAGGAAACTATGAATGTTTAGTTTTAGTTTTAGAGACACAGCGTGGAAAACAGGCCCTTTGGCCCACCGGATCCGCACCGACCAGCGATCCCTGCACATTAACACAAGCCTACACACACACTGGGGACAATTTACAATTTTAGCAAGTTTACAAACACAAGCCAATTAACTCACAAACCGCTACGTCTTTGGAGCGTGGGGGGGGGGGGGGGGGGAGGGGAACTGACGATCTCGGAAAGAAACCCACGCAGCTCACAGGGAGAACGTGCAAACTCCTTACGGAAAAGCTCCGGTAGCCGGGATCGAACCTGGGTCTCCGGGGCTGCAAGCGCTGTAAGGCAGCAACTCTAGGCCAGTTCATTGGCCATATTTAAGAGGGAGTTAGATGTGGCCCTTGTGGCTAAAGGGGTCAGGGGGTATGGAGAGAAGGCAGGTACGGGATACTGAGTTGGATGATCAGCCATGATCATACTGAATGGCGGTGCAGGCTCGAAGGGCCGAATGGCCTGCTCCTGCACCTATTTTCTATGTTTCTAAGTTTCTACCACTGCGCCACCGTGCCGCCCAGGAACCAAAGATTTCTACCAAAGTCTTAATGGGGGCTGTCAAATCTCAGTCCACTCCACCACGAGGGGAGGGAGGGAGGGGAGAGAGAAAGTGAAAGATAGAGGGCGAGGAGAGGGTGGTGGAGGGACTAAGGGGAAAAGGAGGAGGTGAGGAGGCAGTGAAGTGATGACAGGAGACGGCAAATGGATTCAACAAGGGGTGCAAGGACGGGGGGGGGGGGGGAAGATGGAAGAGGGGGGGGGGAAAGAGGGTGGTACAAAAATGAAGGTGGGAACTGAGTGGCGAGGAAGTGAGAGGAACATGGGCAAGTGCTACATGGGAAGGAACTGCAGATGGCGGTTTGCACCAGAGAGACACAAAATTCTGGAGTAACGCAGCAGGGCAGGCGGCAACTCTGGAGTTTTGGGACGTGACTCTTCTTCAGTGGAAGTGACCATCCACTCGCTGTTCCTTCATTTAAGATGCACGGTCGGTCGGTGGGTCGGCCAGCAGCAAACCGTCCCCAATTGGAAGAATTATGTCAACAAAATAGAGAGAGTACAGAGGAGATTTACTAGAATGTTGCCAGGGTTCCAGCAACTATGTTACAGAGAAAGGTTGAACAAGTTAGGTCTTTATTCTTTGGAGCGCAGAAGGTTAAGGGGGGACTTGATTGAGGTCTTTAAAATGATGAAAGGGATAGACAGAGTTGACGTGGATATGTTTTTCCCATTGAGGGTAGGGAAGATTCAAACAAGAGGGCATGACATGAGAATTAAGGGACAGAGGTTTCGGGGTAACGTGAGGGGGAACTTCTTTACTCAGAGGGTGGTGGCTGTGTGGAATCAGCTTCCAGCAGAAGTGGTGGAGGCAGGATCGATTTTAACATTTAAGAGTAAAGTGGATAGGTATATGGACGTGAAGGGAATGGAGGGGTATGGTCTGAGTGCAGGTAGATGGGACTAGGGGAAAACAAATGGTCGGCACGGACTGGAAGGGCCGAGAGGGCCTGTTTCCGTGCTGTAATTGTTATATGGTTATATGGTTAATAACATCATTCCATTCTTTAGGCCTTGGAGGCACTGTGTCCATGTTGACCAGCGATCACTTGGTTCCGCCAGCACCTCCCTACACATTAGGGACGATTTACAATTTACAGAGGCTAATTAACCTACGACCCTGTAGTCTTTGCAATGTGAGGGGAATACGGAGCAGCCGGAGAAAACCCACGCGGGCCACGTGGCGAATGTACAAGCTCCGTATCAATCAATCAGTCAGTTTGATCCGTACAGACAGACAGACAGCACCCGTAGTTAGGATCGAAGCCACGTCTGTGGCGCTGTCAGACTGCGACTCTACCATGCGCCACCCCGTGCTGCCTGGTCCTACTGACTCTATAATCTCCAAAATGGTCTCCTGAAAGGGACATATCCACTTGAAGCACAAATTAAGACTTTCTTAACTTATACTAATGATGTGCTGCGCTGCAGGATCCTTTTTAATTAAAAAAATAATCGCCATTTCCTTACAACGGGTGGATATTCTGAGACTGATGAGTTACGGAGCACGGAGCTCGGGTGGTGATGTGGAATAAGAACTCTAGCCCGTCGCACCTCTAGTTCTCCCCGTCACCTGCGTGGATTTCTTTTCCGGGCGCTCCGGTTTCCGCCCACACTCCAAAGACGCACAGGTTTGTCAGCTAATCGGCTTGGTGAGATTGAAAATTGTCCCTGGTGTTCTTTGTAGGATAGTGTTAGTGCGCGGGGATCGCTGGTCGGCGCGGACTGGGCGGGCCGAAGGGCCTGCTTCCGTGCTGTATCTCTTAACTAAACAAAACCTTGTTTCTCGGGCCATTTCCATCCAGCTCTTCAGATACAGAGAGCAGGAGGGGGGGGGGGGGGGGGGGGGGGGGGGGGGGAAGGGAGAGGAAGAGTAAGGAAAAAAAACTGTGAAGGGTCAAGAGAGAGGATGGATCGGAGGATGGACAGGTTTGGAGAGATATGGGCCAATCGCGGGCAAGTGGGACTGGTGTAGCTGGGACATGTTGGCTGGTGTGGGCAAGTTGGGCCGAAGAGCCTGTTTCCACACGACTCTATAACTCTGCAGTCAGCGAATACTTGTGAAGGGCTGTCATTGCGATAGGGGGGGAAAGGGAGATCTGGCAGTCAAATAACACAGCGAGCTCCCCAAAACCGCACTGCGATCAACACGAAACGCTGGAATAACTCAGCGGGTAAGGCAGCATCTCTGGAGGACATGGATAGGTGATGGTTTGGGTCGGGACCTTTCTTCAAACTGACGGGCAAGATTCCAGCGATTCCTGTGACAAGAGCATTGTGACCATCACTTGAATGGGAGGGGAATGAAACATGGCCGCAATACCGAGGGGGGGGGGTCTCAAGCCATGAGAGGAATAGATCGGGTAGGTGCACAGAATCTCTTGCCCAGAGCTGGGGAATCGAGGACCAGAAGACATACATAGATACATAGAAAATAGGTGCAGGAGTAGGCTATTCGGCCCTTCAAGCCAGCACCGCCATTCAATGTGATCATGGCTGATCATCCACAATCAGTACCCCGTTCCTGCCTTCTCCCCATTTCCCTTGATTCTGCTAGCCCGAAGAGCTCCATCTAACTGTCTTTTGAAAGCATCCAGTGAATCAGCCTTCACTGCCTTCTGAGGCAGAGAATTCCACAAATTCACAACTCCCTGGGTGAAAAAGGTTTTCCTTATCTCAGTTCTAAATGGCCTACCCCATATTCTTAAACTGTGGCCCCTGGTTCTGAACACCCCCAACATCGGGAACATGTTTCCTGCATCTAGCGTGTCCAATCCCTTAATAATTTTATATGTTTCTAGAAGATCCCCTCTCATCCTTCTAAATTCCAGTGAATACACGCCCAGTCGTTCCATTTTTTCATCATGCCAGTCCCGCCATCCCGAGAATTAACCTTGTGAACCTACGTTGCACTCCCTCAATAGCAAGAGTATCCTTCCTCAAATTAGGAGACCAAAACTGCACACAATACTCCAGGTGTGGTCTCACCAGGGCCCTGTACAACTGCAGAAGGACCTCTTTGCTCCTATACTCAAATCCTATCGATATGAAGGCCAACATGCCATTAGCTTTCTTCACTGCCCGCTGTACCTGCAAGCTTACTTTCAGTGGATGATGTACAAGGACACCCAGGTCTCCCCTTTTCCTAATCTGACACCATTCAGATAATAATCTGCCTTCCTGTTTTTTATACCAAAGTGGATAACCTCACATTTATCCACATTAAACTGCATCTGCCATGCATCTGCCCACTCACCCAACCTGTCCAAGTCACCCTGCATCCTCATAGCATCCTACATAGAACATAGAAACATAGAAATTAGGTGCAGGAGTAGGCCATTCAGCCCTTCGAGCCTGCACCGCCATTCAATATGATCATGGCTAATCATCCAACTCAGTATCCCGTACCTGCCTTCTCTCCATACCCTCTGATCCCCTTAGCCACAAGGGCCACATCCAACTCACTCTTAAATATAGCCAATGAACTGGCCTCAACTACCCTCTGTGGCAGAGAGTTCCAGAGACTCACCACTCTCTGTGTGAAAAAAGTCTTTCTCATCTCGGTCTTAAAGGATTTCCCCCTTATCCTTAAGCTGTGACCCCTTGTCCTGGACTTCCCCAACATCGGGAACAATCTTCCTGCATCTAGCCTGTCCAACCCCTTAAGAATTTTGTAAGTTTCTATAAGATCCCCTCTTAATCTCCTAAATTCCAGAGAGTATAAACCGAGTCTATCCAGTCTTTCTTCATAAGACAGTCCTGACATCCCAGGAATCAGTCTGGTGAACCTTCTCTGCACTCCCTCTATGGCAATAATGTCCTTCCTCAGATTTGGAGACCAAAACTGCACGCAATACTCCAGGTGTGGTCTCACCAAGACCCTGTACAACTGAAGTAGAACCTCCCTGCTCCTGTACTCAAATCCTTTTGCTATGAAAGCTAACATACCATTCGCCATACCATCCTCCTCACAGTTCACACTGCTACCCAGCTTTGTGTAATCTGCAAATTTGCTAATGTTACTTTCAATTCCTTCATCTAAATCATTGATGTATATTGTAAATAGCTGCGGTCCCAGCATTCAGCCTTGCGGTACCCCACTAGTCACTGCCTGCCATTCTGAAAGGGACCCGTTAATTCCTAATCTTTGATTCCTGTCTGCCAACCAATTTTCTATCCATGTCAACACCCTACCCCCAATACCATGTGCTCTAATTTGGCCCACTAATCTATGTGGGGCCTAATCAAGGGCTTTCTGAAAGTCCAGATACACTACATCCCTCTCCCTTATCCATTCTACTTGTTACATCCGTAAAAAATTCCAGAAGATTAGTCAAGCAAGATTTCCCCATCATAAATCCATGCAGATTTGGACCGATCCCATTACTGCTATCCAAATGCCGGTTCAAGGTGAAGGGGAAAAGATTAAATAGGAATCTGAGGGGTCACGATTTCACACAAAGGGTGGTGGTGGGTGTATGGAACGAGCTGCCAGAGGAGGTAGTTGAGGTAAGGACTGCCCCAACTTTTATAAACATTTAGACAAGTGCACAGATAGGACACGTTTGGAAGGAAATGGACCAAATGCGGGCAGGTGGGAGTCGTGCAGCTGGGACATGTTGGCCGGTGTGGGCAAGTTGGGCCGAAGGGCCTGTTTCCACACTGTAGCACTCTGACTGCAAATTAAAAAAAGCAAATTACTTCACTGCAGGCAAGAATTGTGGCCTTACCCACATGCCAAGGATGAATGTTAATCAAAAAAAAACCTGACCTACATTTTCCACTGACGAGTATCTAAATATCAGCAGTAAGAGTGGTGCAGAGTGTCGGTCAGGGCTTTCAAAAGTGATATGGTCGGCAAGAAGTGTTTTTTTACATGAAAAACACAAGGGACTGGGATTTAATAAACTGCTCATTGAAAAATCAAGATGGACTTGAATGTCTGAATGGTCTCCTTCCACCCTTCTCTGCAATGATGATTCTTTGATTTTAATCCATTTCATTTTTAGGGAGGGGGGGGGGAATAAAATCTGTTGAGGCCATTTTAACTTCACCGTTTGATGACAAGGCAAGATGGCTAGGGATGTGAAGAGGCTTGAAGGGTGTAAACCAGTCAGGCCAAAAGGTCTATTTAGTTTAGTTTAGAGATACTCTGTGGAAACAGGCCCTTCGGCCCACCGGGTCCGCGCCGACCAGCGATCCCCGCGCATTAACACCACCCTACGCACACACTAGGGACAATTTTACATTTCTCCCAAAGCAATTAACCTACAAATCCATACGTCTTTGGAGAGTGGGAGGAAACGGAAGATCTTGGAGAAAAGTCGCGCGGGTCACGGGGAGAACGTGCAAACTCCGTACAGACAGCACCGATCGTCAGGATCGAACCCGGGTCTCCGGCGCTGTGAGGCGGCAACTCTACCGCTGCGCCACCGTTCTGCGCTGTTAATGCAGCTTCAGAGGCAGATCGCCAATGATTAGGGTGTAAATCGAACTCAAGTAAGCAATTCAACCCAGACTGGTGACTGTGGTTAAAAGTTGTGACCACTGCCCAGTCCATCACCGGCTCTGACCTCCCCACCATAGAAGGCATCGATCGAAGTCGCTGCCTCCAAAAGGCAGCCAACATCATCAAAGAACCACACCACCCTGGCCTCACACTCATTTCACCATGGCCATCGGGAAGAAGGTACAGGAGCCTGAAAACTGTAACGTCCAGGTTCAGGACCAGCTTCTTCCCTACAGCCATCAGGTTGTAGTGTACAAACACGACACAAATAAGCTCGGAACTGCAACAGACTATTATTATTATTGCACTATATCTGTTTATTGAGTATGCGTGCATGTATATATATATATATATATATATACACACACACTGAACTTTTTTTTGCAGTTGTGTACGATGTTTACCTATTCTGTTGTGCAGCAGCAAGCGGGAATTTCGTCGCCCTATCTGGGACATGTGACAATAAAACACTCTTGACTCTTCTCTTAACGTAAACCGTCCACAGAGACTGGTCTCAAAGAAGAAGGGTGTCGACCCGAAACATCACCCATTCCTTCTCTCCAGACAGAGATGCTGCCTTAACCCGGCTGCATCTCTGCCGCTGCGCCACTGTGCTGCCCAAATGTTGTTTAAAACACTCGGTTGGCTCCCCGGGTTTGTCGAGAGCAACCTACCGGAAACAAAGGCACACCGTCCACGGAAAGCCGACAGAAAATAAGATCAAACCGTGCCTCTGGTTATCTATTGTTGGGAGGGCCCTGGGTAAATCTGCTCCAAGGACATAAGCGATACGCTTCCCACAGTAATTTTGTGAAAGAAACTGAGGAACTGGCAAATGTTACAAGAGCTTTGAAGCTCTGAGACCGCTGTGTTTACATTGCTCTGGGTCTATATTTAAACCGAGCACCACTTCACCATAAGAATGTGCACTGATTGTATAGAGTAATCATTGAGCAACAATTCATTTCTGCGTCCTAAATACAAAGAGGCAGGTGGGAAATCTGCATCTCACCCTGACTACTAACAAAAATACCATTCTACATTTCCTTGCCCGTCATTCCCTTTGATCTGTGTTTTCACACCTTACCCTCTGTCTCCCTCTCCACTGACTCTCAGCCTGACGAAGGGCCTCGACCCGAAACGTCACCAGTTCCTTCTCTCCGCAGGTACTGCCTGGCCCACTGAGTGACTCCAGCATTTTGTGTCTATCTAAGGTATAGAGCACTCTGGTTATGTAAGTGGGGGGGGGTATAGATGAGCATAATTTAACTAAATGGTGAGCACAGGCTCAAGGGGCAGAATGGTCTCTTTTTGTTCCCCATTTTTTGAAGGGAGTTGCAGTTCAGTAAAGTATTTACCAGAGCTTCTTTTCAATTCCTGTACAAAATTCTGGAGTATAGTGGGGCCAATATTGACAGGCACTTGTAGACACAAAGAACTGCAGATGCTGGTTTACAAAAAAAGACACAAAGTGTTGGAGTAATTCAGCAAGTCAGGCAGTAACTGTGGAGAACAGATCTTTCTGGCTGAGAGCCTTCTTCAGACATGGATAGGCCGACATTTCTGGTTAAGACCACTCTTCTGACATGTTCTCCAGAGATGCCGCCTGATCTGCTGAGTTCACTGAGTTATTCCACTTTGTTTCTCCTGTTTCAAAACCTGAAGAAGGGTCCTGACCTGAAATTCATATTTCCCATTCACGGGCACTTTGATGCCGTCATGGGAAAGGTAGGCCGAAAGGCCTGATTCTTTACTGTTTACAGTGTGGGCAAGTCGGGCCGAAGGGCCTGTTTCCACTCTATTTGGCATGGGGTGGGGTGAGGCAGGCCGGGATTTCAGGAGAGACAAGCCTACCAGTTCCTATGCAGCATCCCAACCAGTGTATTGGGTTTTCTTGTTGGGATTCCAGCCACTTTATCCAACAACCCTCTCAGGAGGCAGAACGCAAATCCTTTGGGATTACAAAGGGGAGCTCTGCCCAGCGACATGGACCACCTCGCTCTGGCACCTTTCCGTGCACTAGTTGCGATACGATACAATGGAACTTTATTTACCCCGGGCGGGAAATCTGCCAACAGTCATTAAAAACACAAAATACATGAAATGCGAAATGAAAGTGACGAGTGGAAAGACTAATGGGCCTGTCCCACTCATGCGACTTTTTCGACGACTGCCGGCACCCGTCATGGGTCGTTGCAGGTCTCCCGAAAATTTTCAACATGTTGAAAATCCAGCGGCGACCAGAACAAGGTACGACTCTTTGGGCGACGACTCACGACCATTCTGGCTTCACCCCAGGGTGTCGCCTGTATGCTCGTGAGTCGTCTCCTCAGTCACCCAAAGAGTCGTAGCGTCTTTCTGGTCGCCGCTGGATTTCCAACGTTGGAAATTTTCGGTGACCTGCAACGACCTATGACGGGGGGCCGACAGTCGCCGAAAAAGTAGCGTTATTGGGACAGGCCCATTGGGGGATGTGCAAAGATTAGTGGGGGGAGGGGGGGGGGGTGGACATCAGTCTCGGTCTACCCCACGACAGAAGGGGGAGGAGTGGTACAGTTTGATAGCCGCAGGGAAGAAGGATCTGCTGTGGCGTTCTGTGGAACCAGTCTGTTGCTGAAGGTGCTCCTCGGGTTGACCAGTGTGTCATGGAGGGGGTGAGCTGAAATGTCCGGGACGCTCCGCAGTTTGAGGAGCGTCCTCCCCGCCAAGACCACCTCCCATGAATCCAACTCTGCCCCCAGGTCAAAGCCAGCCTTCCCGATGAGTTTGTTGATGCCCCCCACCCCCCCCCCCCCCCCCCTCCGCAATTCCTACACCGCACACACTTCTGAAGCACTTCACTGCCCGAGATGTGGTCCTCCGGGATGTCCCCGGGTTGTGAAAGGTGCCATACAAATGGAAGGAATGTTTTCTCCAGAGAATAAACATACCTTCAAACCAACCCAGGGAGGGAGTTCAAGCCAGCATGTCTGCACTGCTGAGCAAAACCTCAAAACGGGAATTCCACCCAAAAAAATACGCGGGTTCTTGCCAAACGGGAGAAGGAGCCAAAACAGGAGTGTTGGTATTTTTGTTAAAGCGTAAAGAAATGTGCACAGAATGCAAGAGGGCAGGTCAACAACTGCGATTAATTTTGACAGCTTTGCAATAATCGGAATTAGTGGCTTCCGATCCCTGCCGTCTTTTCAAGTGCGGGGTAAAATATTCAACAAACATTTATTTCGAGGCGGGATGGGTAAAAAAAAAAATTCCTGGCGACTTTAGCCTCTGTGTGAAAAGGCAGCTGGGCTCGGAGGGGACAGAGGCAGGTTTTCACAAGCCCCATGTACAACTAATAGACAATAGGTGCAGGAGTAGACCATTCGGCCCTACGAGCCAGCACCGCCATTCAATGTGATCATGGCTGATCATCACCGCTGCATCGCTGAAAGCAGTTACGACCGGGGAAGATGATGCATGTTAGGCAGTTTGCATCACTTTAGTTTAGAGACACAGCGCTAAAACAGGGCCCTTCGGCCCACCGAGCCCGTGCCGACCAGCGATCCCCATACACCAGCACTATCCTACACGCACTCGGGACAATTTACAATTTTACCAAAGCCAATTAACCTACAAATCTGTACGTCTTTGGAGTGTGGGAGGAAGGCTGAGATACCGGAGGAAACTCATGCAGGTCACACGGGGGGGGGGGGGGGGGGGGGAGAAGGTGCAAACCCCGTACAGACCGCATCCGTAGTCAGGATCGAACCCGGGTCTCTGGCGCTGTATGGCCGCAACTCTATCGCTGCGCCACCGTGCCTCTTGCAAACGCTGAAACAACCTTGCATGAAGGTTGAATAAAACCAACTGCTTGGTCTCGAGATTTGTCTGCAGATTGCTATTTTGGTTGATGATATCCTGGAAAGACCTCCCCTCTCCCCCCTTCCTAACCCCAAGCACACAGAGCGTTATGTCCTTACAGCGGCTATCAAGTATGTCTGTGAAGGGACAACATGGCCTGGTGGAATGGTTAATAAAAAATCATTTGAAGCTTGCAAGGGTGAGCATAGTTCCATCAACACTGAGAAAGGTTGTGAAGTGCGAGGTGCTGCATCATTTTTATTGGCCACAGCTCACTTATGCAGTGCTGGCAAAACTCTCAAAGATTCATGTACAAGGCTTCCCTCCCGTCGTCACGGAATCAAAACCACTGCAGACGTTGTCACCCTGTGACTGATCATTGCTTAGGTCGTTCTTGCTCGCCACCTTTGTTCAGTGTAGTTTAGTTTAGAGATACAGCGCGCAAACAGGCCCTCCGGCCCGCCCGAGTCCCCGCCCACCAGCGACCCCTCGCACACCAACACTGTCCTGCACACACCGGGGACAATTTACACTTATACCAAGCTAATTCACCTACAGACCTGCACGTCGTTGGAGTGTGGGAGGAACCCGAAGATCTCGTACAAACGTACAAACTCCGTGCGGACAGCACCCGTAGTCGGGATCGAACCCGGGTCTCTGGCGCTGGAAGGCAGCAAATCTACCGCTGCGCGATGATAAACCTCTTGAAGAAGGGTCTCGACCCGATACGTCACCCATTCCTTCTCTCCAGAGATGCTGCCTCACCCGCTGAGTTACTCCAGCATTTAGTGTCTACTTTCGATTTAAACCAGCACCTGCAGTTCTTTCTTACACATTACTTATATATATATATATATACATATATGTATATATACACACGGGTAAAGCAAAGCACAGATAACCATACAAAGCACCATACCCCGGTAAAGCAACGTGAACGCCCCACGTTCTCACAACACTGCTGCGCACAAGGAGTTACGAGTTTGTGAAAAAGAAAGCTCGTCGCCATCACAGCATCGAACACTGCGCAATAGGCTGAGATTAAATGAAAGGAATTGCTTTAAAGAACACCGGAGTCATGGGAAGGTAAGAAAGGGTTAATTGAACTCAACAGGAAAGCTGTCATATGGCAGCTCCATGTGCCCTTTCCATTATTGAAATGATCTGTTGAGCTCCCTGGGGAGATGTCACACTGAATTTCACAGCGACATTGAATGACTACAAGTTATATTAGAAGCAGCCTATTCCAATAGACTATGGGTGGTGTCACATTTGTAGGCACGTGAAACGGAATGATTGTCGGGAATGGGGAAAGAAATCTCTCTTTGTCGAGTGGTGCACAATAAATAGTTGCAATGTTATGCGGGGTGGCAGCAGACAAATCTTTTAAAAGGTTGGTGGTTTCATGAAAAGGTTCAAGTCTGCATTGTCTAATCTGTTCTGCAACTGCCACTGAAGGCGATGCAATGTGTTTTCCTGTAAACCTGGGTGCTGTCTGTACGGAGTTTGCACGCTCTCCCCGTGACTTGCGTGGGCTTTCTCCTGGATCTCCGGTTTCCTCCCACAGGGCGGCACGGTGGCGGGGCGGTAGAGCTGCTGCCTTCCAGCACCGGCGACCCGGGTTCGATCCTAACCACGGGCGCTGTCTGTACGGAGTTTGCACGTTGTCCCCGTGACCTGCGTGGGTGTTCTCCAGGTGCTCTGGTTTCCTCCCACCCTCCACAAAGACATGCAGGTTTGTAGGCTAACAGGCTTCAGTACAATCGTAAACTGTCCCCAGTGTGTGTGGGATAGTGCCAGCGCACGGGAACCGCTGGTCGGCGCGGACTCAGTGGGCCGCAGGGCCTACTTCCACGCTGTATCTCTGCACTAAACTAAACCCATCCCATTCCTTTCATGCACAAACACCCTCGCCCTGCGCATTTGCAGCAACTATTTCCAGAGATGATGTTCTTGTATTGTGGCCACGACGCAAATAATGCCACACACACAACCAGAGATAGTTTTGTTTAGGGATACAACACGGTAATAGGACCTTCGGCCCACCAAGTCCACGCTGACCAGTGATCACCCTTTCACGAGTTCCGTGCTCTCCCACTTCCCCATCCACTTCAGTCAATGGGAATTTCAAAGGCTGGGATTGCCAGATTCTTGATTAGTGCGGGTGTCGGGAGATGGGGTCGAGGTCAAAAGATAGATCAGCCGCGATTGAATGGCGGAGTGGACTGGATGGGCTGAATGGCCTAATTTTGTTCCAAGGACTAATGAATATCGGGGACAATTTACCTGCAAAGGTGCACGTCTTTGGGATGTGGGAGGAAACCGGAGCACCCGGAGGAAACCCACACGGTCGCGTGGAAATTCCGCGCAAACAGCGCCCGCAGTCAGGTTCAGACCTGGGTCTCTGGCGCTGTGAGCTCTACCAGCTGCGCCACTGTGCCCCCTGAATTTTCTTTCGAGCTGCTGGCTAGTGCAGGATCACGGGCCATTGTGTGCTTCCAGTCCTCTCAGCTGCCCGCACTCCGTGTCCTCGAGTCCCATTTGCTTGCAAGGGAGCTCCCATTGAGAACGATTTAAATCCATCGTCCGCAAATATGCAGGGGCAAAAAAAATTGTGACAGGAGATAAAAACCTGTCACTTGTTCCTGGTGACTGTGAGCTTGTTTTCACCCAGGTTTATCCACTTCCGCCTAACTCCACGCTCTTTAGACTTTAGATTTTGGCGACAGTCTTTCGGCCCACGGAGTCTGCGCAGACAGGCGACCAACCCATACACTAACACAAAGCGGTAGAGTTGCTGCCTCACAGCGCCAGAGGCCCGGATTCGATCCTGACTGCGGGTGCTGCCTGTACGGAGTTTGTACATTCTCCCCGTGACCACGTGGGTTTCCCCCGGGTGCTCCGGTTTCCCCCCACTCCAAAGACGTACAGGTTTTGTAGGTAAATTTGCCTTTGGTGTACAAAAAAGGTAAATTATCCCTAGTGTGTTGGATAGTGCTGATGTACGGGGGTCGCCGGTCGGCGCGGACTCGGTGGGTCGAAGGGCCTGTTTCCGCGTTGCATCTCTAAACTAAACTAAACTCTCTATCCTTTTGGCCTCACACCTGTATTTTCATCTCTGGCTTTTTTTCCAACAATCTGCCTATCAAAAACACCTGTGTTCACCCATTACCTATCCTGATATTCCTCTCTTCCAGCTTTCTTCAACCCCCCCCCCCCCCATCCCACCCACCCCCACCCCCCTTCTGCAGTCAGTTTGAAGAAGGGTCCCGACCCGAAACGTCAACTATCCATGTTCTCCAGAGATGCTGCCTGACCCGCTGTGTCACTCCAGCACTTTGTGTCTATCTTGACTCTACTGACGTACCATGTGTAACGCAGCCTCTCCAATCAATAGACACAATGTTCGACGTGCCAATGGAACAGGTTCTCATTCATTCAGTGAAGTGAGGGTTAATCACAGTTCAATCTGCACAGCATTTCTGGGCCAATAGCCATTTATTTTTCTCTGTATAATTTATGGTTCTGAGTCGTGCCGTCCCATTAAATTTCTTATGTGTGTACTTTCTTCTGAACCTTATTTTTTTTTTCCAACAGTTACAGTATAAATATTACTTCATTACAGTCAATTGAAACCTCATTAATAAGAACACCTTGTCGAAAAAGACTCAATCTTTTGTTCCTCGTAGAAAAGGGCCAATTTTTTTTTTCTCTTCCAACGGTCGCTCAGGGGACCTCTTCGCAACCATGGCGACATTAATCGGAAGCAACAATACAAAGGGCAATGCCAGTCCACGGAGGGTCCTCCTCACAATGGTACGGATTTTATTTTAATCCATTGTTCCTTGATTCTTCTTGAGGCGCTGTTGCCGTGGGAAGGGTCTGGATGTGGCACAGGTAGAGGGAGTTTCATCCCTTGACCCACTGTAGAACCATCGCAAACAACAGTCTTACAATACGAAGCTCGGGAAATCCTCCGCATACGTTAACGGCGTTGACAACATCCGTGTTCATCGCTTCTAGGAGCAGAATTAGGCCATTCGCATCGTCGGGTCTGCCCCGCCACTCAATCATTGGCTGCTCCATCTTTCTCCCTCAACCCCCATTTTCGCCCTCATAACCCCGGACACCGCCCCCCAGTACAAACCAAGATGTCCCTAGAGAGGGAACACGCGGTGTCCACGGGGACTGTGGAGGCTTTCCGTGAACGCTGGTCACCGCTGGAGGTCGAATGTATTATTGATAAAAATGTTAATATTTTAATTTGAGAACTTTCTTTGTAAAATGCCAATATAGGCATTCTCTGATCGTGTTACTGCTATGTATTTGTTTGTTCTGAATAAAAGCATTTTGTAAAAAAAAAAAAAAAAAGTACAAATCAAGAATCTGTCAATCTCCGTCAATCGGTCAATATTCTTCTTTAAACCCGAGAGAAAATTCTCAACGTGTCCAACTTATTGTCGTTCTTGTCAGGATACGGCTGCCCATCATCGAGAACTTGCCTTCCCCACTGGCGTCATGGTGGCACTTGGCTTATGCGCTGTCCTTGGTGCATTACTCTCCAATTTATCAGCTCATAAGTTCTGGAAAATAACTGAGATATAGTGGCGGCTCGATGGATGGAAGTGGCTGCTCGGGCCCCACTGACAAACCCAAAGCCCCTTCCTGCCCCCAACCCAATGCTCGATCAATGAGAGGTGAATTGATATGTGGTTTCCCCTTGCTATCGGGACTAACAAAGTGCATTCCTCACCCTTCCCGAATTGTTAGATACGAATGACTGAATGAATGAATGAATTAATGAATAATGAGTACATTTATGAATGAATTAATAGTACGGTTGTCAGTGGGTTATGGGGAGAAGGGAGGAGAATGGGGTTGAGAGGGAAAGATAGATCAGCCATCATTGAATGGTGGAGTAGTCTTGATAGGCTGAAGTCCGCACGTGGAACCTATGGACTTACAGGTGTGTCCGTACTTACAGGTATGTCATTGTGCTAAAAGGGTGGGAATGGCTTTCAAACCTATAAACCTCTGATTTTATTTCCCCTTCTACAAACCTCTGATTTTCTGGGCTTGTTTGATGTTCTGTAGAGCCCTTTATAGTTGGGATATCCTGACTAGTTTAGTTTAGGCTAGTTTAGAGATACTGCGTGGAAAGGGGCCCTTCGGCCCACCGAGACCTCGCCGACCAGCGAACACCCGCACACTACACCCTATTGGGCAAGTTTGCAGAGGCCAATTTGCCCAAAACCTGCATGCCTTTGGAATGTGGGAGGAAACCGGAGCACCCAAAGAAAACCCGCGCAGTCACGGGGAGAACGAGTGCACAGATACATGATAAGGGAATAACGTTTAGTAAAAGATAAAGCCAGTAAAGTCAGATCAAAGATAGTCCGAGGATCTCCAATGAGTTCAGCACCGCTCTCTGGTTGTGGTAGGATGGTTCAGTTGCCTGATAACAGCGGGGAAGAAACAGTCCCTGAATCTGGAAGTGTGCGTTTTCACACTTCTGTACCTCTTGCCTGACGGGAGAGGGGAGAAGAGGGAGAAGAGGCCAGGGTGCGACCCGTCCTTGAGTCCAGGACGTCGAGAGGTGCAGGTGGAATCAGTGGATGGGAGGTGGCCACAAGATGCCGGAGTAACGCAGCGGGACAGGCGGCAGGCATCTCTGGAGAGAAGGAATGGGTGACGTTTCGGGTCGAAGGGAGGCTGGTTTACCTGACGGCGAGTAAACCACTTAACCCCGGCACAGGCCGGACATCAATCCAAAAAACAGGCATTGCCACACCAGCCTTCAGCTGCATGGGCAATGTGCCACAGTCTATAAAAATGTCAGTGCAACAGTGATTAAGAGGCACAGGCAGGCTACTGAGTGATTAGCTTTCTTTCACCAGACGACAATGCACGGGTCCATCAGACGAGTAAGGCGTTATTAACATTTTGTGTTTTTTTTTTTAATGAAGTATTTCACCTTATATCAAACTGCCTTGTTACTGCACTGTCGCCAACGGACAATAGAGGTGTGAAGATAAGACCGAAAAAGCTGGGGTAACTCAGCAGGTCAGATGGCATCTCTGGAGAGAAGGAATAGGTGGGTCGGGAAGCCTTCTCCAGCCTGAAGAAGGGCCTCAACCCAAAACGGCACCTATTCCTTTTTCCTTTTCACACAATGGGGCAGCACGATGGAGCAGAGGTCATCATAAGGTCATAGGTGATTGTAGCAGAACTAGGCCATTCGGCCCATCAAGTCTACTCCGCCATTCAACCATGGCTACCCTATCTCTCCCCCCTAACCCCATTCTCCTGCCATCTCCCCATAACCTCTAACACCCGTACTAATCATGAATCTATCTATCTATGCCTTAAAAATATCCATCGGTTTGGTCGCCACAGCCAATAATTGGCAAATAATTGTCAGAGGACTCGCCACCCTCTGACAAAAGGTATCCCTCCTCATCTCCTTCCTAAAAGAACGACCTTTATTTCTGAATTTGTACGTTCTCCCTGTGACCGCGTGAGTTTTCTCCGAGATCTTCGGTTAGAATAGAATAAAATAGAATAGAATGCCTTTTGTTGTCATTCAAACAGCTTGGTTTGAACAAAGTTTCCTCCCACACTGAAAAGACGTACAGGTTTGTGGGTTAATTGGCTTGGTAACAATTGTCCCTTTGTCTAGGCTAGTGTTAGTGTGCGGGGATCGCTAGCCGGTGTGGACTCAGTGGGCTGAATGGCCTGTTTCCTCGCTGTAGCTCTCAACTAGACTAAACAAAATGGGAGGAATGGCCTTTACCCTTGCTGTAAATTTGTACAGCATATCTCGCCTGGATTTGCACTAATCTGCGATGGGGAGTTTCAGCTGGATGACAACATGGTCGGGGTTGCGGCAATTTGAAAAATCTTAAGCAGCTTCTGTCGTCTAATGCCAAATGTACTTCATGGGTGATGCTCATCCTTAATTACACACTGCTCCAATGGAAGCTATTGCCAATGGCTGGTACTCACCTCCATAACCTGTGTCCAATTCACTACCTTAAATATAGCTGCTAACTCCCCCTCTGGGCATAAACAAACAACTTTGGCGGAGTAAAGTAATGGACTCTAAAGGAGAAGCTCGGCGGAGAGGAAGGTGCCTTTGTGAGCTCCACGACAGGTACAATGATTGCAATCTCAGGTAACCTTTCTCCAATTTCATGCCTTTATCCAGTTCCGTTCAGGGGGGGCGCGGTGGGGCAGCGGTAGGGCTGCTGCCTTACAGCGCTTGCAGCACCGGAGACCCGGGTTCGATCCCGACTACGGGTGCTGTCTGTACGGAGTTTGAACGTTCTCTCCCCGTGACCTGCGTGGGTTTTCTCCGGCTGCTCCGGTTTCCTCCCGCACTCCAAAGACGTACAGGTTTGGCGGCTAATTGGCTTGCTATGAATGCAAATTGTCCCTAGTGTGTGCAGGGTAGTGTTAAGTGTGTGGAGTTCGCTGGTCGGCGTGCCTGTTTCCACGCTGTTTCTCTAAAACTAAAACTTATGCATGTGAGGCTTGTAAATTAGGTTCAACATTACTGGTGCTAAACTCCATGCAGTGAAAGGGACTTCAGAAAGGTATTTTATTAGGTTCCGCATGGCCGGCTGGTCTGGAAGGTTCGATCGCATGGGATCCAGGGATAGTTAGCCGACTGGATAGAGAATCGGCTTCACGGAAGGAAGCAGAGGGTGATGGATAGGATAGGTTGGGAGGGATACGGGCAAAATGCGGGCAGTGGGGGTGGCACGGCAGCCCCACGGTAGAGTAGCTGCCTTACAGCGCCAGATACCCGGGCTCTATCCTGACCTCGGGTTCTTTCTGCACGGAATGTGCATGTTCTCGCCATGACCGCGTGGGTTTTCTCCGGGTGCTCCGGTTTCCTCCCGCACTCCAAAGACGTGGAGGTTTGTAGGCGAGTTGGCTATGGTAAAAATTGTAAATTGCCTTAAGTGTGTAGGATAGTGCTAGTGTACAGGGGGGGGAGATCGTTTGCCAGCATGGACTCGATGGGCCGAAGGGCCTGTTTCCACTGTATCTCTAAAGTCGAAAGTTAGAGATGAATAATAAATGCCAATTTATATTTAAGTAAATGCACTTACTAAACACATATCCAGCTTCATAAGTGATCAGAGCCGAATTAGGCCATTCAGCCCATCAGGTCTACTCTGCCATTCAGTCATGGTTGACCTCTCTCTCCCTCCTCACCCCATTCGCCTGCCTTCTCCCCATAACCCCTGACACCCGTACTAATCAAGAATCCATCTATCTCTGCCTTAAAAATATCCGTCTATTTGGCCTCCACCGTCTCATCATTTCAGCACTTCAAGCAGATAGAGTCCAGTGACAATTGAAAAAGATGTGGACATTCTGACTTCTAGGTAATTTTTCAAACAGTCATGCAGGAAGGCCAGATTGCCCGAGCGGGCCACATGAAAGGACAGGGGCGCGCCCAGCCGCGTCTATTACTCCATTTTTACTTACGAATCATGAATGCAATTAGCCACATCTGGATTCTCAATTAGCCGCATGTAGCTTTTGTCAAACGTACTGGGCAGTGCGGCAGTAAATCAACTAACGAGCAGCGCCCTGCAGGATCGAGGCAAACGGCCCAGAGGTTGGGACCTTTCCCTCCCGCTCCACCTTATGTGTGGATGGCGGGGGCAAGGCAAGCAGGAAATACCTGCCCAGTGGCCGGCAATCATTGCCCAAATTCCTTCACTGAAATCTGCCTTAATGAGCAGTGAGGGAGGAGAGCTACTGTGGGTGCACACTTCATGTTCGATCAAAGGGCCGGGACCCCCTTGTGTTAAGAGTGCTGAGGTACACTGGCCCGTGACCCAGTGACAGAGCAGAAGCAGAGATCAAGCTGCAACAAAAAACATAAAGGGCAGAACTTCGAACATTTTTTTTCGGTGTCAGCTTGTTTCAATATTTCTTCTTGATCCAGCGAGCTCCTTATTAAATCATTAATGCCTTTGAATGTGACACCACAATTGTGAGATGAATATGGATTAATAAGCACATTATCCAGGAAAGCTGCAGTCAATTTACTTAAGAGACAGAACTGTACAAAAAAGTCTCTGACTGGGGTAGTCGAGTGTAATGCGACACGACAATGGGACTGGCCTTCAACGGCTTCTAAATAAAGGTCATCAACCTTTCCGATGCAGGCTCGTGTCGATCGGAGAGCAATGGAATAATTCCCAAAACACCACCACATGCAGATTCCCCCTCAGAGTCACACACCGTACTGACATGACAACATATCTCCTTCTCTTCATTGCCGCTCCATCTCAATCCCAGAACATTAGGCCCAACGGTACTAATGGAGAAGGAAGTTAAGGCACTGCTCCACATTGGGTCCAAGGTTTAGAGAGCAATATGAGCTCAATGTGGATAAATAGGACCATGGGGCAACTTGGCCAGTATGGGACGTGTGTTGGCCCGAAAGGCCTGTTCTTGTGCTGAAGATAGACACACAATGCTGGGGTAACGCAGGCAGCATCTCTGGAGGGAAGGAATGGGTCTGAACAAGGGTCTGGACACGAAACGTCACCCATTCCTTCTCTCCAGAGATGCTGCCTGTCCCGCTGAGTTACTCCAGCATTATGTGTCTATCTTCTATAAAACTAAAACAAGCAGGATAGAGATGGCTGTGCACATATATTTATAAAGAACATTTCGTTTTTATTCCAAACATATAAATACTCTCATTTCGCATTTCACTGGTAAATGCTCTCAAATAAAGAGAGAAAATTACACTGTAACAATGTTTTCGTGTTAGAGTGAATCACTGGCTGTAATTAGTGTGACCAGTCTAATAAAGCCATTACAAAATGGAGGTCAACTAGCTCTTAGAACTGTTAATTTTAATTTAAATGTATCCATCATTTGCTCTTAATGGCCTCATTCTGTGAACAGCGCTTTAATAAATATTGCTGAATTACAGGTTAAATAGCTAAATTAAATTATTGCAATTACAACAGCGCAATTGAATGTAGTTTACCTTTCCCTATTTAAGGGGGAAGGGAAGGAGGGAATTTAACATCGAGAGAGATTTCTGATTAGTTTTACGTGATCTGCGCTGTGGCACCAGCTGCGTCTCAAAGTTCTTGGAAAATCTGAAAATAGATGTTGCATAGTCGTGGTGGACCGCGTGTAAACGCGACGCTGCACCACAGAAAATGCACAATAATGCGCCGGCTATACACAGATTTATACCCTCTTCAATTACATTACATCTGGAGATATAAGAGAACTCAATCGACGCAGTTGAAATCCTTAAACTTCACCCTCGCCAGCCTCTTGACATCCAAGGATGGCAGGGCTGGGGAGGGCACGGTGGCGCAGCGGGAGAGTCGCTGCCTCACAGCGCCAGAGACCCGGGTTCGATCCTGACCACGGGTGCTGTCTGTACGGAGTTTGCACGCTCTCCCCCCCTTGACCTGCCCGGGTTTTCTGGAGCGTGGGAGGAAACCTGGAGCACCCCGGGGAAAACCCGGGCGGTCACGGGGAGAACGTACAGACTCCATACAGACAGCGCCCGTAGTCAGGATCGAACCCGGGGTCTCTGGCGCTGTGAGGCAGCGACTCTGCCGCTGCGCCACCGTGCCGCCCCAAAGTGCCGTTCACACGGATGAACGATTAATGCGGCAAACATGAATACATTTTGCATTTGAATGACAATTGTTATTAGACGAGATGTTAACACAACACGTTGTGTCAAAGTCTAGGCTAATAACACAGGCTATTAAAATAAAGCTAAAAATACAACGCTGCAAGGAGAAAAAAAATTCCCGTGTTGCTGCACTGAACTTTCCACCGCGGCTAAACACAGCAGTTCAGTGAACTGTCAAAGCTGGTCTGACCCAGGACACGTCTCACTGGGAGAGTCACACACCACCCCCTTTTAAATCGTTTCATTGTTCCAGTGATAAGTAGTATTCCTTTAATGTGCTTCAGGAAGCAGCAAACCAAAACAATCGACCATCCAGTATTTGCGTTGAGCGAGCGAGACTTCCCCGTCCATGGTATTAAGGATCATTTAATTGTACGACTGCTTATGGACCTGACGTCCTACAATTAAAGAGGAGGTGCAGCGTAATAGTTTAGTTTAGAGATACAGCGCTAAAACAGGCCCTTCGGCCCACCGGGTCCGCGCCGACCAGCGATCCCCGCACATTAACACCACCCTACACCCACCAGGGACAATTGTCACATTTATACCAAGCCAATTGACCTACAAACCTGTACGTCTTTGGAGAGTTTGTGGAATTCTCTGCCTCAGAGGGCGGTGGAGGCCGGTTCTCTGGATGCTTTCAAGAGAGAGCTAGATAGGGCTCTTAAAAATAGCGGAGTCAGGGGATATGGGGAGAGGGCAGGAACGGGGTACTGATTGGGGATGATCAGCCATGATCACATTGAATGGCGGTGCTGGCTCGAAGGGCCAAATGGCCTACTCCTACACCCATTGTCTATAGTCTATTGTTGGAGGAAACCGGAGCACCCGGAGAAAACCCGCACGGTCACGGGGAGAACGTACAGACTCCGCACAGGCAGCACCCGTTGTCAGGATCGAACTCTACTGCTGCGCCACCATGCCGCCACTATTGGACAGTAGACGCTGTTCCCCGTTCTGGCAGCGGCACAGTGAGGGCTGACCCAGAGACAACTAACCGGCTAGCCGGGGGAATCAGGAATGGTATCGTTGCCCCTCACCAATACCTAGCACCTTCGGTCCCACCTAGCCGATGTCCATGCCGGCGTGTCCCTGGAGAGCATTATTCTTTGGAGCGCAGAAGGTTAAGGGGGGACTTGATTGAGGTCTTTAAAATGATGAAAGGGATAGACAGAGTTGGACGTGGATACATTTTTCACATGACATGAGAATTAAGGGACAGAGGTTTCGGGGTAACGTGAGGGGGAACTCTTTACTCAGAGGGTGGTGGCTGTGTGGAATCAGCTTCCAGCAGAAGTGGTGGAGGCAGGATCGATTTTAACATTTAAGAGTAAAGTGGATAGGTATATGGACCTGAGTGCAGGTAGATGGGACTAGGGAAAACAAATGGTCGGCACGGACTGGAAGGGCCGAGAGGGCCTGTTTCCGTGCTGTAATTGTTATATGTTATATTTGGCGGGGACTCTGGAGGCCTTCTATTAATTTTGATATATTAATTTTGATGACTGTTTGTGTGTAAACTGCCAATATAGGCAGCTTTTGATTGTGTTACTACTCTGTATGTTTGTTTTTTGTTTTTTGAATAAAAGTATTTGTAAAAAAAAAATGTTAAAAATAAATAAATAGGCAGCCTTTGATCGTGTTACTTCTCTGTGTTTTTGTTTGTTTTGAATAAAAGCATTTTGTATTTTTTAAAAAAAGAGTCAAATGCCCTGCCGTTATTCAAGAGAGGTGAAAAGAAGCGAATTTGCACAAGTTCCTTATCTTTGGGTCTTAAAGCTAAAAATCTGGAAGTCTAAAACAAACACAGTATCTCCTGAAAAAAGCCCAGAAGGTTAGGCAGCACCTCGGGTGGGAGAAACAATATGGCTTCTGTTTCCATTCTGGACAACCACTCAACTATTCTGGTTGTCACAGACAACACGTTAGTTCCCTTAGGTTCCAAAACCCATTGAAACGTGCCCAATAGTGAAAGGCCTGGATAGAGTGAATGGGGAGAGCATGTTGCACTGGTGGGAGAGTCTAGGACCAGAGGGCGTAGCCTCAGAATAAAAGGACCTAGCTTTAGGAAGGTGATGAGGAGGGTGGTCAATCTGTGGAATTCATTCCCACAGAAGGCTGCGGAGACAAAGTCAATGGATTATTTTTAAGGTGGAGATTGCTAGATTCTTGATTAGAAACGGGTGCCAAGGGTTATGGGGAGAAGGCAGGAGAATGGGGTTAAGAGGGAAAGATTGAATGGCAGAGTAGACTTGATGGGTCGAATGGCCTAATTCTGCTCCTATCACTTATGAACTCATGAGCTCTAGAATATTCCCCTCAAACAGACATTGAACAGTACAGCACAGGAACAGGCCCTTCAGCCCACAATCTCAATGCTGAACATGATGCCAAGGCCAACCACGATCAAGCCCTTATTAACCAAACAAGCGAGGGTGTTTTGAAGATATAATTGAACTGACAGACCCAGTTACACCAGCACTCTCTGTCTTTTCTTTGTGAACCTGCATCTGCAGTTCTTTGCTTCTAGTTAGTTGCACATTCATTTTGGAGAAGCAAGGAACTGCAGATGTTGGTTTACTGATTCGAGTTTCACTGTACCTGAATTTGTGCACGTGACAATAAACTGACCTCTGAACCCTTGCCCTAAAAATCAAAACACACAAAGTGCTGGAGTAACTCAGCGGGTAGACAAAATGGAGCGAAGAAAATAGGCGCCGTTTCGGGTCGAGACCCTTCTTTAGACTGATGTGGGTGGGGATGGGGGGGTGGTGGGAAGATGAAAGGAAGAGGTGGAGATAGTGGGTTGTGGGAGGCTGGGAAGGGGAGAGGAAAGAAGGAGAGAGCAGGGAACCGGAGCGCCAAGAAATAAGAGGGAAGTGTCGGAAATGGTCCAGGTGTATTTGAGTGCCGGATGGAAGCCAGTGGTAAAATGGATGAAGTCAGTGAATTCTGTATGGGTGGTATAGGAGGTAGCACCAACGCAGTCGTCGATGGAGCGGAGGTAGGGTCACGGTACGTCTCGGTTTGTTCAATGTACCCTACAAAGAGGCAGGCATAGCTTGGGCCCATACCTACGCCTTGGATTTGGAGGAAATGGGAGGAGTCAAACGAAAAGTTGTTAAGGGTAAGGACTAGGCGGAGGAGAGTATCAGTAGATGGGGATTGGTTGATTCTGCAGTCGAGGAAGAAATGGAGGAAGAGCTCAGCAGGTCAGGCAGCCTCCCTGGAGAACATGGGTAGGTGATGTTTCAGGATAGGTCAGGAATTTTCTTCAGACTGGTCCTTGGTCAGGTGAGGTTTTTGGGTCGGGACCCATCTTCAGATTGGGCCATATATGTAGGTGACGTTTTGGGTCGGGGACACTTCTTCAGAATGGAAGTCTGAGGTTGAGTCACCCCAGCACTTTGTGTATTTTTAACACATTCACTCTCCCCCCTCACTCACTAGAAAGCTAAGTAAATGAAATTGGAGCAAACAGCCTTGTAACATCCTAGCAGCGCAAAATAACTTTGCATGCACTTGTTCGAACATACAGTTCAACAGTTAAAGTCTTATTTGCACGAAATGTCTAACAGCCATTGGGTGATTAGACTTGACAGGTCTTTGGCCCACCCGTTATCATACTAATCCTGACTGATTGTAGGTCGGTAACGGAGTTTGCACGCTCTCCCCCCCCCCGTGACCTGCGCAGGTTTCCTCCGGACGCTCCGGTTTCCACCCACATTCCAACTACGTGCAGGTTTGCAAGCTAATTTGGCCTCTGTAAATTATCCCTAGGGTGTGGGATAGAACTGGTGTCCGAGTGGCCGCTGGTCGGCGTGGACAGGACGGGCTGAAGGGCCTGTGTCCGCGCTCCCCCCCCCCCCCCCCCCCCCCCCCCCCACACACCCCCTCCCCCCCCCCCTCCACCCCCCAAGATGCGACCACCCAAATCCACACACTTTATAATTTACAGCAGCCAATTAACCTACTGACTGACCCGTTTTTGTGAAGCCGGGGAGAGGGGGGGGGGGGGGGAAGGGAAAAGCTGGAGCACCCCACACAGTCACATTGCGTCGCTCGATGGTACGCACCCCCGGAAAACGAACCCAGCGGCGTTGGGAAACTGCTCCGACTTGGATTTACCGGGCTGACAAAACAAAAGGATGACATTTGCCAGCCATCTCCGCTTTAAGGAGTGGGGCCAGCTGGAGAGGATCAGAAGGAACCACTGGTCAGGGAATTCAGACAGTCTGTCTGACAGCCTACTGCAAAGGGGCGCACAGCACTGCCTGCGCGTTTGCAGGCCCCTTGTCTTTCCTGTCGTAAATGCAGCTGCTGCAGCCTTCGACCTTGTGGGGGGGGTGAACCCGCCTTCTCAACAGGCAGGCTGTGGCTGAGGTGTGCTGGAGAATCGGCACAAATCTGAGGGGAGGGTTCCTCTCCACAAGGTCGAAGGCTGCCGAAGCTTATGTCCCCGACGCACTCACAAGGAGGAGACTCTTGACCTCGTCTCTTGTCTAGTTTAGTTTAGTTTAGAGATACGGCACAGAAACAGGCCCTTCGGCCCACCGAGTCTGCACCGACCAGCGATCCCTGCATATTAACACTATCCTACATACTCTAAGGGCAATTTATGTGTATAGAAAGCCGATTTGTCTTTGGAGTGCGGGAGGAAACCAAATATCTCAGAGAACACCCACGCAGGTCACGGGGAGAACGTACAAACTCCGTACAGACAGCACCCGTAGTCAGGATCGAACCCGGGTCTCCAGCGCGGCAAGCGGTGTAAGGCAGCAACTCTACCGCTGCGCCACCGTGCCTGCCGGCTGCTCTTCCCATCAAACCATCTTCACCTTGATCTTCAACTCGTTCTCACCCTGCCCACAGCTAAACGATGGCATGTTTCCTTTATCATCTTAACTTTTTCCGCATATCTTTCATTCCTTTGTTCTATATCTCTCCTCGTCACCATCCATGTCTCTCGTTTCCATTTCCCCAGGCTCTCTGGTCTGAAGAAGGGCTCGCGACCCTTCCTTTTGCTCCAGAGTTGCTGCCTGACCCACTGAGTAACTACGTTTTTTTTGTGTGTCTATCCTCACCCTTAACCGGCCTGCTTTAGAAAAATAGAAAATAGGTGCGGGAGTAGGCCATTCGGCCCTTCGAGCCAGCACCGCCATTCAATATGATCATGGCTGATCATCCAGAAATCAGTGCCCCATTCCTGCCTTCTCCCCGTATTCCTTGACTCCGTCAGCCCTGAGACATATATCTACCTCTCTCTTTAGTTTGTGCATGGTTGCTGCTTCCCTCCCCTACCTCCCTGCTGGCTGGTTTGGCCTGTAAACGAACGTTGCCTCTCAGTCTTCATTTCCTCTCGGTCAAACTAAAAAAACCCAAAGTCGACAACCCATCAGCGCACACATCAGTTTAAGTGCAAACAATAAAAGGATTTATGCGAGATTATCACTGGAGGGTTTTTTTTCTTCCGCCAACTTCTCCAGGGCCTGCGATATCTCACCAGATAAATTTCTGACACTCAAGCAATTTTAATCAGTGGAATCGGTTCCAAAGGGAAAAAAATACATATATATATATCGCCAGTCTCACTTCATCTCGCTGGGCTCCTCTGCAGTTTAGTAGTAACGGGACAAACAATCAACCTTGGCCAGGCCACACATAAACTGCTCAATCTGGCATTCGAATCTACGACAGGCACAGAAAGCTGGAGTAACTCAGCGGGTCAGACAGGGCGGGACGGTGGCGCAGCGGTAGAGTTGCTGCCTTACAGCGCTTGCAGCGCCGGAGGCCCAGGTTCAATCCCGACTACGGGTGCTGTCTGCACGGAGTTTGCACGTTCTCCCCGTGACCGTGTGCGGTTTCTCCGAGATCTTCGGTTTCCTCCCGCACTCCAACGACGTACAGGTTTGTAGGTTAATTAAACAATAGACAATAGACAATAGGTGCAGTAGTTGGCCATTTGGCCTTTCGAGCCAGCACCGCCATTCGATGTGATCATGGGTGATTGGTGTTGGTGCATGTGTAAATTGTCCCTAGTGTGTGCAGGGCAGTGTTGATGTGCGGGGATCGCTGGTCGGTGCGGACTGGGTGGGCCGAAGGGCCTGTTTCCGCGCTGTATCTCAAAACTAAACTAAACTCAGAGAAAATCTCTGGAGATCTTGCACTCCAACATTCTACGACTGAAAGACTCAAGATGATCGATTCAAAATGGCGCCAGAGAGGTCAATGCCCAAGGCCTGCTCCCACAGGCTCTCAAAAACAATCTCCAACGAACCTTAGAGGTCTTGAAGCCAAGAAGGCTTAGTGATGACTTGATAGAAATATAGAAAATTATAAGAGGCAAGGATAAGATAGTCATAATCATTTTCCTATGATTTGTTTTTAGTTTAGAGGTACAATGTGGAAACAGGACCTTCGGCCCATCGAGTCAGTGCCAACCGACGATCACCTGTGCACTAGTTCTATATTATCCCATTTTCGCAGCCCACATGCGTTTAACTCCTGGCTTTCATAACTCTGACATGAACACTTCAGATTTATTTGTACATCTACAGGTTGAGCATGAATACGTTGTACATTCTCCCCGTGATCGCCTGGGCTTTCTCCGGGTGCATCAGTTTCCTCCCACAATCTTAACATGTGCTGGTTTTTTAGGCTAAGTTCATAAGTTATAGGAGCAGACTTATGCCATTTGTCCCATCAATCGACGCCACCATTCAATCACGGCTGGTCTATCTCTCCTGCCTTCTCCCCATAGCCCCCTGCTAATCAATTAATTGGCCTCTGTAAATTGGCCCGAGTGTGTAGGATGGAGCTAGTGTATGGGGTGGTTGCTGGTCAGCGCAGGCTTGGTGGGCCGAAGGGCCTGTTTCCGCTCTGTATCTCTAAAGCCTAACGGACAGCCGACCAGCATGTAGAATTGGGAGATGGGTGCCAGGAGACAGATGGATTTCATAGAGTCACAGAGTGACACAGTGTGGAAACCGGCCCATCGGCCCAACTTGCCCACACCGGCCAACGTGTCCCAGCTACACCTGCCTGCGTTTGGTCCATATCCCTCCAAACCTGTCCCATCCATGTACCTGTGTAACTGTTTCTTAAACGTTGGGCTAGTCCCAGCCTCAACTACCTCCTCTGGCAGCTCGTTCCACCACCCTTTGTGTGGAAAAAGATACCCCCTCAGATTCCTATTAAATCTTTTCCCCTTCACCTTGAACCCTATGTCCTCCGGTCGTCGGTTCCCCTTCGCTGGGCCAGGGACACTGTGCACAGATTTGTGCCTCACGGTCACGGATGGAGGTGACAGGGGCACAATTTGCCCTGCGCTGGGTCAGTTGTACGCTGCTTCTGCCAGGGGTTAGCACAACACACACCCCCCGCCACACCCTGCCGGTCACAGCAGAAACGTTCTCCGCTGCCTACGTCCGGAAAGCAATAAATTGCAGATTGAATTATCTTTAAATGATATCCATTTTATTGTGTCACTTGACAGCAGCCGGGCCTGAGTTAACATGTTCTGTGTGAGTGAGGTTGCGAACTCACGCTGTGTTAAATTGACCTGACAATTCTGCGAGATAGCTCTGTTATTTAGCCCGCAGTTCATTAGTTTAAATCTGCCACTTGCTGTTGGCAGGCACTAATTTTACACCTCGTCTTACTGACGTTGCATTCATTGCGGTAATAATCAAACAATTTCCACCCCACTCATCTCTTCCTTGGGAAAAAGCGTTGGATAATAAAGACAGGCGAAAAGAGCTGACTTCATATCAACATCAAGCAAGATGTTCACATTATTTTGTTGTGTGTGTGTGTGTGTGTGGGGGGGGGGGGGGGGGGGGGGGGGGGGGGGAGGAGAGACCAGTTTATTCGTGGTGGTGAAAAGTCCGTCAATGGTTAGTTAAGGGGGGGGTCATGAGAAAGTTTGGTTTTAGTTTAGAGATACAACGCGGAATCGGGCCTTGTCCCCACCGAGTCCTCGCCGGCCAGAGATCACCGGTACGCTAGCACTACCCTACACACACTGGGGACAGTTTTACCCAAGCCAATTAAGCTGCAAACCTGTACGCCTTTGGAGTGTGGGAGGAACCCGGAGCACCCGGAGAAAACCCACGCAGGTCACGGGGAGAATGTACAATCTCCGTACAGACAGGCACCCAGTAGTCAGGATCGAACCCGGGTCTCTGGCGCTTGTGAGGCAGCAACTCTACCGCTGCGCCACCGTGCTGCCTGGAAGTATGCGTCTCCAATCTCTTTGCATTTGTGACAAATTATCCATTTACTCTGCAAAACGTAGGCACTTAAAGACAAATAGTTTCCTGTGAATGGAAATTTTACAAAATCATTTTTTTTTGCAAATAGTGGAGAAAGATTCTACTCTGGAAGAAACTGGTGGGAGAGTCTAGCACCAGAGCTCAGAGCCTCAAAATATAACGACGTACCTTTAGAAAGGAGATGACAAGGAATTTCTTTAGTCATAAGGGGGGTGAATCTGTGGAATTCATTGCCACAGACGGCTGTCGAGGCCAAGTCAGTGGATATTTTTACGGTGGAGATTGATAGATTCATAATTAGTAAGGGTGTCGGGGTAATGGGGCAAAGGCAGGAGAATGGGGATGAGAGGGAGAGATAGGTCAGCCTTGATTGAATGGGGGGGGGGTAGACTTGATGGGCCGAATGGCCTAATTCTTCTCCAAGAACTTGTGAAAACTGGAAGCAAAATCATTTGAGTCTCCACATCAAGACGAACCGGCAATATTTATTGTGTAGGAAAGAACTGCAGACGCTGGTTCAAAATGCTGGAGGAACTCAGTGGGACAGGCAGCATCTCTGGAGAGAAGGAATGGGTGACGTTTCGGGTTGAGGCCCTTCTTCAGACTGTCTTTTTGTCGGTCGGCTTTGTAATACTCAGAATAACAAAAATTTTAATTCTAAATTCTCACCCAGTTTCTTCGAAGTCTTTCCATACATTATTTGATCGTTGTGGGTACAAAGCTTGCCGTCTGTGATCCTGGGATCCCACCTGCCCAGTCAAACCCGCTCAGCATTCATTCCCCAAACACCCTCATCTCCAATTACTTCAACTTTGTAACAAAGGGGAACGGATTTTTTTTTCCCCCACCCCAAATAAAAAAATCTCCTTTTGAGATTCCCTGTTAAGTCTTTTTCCACATTGGCTGACTGCGCAGGCCTGGAGATTAACTTGTGGTTCCCAAAGGGTTGGCAACAGTGGACTAACAAAACCAGACTGTGGCCAAGTGTAGATGATGACACGGTCCGTTAGTCTGGCTGTATCAATCTAAACTCCAATTTGTCTGGCTTGTGTGCACCAGCAACGCTTCAGCATGAAGCATGCTCTCATACCCTCAAAAGAGTTCGGCCCCCATGCGCTAGAATTCAGAGACGATCTCGTCAAAGCAGTTTGCAGCTTATTAACGTCCGGTGCCAGCAGCAGAGAACGACACTCTTCCAGCGCCCAAAATATCTTAATAGTTTAAGATCGACACAAATTGCAGGAGTAACTCCGCAGGTCAGGCAGCATAGAGTGATACAGCGTGGAAACAGGCCCAACTTGCCCACACCGGCCAACATGACCCAGCTGCACTAGTCCCACCTGACTGCGCTTGGTCCATATCCCTCCAAACTTAGAAACATTGAAACATAGAAATTAGGTGCAGGAGTAGGCCATTCGGCCCTTCGAGCCTGCACCGCCATTCAATATGATCATGGCTGATCATCCAACTCAGTATCCCGTACCTGCCTTCTCTCCATACTCCCCTGATCCCCTTAGCCACAAGGGCCACATCTAACTCCCTCTTAAATATAGCCAATGAACTGGCCTCAACTACCCTCTGTGGCAGAGAGTTCCAGAGACTCACCACTCTCTGTGTGAAAAAAGTATTTCTCATCTCGGTCTTAAAGGATTTCCCCCTTATCCTTAAGCTGTTACCCCTTGTTCAGGACTTCCCCAACATCGGGAACAAGCTTCCTGCATCTAGCCTGTCCAACCCCTTAAGAATTTTGTAAGTTTCTATACGATCCCCTCTCAATCTCCTATATTCTAGAGAGTATAAACCAAGTCTATCCAGTCTTTCTTCATAAGTCAGTCCTGACATCCCAGGAATCAGTCTGGTGAACCTTCTGTGTACTCCCTCAATGGCAATAATGTCCTTCCTCAGATTTGGAGACCAGAACTGTACGCAATACTCCAGGTGTGGTCTCACCAAGACCCTGTACAACTGCAGTAGAACCTCCCTGCTCCTATACTCAAATCATTTTGCTATGAAAGCTAACATACCATTCGCTTTCTTCACTGCCTGCTGCACCTGCATGCCTACTTTCAATGACTGGTGTACCATGACACCCAGGTCTCGCTGCATCTCCCCTTTTCCTAATCGGCCACCATTTAGATAATAGTCTGCTTTCCTGTTTTTGCCACCAAAGTGGATAACCTCACATTTATCCACATTATACTGCATCTGCCAAACATTTGCCCACTCACCCAGACTATCCAAGTCACCTTGCAGTCTCCTAGCATCCTCCTCACAGCTAACACTGCCCCCCAGCTTAGTGTCATCCGCAAACTTGGAGATATTGCCTTCAATTCCCTCATCCAGATCATTAATATATATTGTAAATAGCTGGGGTCCCAGCACTGAGCCTTGCGGTACCCCACTAGTCACTGCCTGCCATTGTGAAAAGGACCCGTTTACTCCTACTCTTTGCAAAACTTGTGCTATCCATGTACCTGTCCAACATTGGGATAGTCCCAGCTTCAACTACCTCCTCTGGCAGCTTGTTCCATGCACCCACCGCCCTTTGTGTGAAAATGTTACCCCTCGCATTCCTGTTAAATCTTCCCCCCTTCACCTTGAACCTAGGTGCTCTGGTTCTTGATTCCCCTACTCTGGGCAAGAGACTCTACCCGATCTATTTGTCTCATGATTTTATACACCTCTACAAGATCTTGCACACATTTGATGGGAATTTCCCATTAAACCTTCAAGCATGCAAGAGTTGTTATTTTTGCCGATATATTCAAATGCGGAGACAATGATGAAAATTAAGTCTTAATCAGTGCAGTTTGTTCCTAAGTGTGGGCTGAGGTTTTTTTTTTCACGTTGAGCTATCTGGTTTAATGATACACAGCATGATGAAATATATTTTTCCTGAAGCTGTAATATGTGACGAGTGACTATCATAATAATTCTGCTAAGCACGTGTTACTGGGGATTTAGCGCAAATATAGCCGCCTGCTAATTGCATTTTGTTTAAAGTATGCCTATCTTTCATCAACCACATAACATCACAGTGAAGTGATTTGTGTGGCTCCATGGTAAATGGGGTCTATCTGGGAGGAAATTGATATTAAGAGGAGATAATCCTCCAATTCTCTATTGCATCAAGACCAGCCAACGAGAAACAGTTTTACTTTGTCTGTGTGTGTGTGTGTGTGTGTGTTTGTGTATGTAAGTGTGCATGTGTGTGTGTATTTGTGTGTGTTTCTATGTCTGCGGATTTGCAAGTGTGTGTGTGTAGTTGTGTATATATGTATGTACGTGTGTGTGCATATGCGTCTTTCTGGGTATATGTGTGTATGTTCGTATGTGCGTGTGTGTGTGTGTGTATGTATATGTATGTGTGTGTAGTTGTGTATATGTGTGCGTATGTGTATATGCGCGTGTATGCGCGCATTTGTGTATGTGTGCACTTCTGTGTATGTGTGTGCGCGCGTATGTGAGTGTGTACTTGTGTATATATGTGCGTGTGTATGCGTATGTGAATTTGTGTGTATATGTGTGTGCATGTGTGTTTGTTTGTGCTTTTGTATATGTGTGCGTATGTGTATTTGTGTATATTTGTGTGTGTATGCGTGCGTGTGAGCGTGTGTGTGTGTGCGTGTGCGTGAGCGTGCGCGGGTGCGTATGTGTGTGTGCGTGCGTGCGTGTGTATGTGTGTGTGTGCGTGCATGCGTGAGTATGTGTATGTGTGTGTGTGAGCATGCGTGGGTGCGTATGTATATGCATGTGAGTGCGCGCATGTGCGTGCGTATGTGTATGTGTATGTGTGTGCGCGCGCGCGTGAGTATAAAGTGTCAGATCCTAGATAAATGGTACCTGGTATCAGTCCATCTCCAATATTTACTGGATGATTTATACAGTTATCAGACAGAGGGTTTGGGAAACAGCTGCTTTCCATCGGAGTGCTCACTGTACCAGCACAGTCCTGTTATAAAAAGCACATTCCTAATCAACAAGCATCTGTTCCTCATTTTCATTTACAGACAAGTTGTTATTTCTGCATTAATCTTCACCTCTAGCAGAGATGCCGCTCTGTGGCAGAAGCCTCCACTGATAGTGATGCACTAACGCCCCGAGTGCTGAATCAATGATCTACACCACTCCCTTCAAGCCATTGCATCAACAGCCATGCTTCTGTGTAGGTCCATATTAAATTTGCCTGGTCTGAAGAAGGGTCTCGACCTGAAACATCACCTATTCCTTCTCTCCAGAGATGCGGCCTCTCCCGCTGAGTTACTCCAGCATTTTGTGTCCATCTACAGTATAAACCAGCGTCTGCAGTTCCTTCCTGCACATATAGAATGGCAAGGCAGGTTTAAGGGCCGAATGGTCCTATTATGTTGCTGCGTGATTCAATAAAAAAACCTTACACCGATAGCTACGATATTTCTCACCCGTGCTAATGAACCCAGCTTTGGCTCGAGATTGCCGCTCCACTCCTGGCATTCATTCCTACACATATTCATGTTTTTCATATACGCACTAAAGCATAATCCTCCAACCTTGCCCCCATTCAGTTGTACTTGGGCCCGTTTGGTTCAGGTTGAGCGCACTTGTTCGGCTTTTAAAGTAAATAGTTTTGCTGTCCGCACACACAACGCACCCTTAAGCAACAGATTAATGACCCTATTCTCACCTTTACAAATGCTAATCCTTCAATGCTCAACGTAAATGCCTCTGTTTAACGGCCCAACGGTTCACTAAACACCGACGGCGAACCAGTGTAAATGTCATATTCTGCAGCTCTCCTTGCACTTCCTTCCATTAGATTGGAGGATCGACACAGGGGTTAAACGGTTTCAATTTATAGACCAGTGAGATGTTTTCAAGAGAGAGTTAGATTTAAGGGCCTGTCCCACTTGCCGATTTTATTCGGCGACTACCGGCGTCATTGACTGATTTCAAAATCCAGCGGCGACAAAAAACAAATGTGGCGACGCTTGAGACTTGAGGAGACAGCGCGCGCCAACACGCCGATACGCCACGCCACCGCTGCAGCACGCCGCGACTTCTCCGGTGACCTGGTACATCAGTCAATCGTGCCGACAGTCGCCAAGTGGGCAGGCCTCTCAGCTCCTCGCGCTAAGGGAATCAAGGGATACGAGGAAAAAGCAGGAACGGGGTACTGGTTTTGGATGATCAGCCATAATCATATTGAATGGCGGTGCTGGCTCAAAGGGCCAATGACCTACTCCTGCACCTATCTTGTATGTTTTTTATGTTTACCAAAGGCCCCGACCATGAAAACACTCTAAGTGAACCAAAACCCCAAGTAAGCTTGCAGATCCATGTGGTAAAATTAAGCTGCTCTGACATCCAGGAACCGTTAACATCCCAAACTGGAATGTTTGTTGGAACGCCAGGAGTGGAGCGGCAATCCCGAGCAAAACGCAAAGCTCTGGAGGAACGCAGGAAACGTCTGTGGTGGGCACGGATAAAGTGACCTTTCGGGTCAGGACCCTTCTTCAGACCTAACATTGACCCACAACGCTTCAGTAACTCAGCGGGTCGGTCATCATCTCTGGAGAACATGGGCCAAGATCGAGACCCTTCTTCAGACTCAGTCTCGACCCGAAGCATCAACTATCCATTTTCTCCAGGGATGCTGCCTGACCCGCTGAGTTCCTCCGACATTTTGTGCCTACCTTTGGTACAAACCAGATCCTTTTTATTGGACAGGAAGAAACTGCAGATGCTGGTTTACACCGAGGGTAGACACAAAAGTGCTGGAAGAACTGAGCGGGATAGGCAGCATCTCTAGAGAAAAATAATAGGTGATGTTTCGGGTTGAGACCCTTTGTCCATACCTTTCTTCAGGCCTACTGTTTGAGTTTAAGTCTGAAGAAGGGTCCCGACCCGAGAGGTTAACTGTCCATTCCCATAACATCGCCTGGTCCATTCCTTATGGAGCAATAAGATCTAGCCTGACGTCACAGTGAGTACTGAGGGACCACTGCGTCTTCTGAGGAGCTGTCGTTAACTTGAAATTGCAGCTTACAGCCCAGCGGTATGAATATTGATTTCTCTAACTTCAAGTAACCCTACCATCCCCTCCCTCTCAGTCCCTCCCCCACACAAATCGGTGTACTAGCTTCAAAGTCATCTCGTTGCGTCTCATTGTCTGTAACCCATTTTCGCCTAGTCTGAAGGGTATAATACAATTTACCACAAGGTTGCGAAGTTTATTAACTTAACGGTTTAAAACAGCAAGAACCGTACGTCCTCAACGTATCATACGCTGGCAATCAGCTGCCTCCTTTGGCAAAACATCACTCGGGAACAAGATTTCGTTTTCTGATTTGCCCATTCCTTTTCCCACCACCTTCGCTGCTCTTTCGTTTTCTATATATATATATATATATATATATATATATATATATATATATATATATTTCTTTCTCCTACTTCTGCACACTCCAGCGATCTAAGGTGACCCGAGCCTGTAAAACGGCCCATTAGTCGCTGATTTAATGGGCCATAATCGCTTAACTAGTGCCTCACACCGTGTCGATGGCCAGTTCCCAAACAGACCCAAGAGTGGGATGATGTGCCAGGTTACTGATGCGAGGCGTCAGCTCCACCTCTGACTCGAGTCCAGGGACACAAGTGTGGAACCTGGTTCAAGGGGGCCATTCCAAACACAACTAATGTCCTGTCTGCAGAATGAGTTCACCTCTCCTTCCTGTCACGTAAGTGTACGTCCAGGGAATGGGGAGGGAATGAGTCCCTAGCCTCCGGCATTCTGGCCATGCATGAGTATCAAGCTTCTGGCTGTATTTGTGTACGGATAGCACTCAGTGAGTATAAGCAGCAGCCAACCTGTGGATGGGAAAACACGGAAAACTGGCCATTCCTTTCATTAAAGGGCGCGCGGTGTCGCAGCGGTAGAGTTGCTGCCTTACTGCGCCAGAGAACCGGGTACGATCCCGACTACGGGTGGTTGTCTGTATGGAGTTTGTACGTTTTCCCCCGTGACCGCGTGGGTTTTCTCCGAGATCTCCGGTTTCCTCCCACACTCCAAATACGTCGGTTTGTTGGCGAATTGGCTTGGTGTAAATGTAAAAATGTCCCTCGTGTGGGGCAGCGTTAATGTGGGATCGCTGGTCGGTGCGGACTCGGTTGGCAGAATCCCTGTTTCCGCTCTGTCTTGAAATCTTTGGCAAATATATCAGTTTTGGACCAAGATTTGATCGTTCGTACTAAAGTACTACTGTCCCAAGTAAGCAAATATTAAGTAAAATTTGACCAAGCCAGCTTGTCCAGAACAACTTTCCATTCCTTTGACTTCCATTCCTTTGAATGGTGCGGAATAGACTCGATGGGCCGAATGGCCTAATTCTGCTGCTATAATTTATGAACTTGCATATAAAATCATGAGACAAATAGGTCAGGTGGACAGGCAGAGTCTCTTGCCCAGAATGGGGGAATCGAGACCCAGAGGCCATGCGTTTAAAGTGAAAGGGGAAAGATTTTATAGGAATCAGAGGGGTGTCCTTCATCCCTGCATCTGCTGTTCCTTCCTACACCGATGATGAAAATCTGTTTCAAGGAGGTGATGTTTTAACGAGCGTCTTAAAGGAGGGAAGGCAGGTAGAGAGGCAGAGAGAAACACATCTTTAGAGAGGCAGAGAGAAACAGAGAGGAGCGTAGGGGGGAATCCGGAGCACCCGGAGAAAACCCACGCAGGTCACGGGGAGAACGTACAAACTCCGTACAGACAGCGCCCGTAGCCAGGATCGAACCCGGGTCTCTGGCGCTGTGAGGCAGCAACTCTACCGCTGCGCCACCGTGCCCACCACTGTACCACCTCCAAAAAGTTGAAAACGAGATTGACGTTCAACATCCGGTGATCAGAGTGAGCGAGGCCACGTGCAACTTGGAGGAACAGCACCTCATATTTTGCTTACAATCCAGCGGTGTGATTATTGATCTCTCCAACTTCAAGTAGCCCTTGCATCCCCTCGCCCTCCGTCCCTCCCCCACCCAAGACATCATACTGGTTTCAAAGTCATCCTGTTCAGTCTCATTGTCTGTAACTCGTTTTCACCCGGCCCTCAGCCAACCATGGCCTGTTTCCTTCACCATCGTTACTTTTTTTGCCTATTATTCCATTCATCTGTTCTCCATCTCTCCATATCACCGTCTGCATCTCTCTCGTTTCCCTTTCCCCCTGACTCTCAGTCTGGTCTCAACCCGTAACGTCGCCTGTTCCTTTTCTCCAGAGATTGCCGCCTGACCCGCTGAGTGGCGCCAGCGTTTTGCGTCTCCCCTCAGCATCCAGCGGTGCCGTGCGAGCTGCTATGTGTGGGCCCACGCTTGCTTGTCTCTCGTGAAAAAATGGCAGTGCTCCCAAGTGATGGTAAAGGTCGCTCTTGAGGGAAAAAAAAGCGCTCAGCAGGGAGCAGAAATACCCCTGTCCGACTCGAATGGCATCAACGGGAATTTGTAGAGGCCAACTTAAGAGAATGCCACTGAAAGAAAAGCAAAGAAACTAGCAAGAATATCGGATGGAGGTCCTCTCAATCGGCGAAGCATTCATTAACGCAGCTCCGAGATGCAGCTCCATTGATCCGCCATCCCTTGGCATTCAGCGGAATGCCGGCTTTAATTGGAATATTGGAATAATTCTCTAATGCCTGTCTCTGGGATCGGAGAGATTCTGTGTCCACCGCTTGTTTTTTTTTATTTTCTTCTCCTCCTCCTTTTAAAGAAAGGAGTCCACTGGCGGAGCTGTGGCAGGCCAGGTAGGTAATTAACTCCAGACCGTTATGTATATTCCTGCATTGAACCGATGCGCAGCAGCCACAGCTTCCTGCCGTACATGGGGTTCCTTTCTCAATCCAGTCAATTGGATGCTGCTGGAGACAATTCCAGGACCTGCAAGCCTGCAGTATTACTTCCAGATTGCTTCCTCTGCTGCTCATGCTTGTCATAAAACCACCAGGGTCGAGGGAGAAATAGATCAGCCATGATTGAGTGGAGGAGTAGGCTTGGCGTGGGCCAAATGGCCTAATTCTGCTCCCATAACGTATGAACATTCGCTGCACAGAGAACGCCTTTACAAAAAGGGTTGGGAGGCAAATGCCAGCATGTTTGGGTGGTTAAGCCCATAAAGCCTTAAGGGGTTGGACAGGCTAGATGCAGGAAGATTGTTCCCGATGTTGGGGAACTCCAGAACAAGGGGTCGCAGTTTAAGGATAAGGGGGAAGTCTTTCAGGACCGGGATGAGAAGATCATTTTTCTCACACAGAGAGTGGTGAGTGGTGGTGAGCTGTGAGTGCTGCCACAGAAGGTAGTTGAGGCCAGTTCATTGGCTATATTTAAGAGGGAGTTAGATGTGGCCCTTGTGGCTAAAGGGATCAGGGGGTATGGAGAGAAGGCAGGTACAGGATACTGAGTTGGATGATCAGCCATGATCATATTGAATGGCGGTGCAGGCTCGAAGGGCCGAATGGCCTACTCCTGCACCTATTTTCTAGGATTCGATGATTCTATGAAAACCCTCCATTTCTCAGACTCGCCATCCCATCTTGGCAGGTCCCGAGAGATTTAACATTATTTAAAATATCCTCCATGGAGTGCCATGAAAGGCCATCTTATTTTGCGGGTGACTTTGTTCCATGCGTGCAAATCTTCGCATACCACATCAACCCTGAGCCATTCGTGAAATTGTACAATTGTCTTTTTTTATCCCTAGGATGTGGTGTTGCGAAGCCCTGCCAGCATTCTTAGGATATCCCATGAAACGAATCAGTCATTTCAGGGGCAGCAAGGTGGCGCAGCGACTGAGTTGCTGCCTCACAGCGCCAGAGATCCGGGTTCGATCCTGACCCCCGGGCGCTGTCTGTACGGAGTTTGCACGTTCTCCCCCCCGTGACCTGCGCGTGTTTTCTCCGGATACTCAGGTTTCACACAGGTATGTTGGCTAACTGTCTTGGTATAAACGTAAATCGCCCCGAGATTGCAGGGTAGAGTTTGTTCGTGTGCGAGGATCGCAGGTCGGCGAGGACTCGGTGGGCCGAAGGGCTGTATCTCTCAATGAACCTAAACTGAACTAAAGATAGACACAAAAGGCTGGAGTAACTCAGCGGAGCCTCTGGTTAGAAGGAATGGGTGACGTCTCGGGTTGAGACCCTTCTTCAGACCAAAGATTGTGACGGGTGTAGTCACAAGCAAGTCAGGGGCAGCAATCTTCTTGAAGACTAGAGGTGAACCAAATTGGTTTTAATAGTCTGAAGAAGGGTTTCGGCCCGAAACGTTGACTATTTCCTTCGCTCCATAGATGCTGTTGCACCCGCTGAGTTTCTCCAGCACTTTTGTCTACCTTTGGTTTTAATAGCAATCTGGGAGCCAACTTTGCTGACACCATTTTCTTTTAATATAAACTCCTCAATTTATTTTATTGACTTATTTTTAAACATTCCGCAGCTTCCTCCACCGTGAGATCATCGGCAGAGGCTGACCCACAATGCTGGAACACGAGTATCAACATCCTCCCCTGCACTAGTCACTCCCTTTTCCTTTTCATTTCACCCTCGGGAAGAGCTTGACGTTTTCCTGCGGTGAAGTTGTGGTCAACCCCCTTGGTTGCTTTTTTTTTTTAACTGACCACACTTCAAAGGAAGAGGGTGCGCGGCCAAGATAGACACAAAATGCTGGAGTTGACTCAGCGGGACAGGCAGCGTCTCTGGAGAGAAGGAATTGGTTATACGCCTCGGGTCAAGACCCTTCTTCAGACTGAGAATCAGGGGAGAGGGGGACACAGAGATATGGAAGGGTGAGGTGTGAAAGCAAGACATCAAAGGGGACGAAGGTCAAGGAAAACGTAGACTAGACCGTCGTTAGTTAGGGGAAGGTGACAATGAAGCCTACAAAGATAACATTTAATCAGGACTGTCAGACTGGTCGGACAACTGGGATGTGGGAGGGGCGGAGAGAGAGGGCAAGCAAGGGTTGGTTACTTGAATGTTTGACGTTTTATTCCTAACTGCCACTGTATGTCGTTGTCACTTGCGGGCAGAGCACCAAGGCAAATTCCTTGTATGTGAATACTTGGCCAATAAACTTATTTATTCGTTCATTGAAGTTAAAAAAGTCAATATTCATACCGCTCGGTTGTAAGCTGCCCAAGCGAAATACGAGGTGCTGTTCCTCCAAGACTAAGGCGTGCATTTGGTTTGCTTAAAGTACCGTTAGTGACAGGCGGCTCAGCGCGTTGTTGTCATCCTTGTCGCTGGCTGACATTTTCCTTTCTAGATCATCTGCATCATGAGCCAGGCCGTTGATCCGTAGACGTCTTAGGAAGTTTGGCACGTCCCCAACAACTCGCACCAACCTCTACAGATGCGCCGCCGGAAAGCATTTTCATCGGGATGCATCGCAGCACGGTTCGGGAGCAGCTCCATCCAGGACCGCTGGGAATGGCAGAGATGCCGTGGACGCAGCCCAGACCATCACGCCAACTAACCTCCCGTCCACTGACTCCCACCTACACCTCACACTGCCTCGGCAAGGCCAGCAGCGTGGGGGCAAGGATCAGTCTCACCCCGGTCACTCCCTCTTCTCCCCTCTTCCATCAGGCAAGAGGTGCAGAAGTGTGGAAAACGCACACCTCACCTCCAGATTCGGGGACACCTCCAGTTTCTTCCCAGAGTTTATTAGGCAACTGAACCATCCCGCCAACAACTAGAGGGCGGTTCTGAGCCACCATCTACTTCATCTGAGACCCTCGGACTATCTCTACTGGACTTTATCCTGCAGTAAACGTTATTCCCTTTGTACACTGCATCTGTACACTGTGGATGGCTCGATTGTAATCACGTATTGTCTGTCCACATGCTGCAACGTAGACTTTGACAACCCGTTGAGTGCGGGGTCAGTTGACCAACTCTGTCAACAAGGGCAAGGCAAGTCCACATCTGAAAACCATTCACTTGGCCAAAGTGGTTTTGTCCCTTCGCTCGCTCTCATGAAGGTTTGTTTTATGTTGTTTAAATGTGTGGGGGGGGGGGGGGGGGGGAAACTTTTGGCTGCCAGCCTTCAGCCAAACATTGAGTACGAGCTGGTGGAACGAAAGAAACACAGGGCGGATGACGCGGACTGCCCCGCGAGGGGTGCCGCCTGCCATGGTGTTGGTCTGCCAAGCCTGGCGAAAATTTGCACCCTGGCACTCAGTAAGAGAAGCGCTGATCGGCTTCCGAGGGGTTCCGCCGCTTTGGCGGCTCACGCGTAGCACAGCGGGAGCGTGTCGGAAGGAGCTGCGGACGCTGCTGTGTACCAAAGATAGTCACCAAGCGCTGGAGCAACTCAGCAGATCAGGCAGCATCTCCGGAGAGAAAGGATGGGTGACCTTTGGGGTCGGGACATACAGCGGGGAAACAGCACCTTCGGCACAACTTGCCCACACCCACCAACATGCCCCATCTACACCAGTCCCGTCTGTCTGCGTTTGACCTGCATCTCTCCAAACCTGTCCTATCCTTGTACCTGTCTTATTTATTTCTTAAACGCTGCAATGGTCCCTGTCTCATCTACCTTCACTGGCAGCTCGTTCTATGCACCAACCACCCATTATGTGAAAAAGTTACCCCTCAGGTTCCTATTCAATCTTTCCCCCTTTCACCTTAAACCTATGTCCTCTGGCTCTCGATTCCCCTAGTCTGGGTTGCAGTTATGTAAGACCCATCTTCAGACTGAAAGTAGAGGGGAGGGACCTGGAGGGGAAGAAAAGGCCAGAACCAAGCAGGGCGGGAAACCGATGGCCAAGGAAGGTCGGAGCCCATAATGGCCCATTGTTGGCTGGGGAAGAGGTGAGATCGAATCGATATAAGGAAGCAAACAGTGGAAAGTGCAGGACGACTAGGGTGGGGGAGGAAGGGGGAGAGGGGGAATGCAGTGGTTGCTTCAAATGAGAGAAATCAACATTCATACTGCTGGGGCTTGAAATTAAACGGTTCGAATGTTGATTTTCTAATTCCAAGTAACAGTTCAAGTATTGGATCAACGACATGGGATATAACCATATAACCATATAACAATTACAGCACGGAAACAGGCCCTCTCGGCCCTTCCAGTCCGTGCCGACCATTTGTTTTCCCCTAGTCCCATCTACCTGCACTCAGACCATACCCCTCCATTCCCTTCACGTCCATATACCTATCCACTTTACTTTTAAATGTTAAAATCGATCCTGCCTCCACCACTTCTGCTGGAAGCTGATTCCACACAGCCACCACCCTCTGAGTAAAGAAGTTCCCCCTCACGTTACCCCTAAACCTCTGTCCCTTAATTCTCATGTCATGCCCTCTTGTTTGAATCTTCCCTACCCTCAATGGGAAAAGCTTATCCACGTCAACTCTGTCTATCCCTTTCATCATTTTAAAGACCTCAATCAAGTCCCCCCTTAACCTTCTGCGCTCCAAAGAATAAAGACATAACTTGTTCAACCTTTCTCTGTAACATAGTTGCTGGAACCCTGGCAACATTCTAGTAAATCTCCTCTGTACTCTCTCTATATAGCTGGAGGTGGCATGGCAAGTCAATGAGACTTTTGAGAGAGTGACTTTACAGTGTGGAAACAGGCCCTTCGGCCCACCGATTCCGTGCCGGCCAGCGATCAGCCCGTACACTGGTACTGTCCTACTCACGAGGGACAATTTACAATTTCCAGAAGCTTTTTAACCTACAGATCAGCACGTCTTTGGAATGTGGGAGGACACCGGAGGACCCGGAGAAAACCCACGCAGGTTACGGGGACAACGTACAAACTCCACACAGTCCGCACCCAAAAATCAGTTTTAAACCTGAGTCTCTGGCACTTGAGGTAGCAACTCTAGCTCTGCCGCCTGCAATCGATATTTTTAATGAGTAGGAAGGAACCGCAGATGCTAGTTTAAACCGAAGATAGACACAAAATGCTGGAGTAACTCAGCCGGACAGGCAGCGTCTCTGGAGAGAAGGAATGGGTGATGTCTCAGGTCGAGACCCTTCTTCTGAAGAATGGACTCTTCTGAAGAAGGGTCTCGCCCCGAAACGCCACCCATTCCCTCTCTCCGGAGGGGTTGCCTGTCCCGCTGAGTTACTCCAGCATTTTGAGTCTATCATGGAAGTTTTCGAGACGGATTGACAGAATCTTGATCAGTGCGGGTGTCAGGGGCTACGGGGAGAATGGGGTTGAGAGGGAGAGATAGATCAGCCACGATTGAATGGCGGAGTAGACTCGATGGGCCGAATGGCCTAATTCTGCTCCTGGATGTTATGAACTGAAGCAGAGAAGCTATCGTGAAGCAAAAGCTACAAAGGCAGCCGTGTCGATTTTGCCAAATCATTTCCACTCCTTTTTATACTCTCCCCTTAAGATGCCTGTCAGCTTTGCCAGCAACTCTGCTGAGCTGTTGCCCATGAACCATGCTCTGGGCATGAGGGTGTAGGCAGGGAACGTATGCCCAGGGAAGAAGCAGGACTGAACCCTGTACCGAAACAAAACTAAACACTTCGCCACTGGAACGCCTCTGCAAACTCAAACAGCCCCTTCGGCCCATTGACTTGGTGCTAACCGTCAAGCACCTAATTCCACAAAAACAGAGCAGATGATCGGCACGTTTAAGAAGGAACTGCAGATGCTGGAAAAATCGAAGGTAGGCAAAAATGCTGGAGAAACTCAGCGGGTGAGGCAGCATCTATGGAGCGAAGGAATAGGCGACGTTTCGGGTCGAGACCCTTCTTCAGACATAATCATTTTCAGAAGTTCAGAAGTTACAGGAGCAGAATTAGGGCATTCGGCTCATCATGTCTACTCCGCCATTCCATCATGGCTGATCGATCTCTCCCTCCTAACCCCAATCCCCTGCCTTCTCCCCACAACCCCTGGCACCCGTACTGATCAACAATCTATCTATCTCTGCCTTAAAACTATTTTTATTCAACCTGACAGAGTTTCGTTATCCAAGGAAAGGTTTCTGCACTCCACCTCTCTTCCTGTCTCGGTACAAGAAGGCCCAAGATGCCGGAGTAACTCAGCGGGACGGGCAGCATCTCTGGAGGGAAGGAACGGTTTCGGGTGGAGTCCCTTCGTCAGACTCAATCTGACTCAGTCCTTCAGACCCCGAAACGTCACCCGCTCCATCTCTCCAGAGATGCTGCCTGTCCCGCTGAGTTACTCCAGCATTTTTGCACCGTCGACCTTCGATTTAAACCAGCGTCTGCAGTTCTTTCCTACACAGTAACGTACAACGTAACTTCAGCACTCAGTCAGATCTTTGGACTGAGCAAACCAAGGCAGCTCAAATTACAGAGTCATTGAATTCTGTTTTATGACCAGTGGCATCCTGCCATGGTTAAGTGTCGAGCTTCTGGCTAAGCTTCTAAATTTGAGATTTTACTTTTATGTTTTGAACATCGCATATATACTTGAAGAGAACGTAAAAAGCCCCAATTTTTTTTTTTATTAATAAAAAAGACTGTTCCCCGTGGATTTGCAACCAAGATCTGAATCTTGAGGGCAGTGGAATTTCGTAATTTATACAGTATTAGTCATTTCGATCTGCCTCAACTGCGTGCATTAAACTGGTGATTTGTGGCCTATCGAATTCCATGAAAAAACTCTACGAACTTTTCCTCCAGGTTTTTTTTCCTGTTCCGTGCTACCCCAGCCTCCGCTGTGCCGACATTACCACCGCTCACTCCAACCCCCCCCCCCCCCTCATCCACCCCCAACACTAATCTACTTAAAGCCATGAGGGCTATCTTTAAACGAGAAGCTCTGTCGGTATGCCTGCTATTAATCGGGCAAAGGGCAATGAGACACTGGCCCCTGATCCACCAGGTACCGCGCCAGCATCTAAAGACCAGCTGGGGCCGATCACTGGGGTTTGGTTTCTCTGCTCCTGATTTAATGCAGGGTCACGGTAATTTACTGGAGCCCAGCAGGGCCTGTCGCCCCGGCCCATGTCTCGGTATTCCCTGACACCACTCTCTCTCTCTCTCTCTCTCTTCTCAGACCATCACTCATCTGCCTCGCCCCTGAGACTGGGGGGTGGGGGGTGGGGCATCTGGCTTTGAGTTCCCCGAGACCTGGGATCAAATTCCGCAACTCCGGCACGGTGGCGCAGCGGGTGGAGTTGCCGCCTCGCGCCGCCACAGACCCGGGTTCGATCCCGGCCACGGGTGCTGGCTTGTCTGCACGCAGTTTTGTCCATTCTCCCCCGTGACCCGCGTGGGTTTTCTCCGGGTGCTCCGGTTTCCTCCCACCCTCCAAAGACGTACGGGTTTGCAGGTTCATTTGGCTTCGGGTAAAAAAAACTGCAAAGCTGTCACTAGTGTGGTCGGCTGGTCGGCGCGGACTTGATGTGCCAAATGTCCACGCTGTGTCTCTAATCTAAATGAAACTAAACTAAACTCTTTGCCAATGGAATGCCTCTATAAACTCACACAGTCCCTTCGACCCATCGAGTTGGTGATGACCATCAAACACCTAATCCCACTAATTCCATTGCATTTTTATCCATGCTCTTATCTTACCAGCTATTCTCCATCAATCCACCCCTTGATTTTCTATCATTCATCTGCTCACTGGGGGCAACATTTGGCAACCCACTGACCGACCATCCTGCACGTCTTTGGGATGCGGGAGAAAACCGGAACACCCGGTAGAAACCCACGTAACACCAGGGAGAATGAATGGGCCACCTCCCCGTAGACAGGGTCAGGGTGCTGTCTGTGTGGAGTTTGTCCATTCTCCATGGGTCTCAACATTAAGATTATAGAGTTGAACAGTGAATTACAGTGTGAAAACAGGCCCTTCGGCCCAACTTGCCCACGCCAGCCAACGGTGCCCCATCTACACTGGTCCCACCTGTCTGTGTTTGGCCCACATCCTTCTAAACCTATCCTATCCATGTACCTGTCCAAATGTATTTAAAATGGTGTGATAGTGCCTACATCAACTACCATCCGACACAATAGGGACTCTAGTAATGTACCCCAGTGTGTAGGGAGGTAGATGAGGCAGGTACTATCACAACATTTAAAAGACATTTAGTCCCTCGTAAGGTCACTAGTGCGTAGGATAGTGCTAAGGTACGGTGGGATCGCTGGTCGGTGCAGACTTGGTGGGCCAAAGGGCCTGTTTCCATGCTGTATCTCTGAAATAAAGTGTAAAGGTAGCAAGTTCCACAGGTGTGTGCGGAGTTTGTACGTTCTCCCCGTGACCGCGTGGATTTTCTCCGATACCCTTGGTTTCCTCCCACACACAAAGGGTGCTGGGCGTACGGAACAAGCTGCCAGAGGAGGTAGATGAGGCTGGGACTATCCCAACGTTTAAGAAACAGTTATCCAGGAGCATGGATAGGATAGGTTTGGAGGGATATGGGCCAAACGCAGGCAGGTGGGCCAAGTTGGGCCGAAGGGCCTGTTTCCACACTGCATTACTCTATGACTCCATAGGTTTGTCGGTTAATTGGCTTGGTATGAATGTAAATTGTGACCAGTGACCAATGTAAGCGTGCGTAGGGTAGTGTTAATGTGCGGGGATCGCTGGTCGGCGCAGACTGGGTGGGCCGAAGGGCCTGTTTCCGTGCTGTATCTCTGAAGTAAAGTTTGAAGGTAGCAAATTCCATCGGTTCACTACTTATTCGAGTGATGGCATTTCTCCCCATCTGAGTCCTAAATCTCTTGCCCTGCAACCTGAGACTGTGACCCCGTGTCCCAGACAGCCCAGTCAGGGGAAACATCCTCCTCACATCCAGTCTGTCTACCCTGTCAGAAGAATTTTTTTTTAAATCAAGTTTCAATTATATCCCCTTTCATTTTTCTAAGCCCCAGCGAATACAAATCGAGGCAGATGTTTGAGTCATCTGGAGATCACGGCAGCATGGCTGAAGCTGAAATTAACCCTCAACACCCAACACCCCCGGCCGTCGCCAAATCACCTACGTGGCCCCACGATCTCCTCGAGACGCTCGCCAGAGCCGCACGGTGGCGCAGCGGTAGAGTCGCTGCCTTGCCGGGTTCCATCCTGACTACGGGTGCTGTCTGTACGGAGCTTGCACGTGCTCCACGCGACCTGCGTGGGTTTTCTCCAAGAACTTTGGTTTCCTCCCACGCTCCAAGACGTCCAGGTGTGTGGGTTAATCGCCTTGGATTAAATGTAAAAATTGTGCCTAGTGTGTGTAGGATAGTGTTAGTGTGCGGAGGATCGCTGGTCGGTGCGGCCGCGATGGGCCCAAGGGCCTGTTTCCGCGCTGTATCTCTAAGCTAAACAAAAACTAAACTAGACCAGCCGTCACCCCCTCAGTACACACGCACTATCCTACACACGGGGGACAATTGACAATTTATGTCAAATTAAGCCAATTAACCCACAAACCTCTGCATCTTTGGAGTGTGGGAGGAACCGGAGCACCCGGGGAACGCCCACGTGGTCAAGGGGAGAACGTACAGACTCTGTACGGACAGCGCCCGTAGTCGGGATCGAACTCGGGTCTCTGGCCCTGTAAGGCAGCGACTCTCCCGCTGCGCCACCGTGCCGGCATAGTTAGTGGGATTTTGTTTCAAAGACTTTATGCCCCATAACCTTGCGTGGTGACTGGCTGGTCCGTCCAGTCAGCCGTTGTGCTGTTCAGCAGCACCATGTCGGTGGGTTTGGTTCGCAACACCTGTCCCTGCACTAAACAGTGCAAGAGGCGTGACGATTAGAAAGGGTTATCCTTCTGGCAGCTTGCTTTAATTATAATGCTCACTGAAACATTTTATTTTGTCACAAAAATGCCTACTTTGACTATTGTAATGAAGGGATTTAGGGAACCGCTAGCCTGCTCATGGATATCTAGCAGGCATGCCCACACATGCCTACGGTGAAAGTGTAAACACACTGCAGGTGACAGTATCGAACACCCAACTAATCCCACAACCCAGGGTTTTGTTTCCATGCACATCCACTGAGCGGGTCTGGACGCAACGTAATTGCTTTTGGTTCCTCCGGTTCGTATTTAGTCACTAAGTTTGTGGGATGTCAGGACTTCCATATGAAGAAAGACTGGATAGACTCGGCTTGTACTCGCTAGAATTTAGAACACTGAGGAGGGAACTAATAGAAACTTACAAAATGCTTAAGGGGTTGGACAGGCTAGATGTAGGAAGATTGTTCCCGATGTTGGGGAGGTCCAGAACAAGGGGTCACAGTCTAAGGATAAGGTGGAATTCCTTTAGGACCGAGATGAGGAAAACATTTTTCACACAGAGTGGTGGGTCTCTGGAATTCTCTGCCACAGAAGGTAGTTGAGGCCAGTTCATTGGCCATATTTAAGAGGGAGTTAGATGTGGCCCTTGTGGCTAAAGGGATCAGGGGGTATGGAGAGAAGGCAGGTACAGGATACTGAGTTGGATGATCATCCGTGATCATATTGAATGGCGGTGCAGGTTCAAAGGGCCGAATGGCCTACTCCTGCACCTATTTTCTATGTTTCTGTGTTAATGGCAAGGCCAGCATTTATTCCAAGATGGTGCCCGACCCAGGCCGACCATTTGTGTGCTAGTCACAGAAGCAGATCTATTGAACCACCCTACCACAACGAGAGAGCAGTCCTGAACTACTACCTAACTCACTGGAGGCCCTCGGACTATCCAGGTTCGGACTTTGCTGGCTTTACCTGGCACTAAACGTTATTCCCTCATCATGTGTCTATACACTGTAAATGGCTCAAGTGTGATTAGTTTAGCTTAGCTTAGTTTAGAGAAACAGGCCGTTCGGCCCACCGGGTCCACGCCGACCAGCGATCCCCGCACATTATCCTACACCCACTGGGGACAATTTTTACATTTACCAGGCCAATTAAGCTACAAACCTGTACGTCTTTGGAGTGTGGGATGAAACCGAAGATCTCGGAGAAAACCCACGCAGGTCACGGGGAGAACGTACAAACTCCGTACAGACAGCAACCCGTAGTCGGGATCGAACCCGGGTGTCCGGCGCTGCATTCGCTGTAAGGCAGCAACTCTACCGCTGCGCCACCGTGACCGGCCATGGTAATCATGCGTTCTCATTCCTCTGACTGGTTAGCACGCGACAAAAGCTTTTCTTGGAACACGTGGCAATAAGTTAAACTGAGAAACTGAACTGATTGCCCTCAAGGAGATGGAATAAGTGTCGATCTTGAAGTAGCGCAGTCCTTCCGGTGAAGGTACTCCAAGCGTACTGTTGGACCGGGAGTTAGTTCCAGGATTCAGAAACAGGACTGTAGAGGCTGGAGGTTAGAAAAGACCAGGAGATATTAGGGCAACAGTTTAGTTTAGGGAAGAACTGCAGATGCTGGTTTAAATCAAAGGTAGGCATAAAATGCTGGAGTAATTCAGCGAGACAGGCAGCATCTCTGGAGAGAAGGAATGGGTGACGTTTCGGGTCGAGACCCTTCTTCAAACTGTAAAACTATTTAGTTTGGATTAGTATAGAGATACAGCACGGAAACAGGCCCTTCGGCCCACCGCACATTAATACTACCCTACACACACGAGGGACAATTTTCAATTTATATCAAAGCCAATTCACCGAAAAACCTGTACGCCTTTGGAGTGTGGGAGGAAACCGGAGCACCCGGAGAAAACCCACGTGGACATGGGAACAAACTCCGTACAGACAGCACCCGTAGTCAGGATCGATCCGGGGCAGGTAAATGGATACAAGAAACCAGCACACCTTTTTAATGAAAGGACGGCCGCAAACTAACTGAAGGGCAGAACGGGATCGAGGGGCAGAACGGCCTTTTCCTGGCCCCCAGTGAGAGGAGTTGAATAGAGGAGAGAAAACGCAAAGAGTATTCAATTTTAATCTTGAAATATCAAATACCAACTCCACCACGAGTCCAAACATCTCCCGGGACTTGTATTTTGATAAAAAACACAAGTGTTGAATGAGCATTGTCTGCCGTTGTGCACAGCCACAATGAACTCCGATGACCCTGGAGAAAGGCAGCGAAGACGTTCAGGGAGTTTGAGTTTTAATCGAGTTACAATAGATTGTCTCTAACCTAAAGGTGCCTTGGCGAATTTAGCCCAGGCCCTTGCCCGATGACACACAGCGGCTTATCTCTTTTAGAAGAAAACTTGGTATTACTTGTGCCTACTCACACATCTGTTACAGTTTAAAATATTTTTCGAGAAAGAAAAAGAAGGGGGGGGGGGAAAAGAAATTATACATTTCGCCACAGTCCATCATGTATACATGCGCTGCCAACTGGGGACGTGAGATTGCTTATTTGCTCAGCTGGGTGCAATAGTGTATCTCTGAACAGGCAGCTTAAATTCCCTGCTAAAATAAGAAGCTGTCAAACAGAGACGAGGTTACACTTCCAGTCCAAAGAATGATTTTTATTTTTTTTTAAAACTGTCGACATTTCACCGCATCAACTTCGGACGTGGCCGCATCCAACGAGACTCGGAAGAAGGTCGTTCTAAACGATTCCCTTTGCCCCTCTCTCTCCCGGGAAGATCCCATGGGAGAGGAGTTCCCCGTGGCAGGTGTGGAAAACTCTGTTATTTACTCTCCGCCCCACGCGCTGCACCCTCCCACGCCGCCCAACTCTCAGAGTTCCACCCTTGTCACATGAGCGATGGCTTGTGCTAGGTGCAGGCAACCTCTACACATAGAGCATGTGCTTAGATATAAGATTTAAGGGGGATCTTAGATCCCCTCCCCCCCACATCCCTTCCCCCACCCAGGCTGCACCAGCTTCTCGTTCTCAACACCCAACAAACAGCTGGCAATGGCCTGTCTCCATTTTCATGTTACCTTTTTTGCATATCTTGCATTCATTGTTCTAGATCTCGCCACATCACCGTCTATATCTCTCGTTTCCCTTTTCCCTGACCAGTCTGAAGAAGGGTCCCGATCCGAAACGTCACTCATTCCTACTCTCCGGAGATGCTACCTGTCCCGCAGAGTTACTGCACCTTTTTTGTGCCCCTCTTCAGTTTAAACCGGCATCTGCAGTTCCTTCCTACACGTATGCTTAGAATATGATGCATATATCATAGATGGCTGATACTGCCTGTCCCACTTCAGCGAGAGGGTAGTTAATCCGTGGAACTCATTGCCACAGAGGGCTGTGGAGGTCAAGTCAACGGATATTTTTAAGGCAGAGATAACCAAATTCTTGATCAGAACGGGTGTCAAGGGTTCTGGGGAGATGGCAGGAAAATGGGATTAGGGGGGGAGAGATAGATCAGTCATGATTGAATGGCAGAGTAGACTCGATGGGGCGAATGGCCGAATTCTACTCCTATAACTTGTGAACTAGCGAGTTATTCCAGCATGTCTAGCGTAGATGGCTCACTTCTGTGGCCCCCTGTTCAAGTTTCCCCTAGGCTGCAGGTTGTCCCTCTGCTTTGGCGGAGAGGTGTCCAGAAGGAGCCTTGATTCCCAGTTGCCTCAGCATTGCCGGAGGAGAAAGGTGAGATGTCCACGAACAGCAGCGTCAGTATTAGGTTTTATCAGGCGCAGGTCAGACCGCATCTGGAGGGCTTGTGAGCAGCTTGGAGCCCCGTATCTGGGGAAGGATGTGCCAGCGTTGGAGAGGGTCCAGAGGAGGTAGGTTGACCCCAGGAATGAGTGGGTTAACATAGGATGAGCGCTTGAGGGCACTGGGCCTGTACTCGCTGGAGTTTAGAAGGGTGAAGGGGGAGGTACCTCATAGAAACTTACCGAACAATGAAAGGCCTGGATAGAGTGGATGTAGAGAGGATTTTTCCACGGGTGGGAGAGTCTAGGACCAGAGGGCACAGCCTCAGAACAAAAGTATGTTCCTTTAGGAAGGAGATGCGGAGGAATTTCTTTCGTCAGAACCTGTGGAATTAATTGCCACAGAAGGCTGTGGAGGCCAAGTCAATGCATATTTTTATGGTGGAGATTGACAGATTCCTGATCAGTACGGGTGTCCGAGGTAAGGGGAGAAGGCAGGAGAATGGGGTTGAGAGGGAAAGATAGAGCAGCCATGATTTAAAGAAAACTGTCGTGAAACGACAACTGACCACATTTGAGGTTTGAGTGGCTTCTGAAACTGGTGACAGAATCAGCGCTGCCATCTTGTTCTCTCACAGAAACATTGTGTTATCTTTCCTCCTTCCCTGCTTTCGAATACAGATCCTACTGCAGTTTTCTTAAAAGCATCTCCGGTGAAGATTTAAATAAGATCTCCCCCTTCCTGACCCCCCCCCCCCCCCCCCCCCCCCCACCACCACCACCACAATCAGTCTGATGAAGGGTCCCGAACCGAAACCTCACCCAGCTATGTTCTCCAGAGATGCTGCCTGAGTTACTCCAGCGCTCCCTGGTCTCTGTAAACCAGCATTTGCAGTCCCTTGTTTCTTTATAAGGTTTCGAGGTTTACCAATGGTACTAAACGAGGTGCAGGGGAATGTTGAGCTGAGGGCATTGGCTTCTGCGATGGAATGTCGATAGATTGTACGACTGGCCAAAAACCTCAGAGGCTTTGTTTTGTATAACCGTGTCTGCAGTTCCTAGTTTCTATAAAAGGGTCCCGATTGAGTGCAGAATATATGTTTATAAATCTGAAGGTAGACACAAAATGCTGGAGTAACTCAGCGGGGACAGGCAGCATCTCTGGTGGGAGAAGGAACGGGTGATGTTCCGGGTCAAGGCCCTTCTTCAGACTCGACCCGACACGTCACCCATTCTTTCTCTCCAGAGATGCTGCCTGTCCCGCTGAGTTACTCCAGCATTTAATGCCCATCTTCACTGTAAACCAGCATCTGCAGTTCCATCCCACACATATTTTTAAATCTGAATGTGTTGCACGATTCAGTTAAGTCAGCACCATGAATAAGTGATGATACAGTTACACAACAAAGATGGGTTGAATAGACTTTTTCACAAGTGTAGGTGTCTTTGGCATGAACCAGTCACCAGCGTGAACCAGTCAGCGGGAAGACGATACATGGTTACAATCGAGCCATCCACAGTGTGCAGACACATGATAAGGGAAAAACGTTTAGTGCAAGGCCAGTAAACTCCAATCAGAGATAGTCCGAGGGTCACCAATGAGGTAGATGGTAGTTCAGCACTGCTCTCTGGTTGTGGTAGGATGATTCAGTTGCCTGATAACAGCTGGGAAGAAACTGTCCCTGAATCTGGAGGTGTGCGTTTTCACATTTCTATATCTCTTGCCCGATGGGAGAGGGGGGGAAAGAGAATCGTTGATTGTGCTGCCGGCCTTTCCGAGGCAGCATGAGGTGTAAATGGAGTCAATGGAAGGGGGGTTGGTGTGTGTGACGGCGTGGGCTGCGTCCACAATTCGGGGTGATTTCCTGCAGTCTTTAGGTCTTGGATGGAGCTGTTCCCAAACCTAGCCACGACGCACAACCGATAAAATGCTTTCCACGGCGCATCTGGAGATGTTGGTGAGGGTCGTTTGGGGGACATGCACGGAACGGTTAGTGCACTGACACCCCATGCACGGGAGCTCCGTTTGATCTCTGCCGTGGTCTCACACTCAGAGCACAGGGAGCCGCGCCCGTCAGCACGGGGGTCAGAACGCCGCAATGTTTCCTGCGGCTCGAAGGCCCCTCTGTGCAATGCACACAGAGCAATGGACAATGGAGGGCCCGGCGTGGGGGGACTGCTGTGAGGGAGGGGGAAGAGCAAAGGAGGAACTGGCGGGAGGGGGGGGGGGGGGGGGGGGATTTGTACATTTATAAGCGTCCTTTATGGGTGACTACTTGCATACCATGGCAAGGCGTGCAAGCAAAGGATTTTGCTGTGACTTGTATTCGCGCCTATTCAATTCAATTCAGACACGCAGCGATCCTGGTGCCTGCAGGGTGTCGGGGAAGGGAGGGAGGAACAAAATGGCTGCGGGCTTGTTTACCAGGCAGCGATGTGTCGCCATTGGGTTTGATCTCATATACCACAGAGCAATGCTGAAGCAGTGAAATGATGTCATCTGAAGCAGGAACTGCTACGCCCTTCAATACACGCTCGGGCCTTTACAAAAATATGCCGTCTCCAGGCCTTTTTTTTTTGTTTTTAGCCTCCGTCGCATTACTGAGCTTTTCCATTCTCAATCAGCCACTGCCTCGACTGACACCAATGATTACTCCTTCCTTCTGCTAACCACTTCAAACTATACTCGTGTGACTGAGACTCCAACACCAACTTTCCGCCCCCTCCCCTTCCACAACGACCTGCCTTTATATAGCACCTAGAAGACGCAAGAAACTGCAGACCTTCGCATCTTGCTGGAGTAAGAAAAATCACAACAGCTCAAGAAAAAAAATAGTGAAAGGCTTGGATAGAGTGGATGTGGAGCTGGTGTTTCCACTGGTGGGAGAGTCTCGGACCACAGGTCATAGCCTCAGAATTAGAGGACGTTCCTTTAGGAAGATGAGGAGGAATTTCTTTAGTCAGAGGGCGGTGAATCTGTGGAATTCATTGCCACAGAAGGCAGTGGAGGCCAAGTCAATGGATATTTTAAAGGGAGAGATAGATTAGTACGGGTGTCAGGGGTTATGGGGTGAAGGCAGGAGGTTCGGAGGGAGAGATAGATTGAATAGCGGAGTAGACTTGATGGGCCGAATGGCCTAATTCTGCTCCGAGAACTTGTGAACATATGAAAAATTACAACAGTAATGTTGATATCGAACAGAGCAGGTAAAAGAATTATACTATATTCATGATATTCACACACAAATGGTTTCAAAACCTGAAGTGCTGGAGTAACTCAGTAGATCAGGCAATATCTCTGGAGAACATGGACAGGTGGCATTTCTGGTTAGGATCCATCTTCAGAATTCTGAAAGGTCCCTCCCCGTAACATCACCTATTCCATGTCCCCCAGAGATGCTGCCTGACCCGCTGAGTTACTCCAATACTTAATGTTATATATAGCACCTAATGTCACAGGCCGACTCCAGAACATATACAATGGCGGCATTTAAGAGCCTTTCGAAAGGCATGTAGAAATGCAGGGAATTGAGGGATGTGGATTACGTGCAGGCAGAGTAGATTAGTGCAACTTGGCAGCAGGTTCTGCACCGACATTGTGGGCCGAAGGGCCTGTTCCTATGCCGTACTGCTGTATGCTCTACTACATCTATGAGCTCTACCGTCAAAAATGGGGTGGCGCAGCGGTAGAGTTGCTGTCTTACAGCGCCAGAGACCCGGGTTCGATCCTGTCTACGGGTGCTTGTCGCCGTGTCATTTTGTACGTTCTCCTCTACGTGACCTGCGTGGGTTTCCTCCAAGATCTTCGGTTTCCTCCAAAGACGTACGGGTATGTAGGTGAATTGGCGTGGTAAATGTAAACATTGTTCCCTGGTCCCTGGTGTGTGTAGGATAGTGTTAGTGTGCGGGGATGGCTGGTCGGCACGGCCTCGGTGGGCCGAAGGGCCTGTTTCCGCTCTATCTCTAAACCAAACTAAACTGCAAAGACGTACAGGTTTGTAGGTTGATTGACTTGGTATGAATGTAAAAATTGTCCACGGCATAGGGTAGTGCTAGTGCGCGGGGATCGCTAGTCAGCGCGGACTCGGTGGGCCGAAGAGCCTGTTTCCGCACTGTACCTGCAAACTACACTAAATATCCCTTCCCGCCCTCCCCCCCCCCCCCCCCCCGGCCCCTCACAATTCCACCCCACCACCACCCCTGAGGAAAACCGGCTTTTATCGGCTGAGGAAATGGTACGCGGATAACCCCCAGACACAGAGTGTACAATCCCTGCTTGTCGCTGTGCAATCTTGTCATCACCTGCAGGCCTTCGAGCAAGAACCATCTGTTTTTTATTCCCGTTCACTCACTCACACACACACACACACACAAAATTGACTTTTCAATGTGCAGATTAAAAAAAAAGAAAGATTTTGCAAACTTTTTTTAAAAAGAAAAAAGCAATAGCGAGCGTAGGTACGAAGCTCCAGTTACGACAGGGCCTAAATTAAAATGGCTGCTACTCTTTCCATTGGATTCAAATGAAATCAAAACCAGATGAGCCTTGGGACACGAGCCCTTTGACAATGCATTGCACTCGCCTTTCTAAGTGTGGCGTGAAGCAATATCGGTGGTGGGGGAAGGTGGAGATGTGGGATGAAAAAATAAACTTTGAAAATATATACCTTCCCCTGCAGTGAAGTAGGAATCCATTTGCACGGGCTCACAGAAGTAAAATGTAAAGTAATCCTGTGTGGAGGGAGGGATAGGCAGGGGGAGTGTAAAATAAGGAATATGGGCTCCGAACAACTTTTCCCTCAACCCAATTCCTTGGCGAGGCTTTCATTAATTTTTGAATATATTACCGTTGCTTCCTTTGTCTAAAAAGATAATAATTGTGTTCATAAATCCATGAGTTCTAGGGAGCAGAATTAGGCCATTCGGCCCATCAAGTCCACTCCGCCATTCAATCATGGCTGATCTATCTTTCCCACTCAACCCCATTCTCCTGCCTTCTCCCCGTAACCCCTGACACCCGTAACTAATCAAGAATCAATCAATCTCCGCCTTACAAATACCCACTGGCTCGGCCTGTGGAATGAATTCCACAGATTCACCACCCTCTGACGAAAGAAATTCCTCCGCATCTCCTTCCTAAACTGTGAAGCACCTTGTGGTCCCGATAAACTGCCTGGGGTGGCAATGGAAACAGGTATGATACTGGCATTGAAGAGGTTTTTAGATATGCAGCGATATGGATCACGAGCAGGCAGAGATGAGTTTAACCTGGACATCATGTTCGGCACGGGAATTGTGGACTGAAGCTGTGCTGTGCTAACATTCAGAGGGTTGCTGATGTTACAATTCCTAGCCCGACAGGGTGGCCGGTTGCTGACTGTTTTAAGGCTGCCATCCATTTGTTTTTTTTGGACACAAGAGAAAACGAGTTCAGGCCAGGAAAGTGAACATTAAACACAGGGTTGGCCTGAGGACTCGCGTAATCTACCCCTGCCTCTAATTCACAAGTTCTCATTGTCTACAGTGGAGTTTAAAGTCCTGAGTGTGTCGGGCCTCCATGTTGTAAGACCCGCACGGATTGAGCAGGCCACACAGTTTGGGACCGCACGGTGGTGCAGCGGTCGGGTTGCTGCCTTACAGCGCTTAGGGACCCGGGTTCAATCCTGACCGCGGCTGCTATCCGGACGGAAGTTTATACCTTCTTCCCCGTGACCCACGTGGGTTTCCCCCGGGTGCTCTGGATTCCTCCCGCATATACAGGTTTGTAGGTTAGTTGGCTTTGGTAACAATTGTAAATTGCCCCAAATGTGTGTAGGATAGTTCTAGTGAGCGGGGATCGCAGGTCGATGTGGACGCGTGGTCTGTTTCCGCGCTGTATGAACTAGCTACTCAACTGCAATCTTTCATTTGCAGCAGAATTAAGTCGCCTATTGTTCACAGGATGTCACACAGCCCACAGAAAATGGCCCGGCTCAAATTCATTCAGATACACCTTTTCAGTCCAAACAACGATAATGATTCCATGGAGGTGGATTAAACTAATTTTAATTGTGCACGCATTGAACACAGAGTATTTCAGTTTTGATTGCACATTAGCCACTGCAGAAAAATAATAGTGCACCAGAGCCTTACTCTCCCAAGTGCTTTTTGCACGACAGTGGGCTACCTCTGTGCACCGTTATTCACTCACAAGCACATTTTTCAACAACATATAACCATGTATATTTTCTCCGCAGATATCTTTGATAGGACAGAAGGTAGACCCAAAATGCTGGAGTAGCTCAGCGTATCAGGCAGCACCTCTGGAGAGAAGGAATAGGCGACGTTTCGGGTCGAGACCCTTCTTCAGACCCGACCCCCGTCTCATAAGTGATAGGAGCAGAATTAGGCCATTCGTTCCATCAAGTCTACTCCGCCATTCAATCAAGGCTGCCCTCTCTCTAGCATGGTGGTTATATAGCTGGTCTAGTAATCCAGGGATAGACATAAAAAAGCTGGAGTAACTCAGCGGGTCAGCCAGCATCTCTGGCGAAAAGGAATAGGTGATGTTTCAGATCGAGATCTTTCTTCGGACTGAGAGGATTAGAACAATCCCATAGTTTCATTGTAATCATCACCAATCCAGATTCACCTATTTACGGAATTCCAATTGCGTCTTTTTGGGATTTGAATCCATGTCCCTGGATTACTCTGTGTAGGATGGAACTGCAGGTGCGGGTTTAAACACAAAAAGTCGGAGAACTCAGCGGGACAGGCAGCATCTCAGGAGTAAAGGAATGGGTGACGTTTCGGGTCGAGACCACTCTGCAGTCCAAAGAAGGTTCTCCACCCAAAGCATCACACTCCTTTTCTCCAGAGATGCTGCCCGACCTGCTGAGGTACTCCAGCTATTTTATGTCTATCCCTGGATTACTTGACCAGCTATATAACCACCATGCTATTGTATCCTAATATATCATATTTTCTGGCCGGCACTTTGCATTCCTCTAATACGATAGCAGACAAGACACAGCGCAGAAACAGGCCCTTCTGCGCGCCGACCAGCGATCACCCCGTACGCTAACCTTCACACACGAGGGACAATCTTACAACTTATGGAAGCCAATTAGCCTACAAACCTGTACGTCTTCGGAACGTGGGAGGAAACCGGAGCTCCCGGGGGAAACCCACGCAGCACCCGTAGTCAGGATGGAACCCGGGCCTCCAGCTCTGAGGCAGCAACTCTACTGCTGCGCCTCCTTATTGTTTACTGTGGAGCTCAGAGAACATAGAGCGCACAAAATGTGCAGGAAGGAATTAGGCCATTCTGCCCATCAAGTCTACTCCGCCATTCAATCATGGCTGATCCATGACTCCCTCTTCAACCTATTGTCAGAATAGTGTCTCAATACAGAATAAAACAAATGCCAATTGAGAGAATGCGTATATTTAACTCCATTAAGTTCCTATCTTACAAAACATCTATGTTTTAAGCGACAAGGGAGAGAGCAAAAACTGTGGAATCTCATTCCATAGGATCGAATGATGTAATATTTTCAAGTGCAGCAGACAGTATAAAAATCTGGAATTGTTACAGCAACGACAAATTGAAACAATCATCTCTCATCTCTGAATAGCGACCAGGCTTAAAATGTTTTACTGCGTCTCGTCAAACACAACACACTACATAGTCCTCATCCACACGGGGGCGACTTCTCCCCAGAGATGCTGCCTGTCCCGCTGAGTTACTCCAGCATTTTGTGTCTATCCTTATTTCCTAAGGAGTTTTCTCGACTTTGCCTTGCACTAAACGTTATTCCCTTCACCACGTATCGGTACACTGCGCGCGGCTCGATTGTGATCATGTATTGCCTTTCCCGCTGACGGGAGAGCACGCGACTGTACCTCAGTACACGTGAAGATGAACTAAACTGACTCATTGACTAACTATCCATTCGGGGATTACAGGGAAAGGAAAGGAAATAGCAAAAGTAGAACGTTTTATTGAAAATTCAGGAGAGACTTCTTTACCTGGAGAAGCTTTCCAATGCAAAACATAATTTCCTGGGGCGAGTGGAAAAAGTGCTTGGTTATTTTACCAGATAACTCGATTATTAATTACTTGGGAAGGGGAGGAACACGAGGGTGTTCCAACGATGGGGTGGGGGACAAGTCATGAAGCAGAAACCAGCCGGGCTCTGCAGCTTTGTGTCGTAGAATCCTGGCATTGTTGCAGGATAGGGCGCAGCCATTCAGCCCATTTAGTCAATGCTGGTTCTTTGGATACTATCCCGTCAAAGAGTCAGCTCCCCATACTTCCTCCATTACCCTGCAAAATATTATCTCAAGGGCCTATGCGATTCTCTGGTGGAAGCCCAGATTGATTCCATTAGCTCTCTTTCACAGTGGGACGTTACACGACACACCCAATGAATGTCACACCACAAAACGAGGTCATTCCGCACTCGAGATGCCAAGCGACTGTGCCCCCGCCTGCACAGGCAACATGAACGGCAAATCTAAAACAATCATCCGCAGTTTCCGCAATTTCGCAACCGTTTGCGGAAGAGATTGGGGTCCAACCAGCACGGTTTCCAGACCAGATTTAAAGTCACAGCAGCCCGTGAGAAGATAGCCGCAAAGTGCCTGAGTAACTCTGCGGGTCAGGCAGCAACCGGTGAAAAAGGATGGGTGACTCAGTCCCGGCCCGAATCGTCACCCATGCTTTTTCTCCAGAGATTGCGGCCTGACCCGCTGAGTTATTCCGGCACTTTGTGCCTATCTTCGGTTTAAACCAGCACTTGCAGTTCATTTCTACACGTTTAGCAACATGTGAGGTTGGCCTCACTGCCGCTTTATTTCATTACCGGGTCACCAAGGGGAGACACAGTGGCACATTCCCTCATTGGGCACCACCCGACACATCCCAAACAAATCCAGCTCGGGTGGTCAGGTGGCCGTTGTTCAGTGTGGAGCCGGTGGGACCAAGTGTCTGCTCCCATACTGTATCTCCAAACTCAACTCACCCCACTCACCACTTGGTGATATCAACCCGTCTTCCTGCCTGAAAGTGCCCAGCCCACATCCATTCACACACATGCGCACACACGCACACATGGATGCACACACTCACAGGCACACATGCACATATGCGCACGCACGCATGCACACACAGACGCACGCGCACACACTCACAGGCACACGCGCACGCACACACACACACACACACACTATTTTGTTACTTTAGTTTGGAAATGCAGAGCGGAGACAGGCCCTTTGGCCCACTGAGTCCGTGCCAACCAGCGATCCCCGTACATGAACACTATCCTACGCACACTCGGGACAATTTATATTTACACCAAACCAATTAACCTACAAACGTCCGTAAGTCTTTGGAGTGTGGTAGGAAACCGAAGATATCAGAGTAAACCGACGCAGGTCACGGGGAGAACGTACATACTGCCATACAGACAGCACCCAGAATCAGGATTTTGTCCGGTGTGGGATCAACAGTTGCTGGAAATTCGCTGGTGGACTTGAACCAAACAAAACCTTACAAAGAAAATAGGAGAACACACACACACACACACAAGTTAATTTATAAAGCTGTGTAACTTTCGCAAGGGTGCCTGCCCTGGCGTCTTGAGATTAATCTGTGGACTTCTCCAGGTCAGTGTTGAAGTGCTTGGTGATCCCGTGTGTAGGAGGGAACTGCAGATGCTGGTTTACACCGAAGATAAGACACAAAATGCTGGAGTAACTCACCGGGACAAGCAGCATCTCTGGAGAGCAGGTAATGGGTGACGTTTCGGGTCGAGACCAAGACTTGGAGGCCAAGCCAATTGATACATTTTTAAGGCAGAGTTAGATAGATTCTTGATTAGTACAGGTGTCAGGGGTTATGGGGAGAAGGCAGGAGAATTGGGGTTGGGAGGCAGAGAGAGGCCAGCCTTGATTGAATGCCGGAGTGGGCTTGATGGGTCGAATGGCCTAATTCTGCTCCTATCACTTATGAGACGGGGTCGGGTCTGAAGAAGGGTCTCGAACCCGAAACGCCACCCGTTCCTTCTCCCTAGGGATGCTGCCTGCCCCGCTGAGTTTACTCCAGCATTTTGTGTCTATGCTTGGTAATCCGTGTGGATGTCTGAGTCTGCACTGAGGAAGAGAGAATTCTGCATTAGACAGAACAAATATGCTTGGCAACACACACAACTGCAGCGAAAACATTAAATAAAAACAAATAAAGGAAACCAAATGTGTTATATAAATAGAGCATTGCTGAGTAACCACAGAATGCAAAACAATCTCTTCAACAAACTCAGAGTATTTTTGGTACTCAGCATCTCCCAAGAGGAACATCCACCAGCCCAATCCCAATTACATCCATCGTGTTATTTGGGGGGGGGGGGGGGGGGGGGGGGGGGGGGGGGAGGTGGGGGGAAACTGGTAACAGCATCAATTTAGTTTATTATCACGTGTGAAAAGCTTTTGTTGTGTGCTCAGTTTCGGTTCAGTTTAGTTTATCGTGTAGGAAGGAAGTGCAGATGCTGGTTTAAGTAAGTAAGTTTATCGGCCAAGTATTCACATACAGGGAATTTGCCTTGGTGCTCCGCCCACATGACATACAGTGACTGTTAAACCAAGGATAGCCGCAAAATGCTGGAGTAACTCAGCGAGACTGGCGGCATCTCTGGAGAGAAGGAACGGGTGACGTTTCGGGTCGAGTCTGAAGAAGGGTCCCCACCCGAAACGTCACCCGTTCCTTCTCTCCAGAGATGCTGCCTGTCCCGCTCACTTACTTCGGCTTTTTGTGAATATCTTCTGTTTAGTTTATTGTCACGTGTGCCGAGGTGCCTGTTTCCGCACTAAACTGAATGAGTGTAGCTCTCAGCTAAACTACGCAAAACAAAAGCTGGACGCCGCTTCTCTGGGACTTGGCTTAATCCTGACAGATGACCCGTACAAGGAACAATCTCTGGAGGCACACCAGTGCAGGTCAACAGCGGTCCAAGCAAGATCGAGTTCAACCCACTCCCTGCACAGACTGCGGCAGGTGCTGTATGACAAGCTCCTCACTACATCTCAGTTCAGTTCAAGTTCAGTTTAGTTTATTGTCACGTGTACCAAGGTACAGTGAAAAGCTTCTGTTGCGTGCTATCCTGTCAGCGGTAAGACAACGCCTGATTACAATCGAGCCGTTTAGCGTATAGGCACACGATGAGGGAATAATGTTCAGTGCAAGGAAAAGCCAACCAAGTCCGATCAAGGATAGTCCGAGGGTCCCCCATGACTTAGATGATAAAGTAAGGCATGTTGCTGTAGGAGTGGAGATTTAAGCGTGTGGAGCGATAGTAATATGCGATTGTAGACCTGCTTCTGTGACGAGCACACAACTAGCCGCCTGGTTTGGGGGCCATCTTGGAAGCAGACAGTATTTGAATCCTAACGAAACATCCTCAAAGAAACTGTGCAGACACAAAACCGTATCCTAGAGTAGTTCGCCTCGGAATAAGCTCATAAAATAAAGTGGCACACAATGGCGCAGCGGTAGAGTTGCTGCATTACAGCACGAGGGTCCCGGGATCCATCCCGACGACGGGTGCTGTCTGTACGGAGTTGGTGCGTTCGCCCCGTGACCCGCGTGGGTTTTCTCCGGGAGCTCCATCTTCCTCCCAAACTCCAAAGACGTACAGGTTTGTAGGTTAATTGGCCTGGTATAAATGCAAACTGTCCCTAGTGAATGTGGGATAGTGTTAATGTGCGGGGATCGCTGGTCGGCGCAGACTCGGTGGGCCGACAGGGCCTGTTTCCACGCTGCATTTCCAAAGTCTAAAATCAGCCATTGCTACCTTAATGTCATGTGTTAAACAATGACACCTCACAGCAACAGGCAAGATGTCCTTACCTTTAGTCCTCCAAGTGGAAACACACTAAGTGTGCCATTGCAGATAAATTAACAATGTTAAAAATAAGTCACGGACGTTGTGTAAAACCTCTGCAAAGGTTTTACACAACTGCGGGCTTCAGATTCAAGTTGTGTGCGGACCGATGCACGGACTCCAATTGCAAACAAATAGCAATGCTTTTCAAGGAATAGAGTGTCTTTTATAATGTTAACAGCAGCAGCTATTAAACTTGAGCAAACAATAACATGGACTCGCACGGCACCTTTAGCCGAGCCCAACGTACTAAAATGTTTCGCAGATTGATCGCCAAACAATTGTAGAATAGGTGGTCACATGTTTGGGCAAATGGATGAGTTTTATGGAGAGTCATAAAGTTCAAACGTGATCGGAGCAGAATCCGGCCACTCGGCCCATCAGGTCTACTCCGCCATGGCCGATCTACCCCTGACACACCCGCGCTAACCGAGAATCTATCCATCTCCGCCTTCAAAGTAAGAGAGAGCGAGAAGGAGAAAGACGAAGGCCTCACAATGAGGGCATGTGCAGGGCCACAGAGGTTTGGACTAGGCGGAATGGTGGGGGGATCACAGAGATTTGGTGAGATTCGAAAAGAAAGGGTCGGAATGTTTAAATCGCAGAAAGATTTAGAGCCCAGTAAACTGAAAGTGAAATATGTGAAATAAACATTACAGCACTTAGTGTTATCTGTGTTGCTAACGTTGGAACCGGTACAAAGGTCAGTCTTTTTAGGGGTCACGGTGGCACAGCGGTAGAGTAGCTGCCTTGAGGGCCTGTCCCACTTACCGATTGTTTTCAGCGACTGCCGGCATCATTGACTGACAAATCAGGTCGCCAAAAGATTTGCGGCGTGATACGGCGCTGGATATTAAAATGATCAAAAACTTTTGGCGACACTGATATGACGCCGGCTGTCGGCGAAAAGATCGGCAAGTGGGACAGGCCCTTTACAGCGCCAGAGTCCCCGGTTCGATCCTGACTACGGGTGCTGTCTGTACGGGGTTTGTACCTTCTCCCCCGTGACCTGCGTGGGTTTTCCCCCGTGAACTCTGGTTTCCTCTCACCTTCCACAGGCGTGCAGGTTTGTAGGTTCATTGGCTTGGTATAAATGTAAATTGTCCCTAGTGCGTGGAGGATAGCGTTAGTGTGCGGGGATCGCTGGTCGGTCCGGACCCGGTGACTGTTTCCGTGCTGTGTCTCTAAAACTAAGGCTAAAGAAATATGCCCGCCCCTCTCACACAGGCACCAGCATTACCCCACCTAAACATTCCCAGCGATCTTTCACGAGCAAAGGAATAACATTGGGTGAAGCTCGCTCACTAAATTGACCCACCAATTAACCTCATATAAAGGGAAGAACATTTCACTCCCACACTATCCCAAACTTTAGCCCAAGCCAACTTTGCTGCATTTGCTGGCAAAATATATACAAAAGAACTGAAGATGTTGGTTTAAATCGAAGATAAACACAAAATGCTGGAGTAACTCAGGAGGACTAGGCAGCGTCTCCGGAGAGAAGGAACGGGCGACGTTTCGGCGACCAGAATCGTCACCCATTCCGTCTCTCCTACTACAGCCTTTTGTGTCTACCTTTCCTGCATTAGTACCTTCGTTTAAAACTTGAGAAATATTTGAGAAATGTCGTTCTTTCCTTTGAAAAAAAGTTTGAAAAATGCAGATGTTAGAAATCCGAAATTTACAAAAAAAAGAATTACTGGAAACACTCACCATCTGCGCAAAGAGAAATGGTTAACATTTCAGGTCTGAGATCTGCATCAAATATTTCATAAATGCCAATTCTCTGCCACTGCCCTTCCAGCCGTTTAAGTCAAGTGTGGGGCATGTATTGATGAGGCTTCAAGCCCCTCTCTCTCACTCTCTGTCCAGTATACAACCCAACCGGATGAACATTGATTTCTCTAACTTCAAGTAACCCTTGCTTTCCCTCTCTCTCCGTCCCTCCCTCATCCCAGTTCTCTGGCGAGTTTCACTGTCCTCCTGATTAAACATTACTGACTGTATGCCTTTTTCACACCTTACCCTTCCATACCTCTAGACTCCCTCTCCCCTGACTCTCAGTCAGAAGAAGGGTCTCGACCCGAAACGTCACCCATTCCTTCTCTCCAGAGATGCTGGCCGTCCCTCTGAGCTACTCCAGCCTTTCTGTGTCTGTCTGCGGTGTGAACCAGCATCCACTGTTCCTTCCTATACATACTCTCTCCGTCCTTCTCTCCTTCCAGTGAATGTTGAGTCCTCTGGGTCACCGCTCCCTCTGCACCTCTTACTCCTGTTACTCCTCTGCATCTCCTAGACTTTATTTTATTAAACATCTTTATTTCAAATAACGCAATCTTGGTTGACGTTATTTTTGTGCGACCATTTGCACCAACCTCTATTCCACTCTTGGCTATCCCTTCAAGCGGAAATGCAAGGATTTAATGGCAATCTTCAATTTCACGAAATCGTAAACTGCTTGAAAATCTCAGGAGAAAACAGAATTGCAAAGGGTTAAATAGCCGACTCAAACCTCCTGCGGTGAACAATACTTTAACCCAGACTCCGCAACCTATATTCACTTCAGATGCGTCTGTTAATTTACACAGAGTGCTCCCTTGCATCCTGTAACTTAGTTTTTAAAAAGCGAGCAATTCAAAGTGTTTCTGACTTAAACAGGCCGTTGAGCCCAATTGAGTTTGGACATTAGAATTGGCACTTGCGAGTTTGGACATTAAAAACTAATCCTGTCAGCCACAGCCGTTATCCAAAAAAAAGATTAGTGATAAGACCACCCCAGTGATTTTTAAAAAATCATACATTTGTAGTCTATCCCCAATCTCCCGTACCCTTTTGACAAGGTATACACCTGTTACAGAAGTTACCCTCTCTCCGAAAATGTACCTCTTCCCCCACCCCACCTGATCAGCTCGTTTTGCGATGATTTATTTTAAATCTGTGCCCTCTGCTCTTTGACCAGTGGAAACAGTCCATCATTGTTCGTGTGTAAGAAGGAACTGCAGGTGCTGGTTTAAACCAAAGATAGACACAAAAAGCTGGAGTAACTCAAGGGGACAGGCAGCATCTCTGGAGAGAAGGAATGGGTGACGTTTCTTCAGACTGAAGAAGGGTTTCGACCCGAGAGGTCACCCATTCCTTCTCTCCAGAAATGCTGCCTGTCCCGCTGAGTTACTCCAGCTTTTTGTGGCCTATCATTGTTCATCTTGTCTGGACTTCAGGGCCTAAGTCGTGTCCTCTCAAGAGTTTTGTGACCGGTCAGGGTTTTGGTGGAGAGGAGATGAAGGAGAAATCCCGGGGGGGTTCTAAGAAAGAAGGCAGAACGGGAGCTTTATATGGTGGATTTACCCCCCCTACCCCGCCCCACCCCCCACCCCCAACTACTCCTGAAAACCTGACGATAACCGCAGTTAGGCATCAACAGAGAGAACGTCAACTGAGGGCAAAATTCCCAAAGATGTTCGACCGCCGTCATTCCACACTACTGGCGGTGCAGGCGGAAACTTAGTTTCAATATTCGGCAGCACGTCTTGTCAATAAACATCAAAATAAGCCAAAAGTAAACCTTTCACCTTTCTGCCAGGCTGGTTTAAACGGGGAAAAGGCAGAAAACCAGAAAGACAAGTTGTCACGATCTGCTTGGATTAAAATCACTTTTTTGGCTCTGACTCACACGGCGAAAGCAAACTGAAGATAAAATAAATTCCACTTCTAAATGCGCTGGGAAGAATTTGTTTTTGTTTTACTGCCTGGCCTTCTTAATTTTCTTTTAAAACGGACCAGCAAAATGTGCCCATGGCTGCTGATTTGTCTTCAATCCGAGTCGGAAAATGAGTAGCTACGCGCGCTTAGGTTCGAAGCGGCCTTGTCTTCCACAAAAGGGCTACTGTCAATGTCTCCTTCCGGAACTTTCTCTGTCCGGTGCGGCAGGATCAACATGAGAGGTTACGGCTGACCTGTATCCTCAAAGGTGATTTAAATGGACGCCTTGTTTATTTATATTCCTGTTCCCACCCCGTCCATTTCCTATTGCACTGGTTGAAGCAAACTATTCACGGAGAAATAAAGAGAGCTAATTTGAAGGCCCCTGATTCAGAGTCTCGTGACTGGGAGGAATTGTGGAGGGAGGGTGGGGGAAATACTGATTTCAAGATACGAAGGTAGGTTAGGAGTTTCATTCAATGGACTGCTCATCCTACAGAGCTGTGGCCTCAAGGTTCCCTCAGTGGGACTGGCAAAGCTCAGTTTAGTTTCGAGATAAGAGTGTGGAAACAGGCCCTTCGGCCCACCGAGTCCACACCGACCAGCGATCACCCTGTACACTAGTTGCGAGTGACTCCAGTTTCGTATCCCACACATTTGAAGCCAATTAACCTACAAAACCGGCACATCTCGGGAATGTGGGAGGAAACCGGAGCAACCGGGGAAAACCCACATGGTCACAGGAAGTATGTACAAACTCCGTACAGATAGCACCCATGGTCAGGATCGAACCCGGCTCTCTGGTGCTGCGAGAAAACAACTACTGCTGCACCGTCATGCCCGCCCGCAAAGCTGTAGATATCTCTTCCGCAAATACTACAGTCAAAAGATTACCTTCTGGTTCTCAATGAATATTGATGTATTATTAAATTATTAAAGATCAGTCTGAAGAAGGTTTTCGGCACCAAAACGTCGCCTATTTCCTTCGCTCCATAGATGCTGCCGCACCCACTGAGTTTCTCCAGCATTTTTGTCTGCCTTCGATTTTCCAGCATCTGCAGTTCCTTCTTGAACATTGATATTTTATTAACGGTTTATTAATTGTTGTTGGCCAATATATTGCGATGTTATCGTGCTCACCGATTAAGCCAGAGCAATGATATAGAACAGGTTCTGATCAGCCTCCTGTGGTAGACTGACGTAAGAACTGAACAGGCTGGAAATATTCAGGTCAGGCAGCTTCTGATGGAAGAGAAACAGTCAACGTTCTTGAACCTTTCCTGTGGTGCACTGCTCCCCGTTAAATCGAGAAGGAAAAAGGGTGGCACGTCTGACTCAACTCCCCCTTTCGAGGAGATCAAATTCTACCACAGGGAAGGGTCTGAGAGTTTGCTGCGCGAGTCAAAACTGCAGGCAACGAATAGAATTGGAGATGAAACCTCCCCCGGAACATTCCGGGTCATTCTGGAACAGATTGCTGGGATTATGAATGGCAGATTCACCATTGGTTCAATGGCACCTCATTGTCACCTGTACAGTGAAATTCCATTTTTTTTGCATTAAAAGTTCTGTAGAAATCATGGGTAGACACAAAATGCTGGAGTAACTCAGCGGGCGAGGCAGCGTCTCTGGAGGGAAGGAATGGACGACGTTTCGAGTCGAGATCCTTCTCCAGACTTCAGCCCATTCCTTCCCTCCAGAGATGCTGCCTCACCCGCTGAGTTACTCCAGCATTTTGTGTCTACCTTCGATTTCAACCGCCATCTGCAGTTTTTTTGTACACACTCAGTAAAAATCTTAGTATAAATAGTATTGTATTATATTGTATTATATTGCAGGCACATTCATACGTGAGGTAAAGAGAGTAGATTCATATTGAGCTTGGTTCTCACTTTCGAGAAACTTATCACTATTGAGGGAGCATATTGAAATGGATGAATTTTCAGGAAACTTGCAAGAAGAGTGTGAGAGCTAACGATAGACGCAAAATGCTGGAGTAACCCAGCGGGTCAAGCAGCATCCCTGGAGAAAAGGAATAGGTTCCAGTTCAGTTCAGTTCAATTTATGATTGTAACCCGGCCAGCCATTCACAATGTACAAAAGTGTGGAGTGATTGTAATTTGTGATGCAGTTCCGTTTAGTTTATTCTCACGTGTACCGAGCTACAGTGAAAAGTTTCTGTTGCAAGTTAGCCAGGCAGCGGAAAGACAATACGTGATTACAATCGGGACATTTACAGTGTAATAGATACAGGATAAGGAATGTTGCTGCAGGAGTGGGAGGTTCAAATTGTTGGTGCGATTGTAATATGTGGTGTAGGAAAGAACTGCAGGTGCTGGTTTAAATCGAAGGTATGGAGTAACTCAGCGGGGACAGGCAGCATCTCTGGAGAGAAGGAATGGGTGGGCGCCATCTTGGAAGCAAAGTGTACGTTTCAGGTCGGGAAGAGGCCCTTCTCTAGACTTGGCTGGACATCGGTCGGCACTGTTGGGGTCTAACCTCAGCCTGCCTGGTCTTCCTGACTAGGACGCCACAGGTCAGTACAGTTAAGGGCCTGTCCCACTTTCACGACCTAATTCCCGACCTTTTTTACTCGTGGACATTTTTAATCAGGCTAGAAAAACGCCCCGACCTACTTGATGCCACGAGTACCTACGACTAGCATCGCGGCCTGCTGCGACCTCCTACGACCTCGTGACGACCATGCTGCGAGTACGAGTCAAGGGCAAACTCGACAGAGGTCGTGAATTAGGTCGTGAAAGTGGGACAGGCCCTTAAGGCCGACACAAAACCACAGCCTGAAAATGCACAAGGCAACTTGAGAGTTAGATGTAGCACTTAGGGCTAAAGGAATCATGGGATATGGGGAAAAAGCAGGAACGGGGCACTGATTTTAGATGATCAGCCATGATCATATTGAATGGCGGTGCTGATTCTACGAGAGCTGCCTGTCACGAAGCCGCATCTTTTAAATTTAGCTCCTGCTTTAATCGCACCTTGTAGACATTGTAATGCAGGCCTCCCTGCCAAAGTTGCTGAAGATTTAAGTTCCCTGGCAGCGGATCCCAGCTCTGAAATCTTGGGAACTGAGCCTAGTTCCTGTCAAAAAACTTCCCAAACAACCTGCCGAGATTTCTGCACAACTTCAATTGAAACTTCCACATGAGAGTTTCCATCAACAAGCTGCTGTGAAGTTAAGGGAGGCCCACTAACATCTCACTAGCCTGGGTCAAGAGAGATGTCTGCGTGCATTACAAGGCATTTATATTCACACTCTTACCAATATTCTCCTTTGAACAGCTCAAATAAACAAACTCTGGAATTTAGAAGGATGAGAGGATATCTTATTGAAACACTTTTTCACACAGAGAGTTGTGAGTCTGTGGAATTCTCTGCCTCAGAGGGCGGTGGAGGCCGGTTCTCTGGATACTTTCAAGAGATAGGGCTCTTAAAGATAGTGGAGTCTGGGGATATGGGGAGAAGGCAGGAACGGGGCACTGATTGTGAGTGATCAGCCATGATCACAGTGAATGGCGGTGCTGGCTCGATGGGCCGAATGGCCTACTCCTGCACCTATTGTCTATTGTCAAATGATAGACACAAAATGCTGGAGTCACTCAGCATCTCTGGAGAAAAGGAATAGGTGATGTTGCGGGTCGAGACCCTTCTTCAGACAACTCAATTCTTGTGCAAGAGGTATTTCAGTACCATCCTATCACCAACCAGAGAGCAGTCCTGAACTACTATCCACCACATTGGAGACCCTTGGACTATCTTTCATCTGACTTTACTGGACTTTATCTTGCACTAAACGTCATACCTTTTATCCTGTACCTGTACACTGTGGGTGGCCTGATTGTAGACATGTATAGTCTTTTCTTGGACTGGAGAGCAGGTAACTAAAAAGCTTTTCACTGCACCTCGGTATTCATGACAAAAAAAACCTAATCATAATCTAATACTAACCATAATCAGAACTAATCATAATCTAAACCTAGGGTACACAAAAAGCTGGAGAAACTCAGCGGGTGCAGCAGCATCTAAGGAGCGAAGGAGATAGGCGACGTTTCGGGTCGAGACCCTTCCCTCCAACTCTACTCCTCCCTACGGAGACAGTTTCACAACCTCCTCTCTAACTGCTCCCCCTCTGTGATACCCCCTTCCCTCCAACTCTACTCCTCCCTACATAATCTAAACCTATTTTATTCTTGTGCTATAGTTACATGTCCACTGTGAAACCATTTCCCTGTCCTGTCCTCCACATCCCTTGATTCCTCCAGTATCCAAAATTCTCTCAGAAGAAGGGTCTCGACCAGAAACGTCACCCGCTCCTTCCCTCCAGAGATGCGGGCTGCTTGCCCCGCTGAGCTACTCTATCGCTCCGTCTTGAAAACGGCCAATGTTTGAGCCTCCAGAGCCCGAAAGATTCACAACATGACCAGCGACGACTTTGTTCGCCCTCATTTCAGTCCCAAAATGGCCTACCCCAACAGGTCATCTTAACCTGGAAGAACAGCTTTCCAGTGGGGGGCGGCACGGTGGCGCAGCGGTAGAGTTGCTGACTCACAGGCGCCAGAGACCCGGGTTCCATCCCGACTGCAAGTGCTGACTGGATGGAGTCGGTACATTCTCCCTGTGACCCACGTGGGTTTTCTCCGGGATCTCCGGTTTGTAAGTTAATTGGGTCCGGGTATAATTGTAAATTGTCCCCCGTGTGTGTAGGGTAGTGTTAGTGTGCGGGGATCGCTGGTCGGCGTGGCTCGCTAGGCCGAAGAGCCTGTTTCCGCGCTGTATCTCTAAACTAAAACTGAAACTAAGCGCCTATCCAGTTGACCGCTCTAAGAGTGTTGTACGTTTCAATCTCGCTACCTCTCACTCTGCTAAACTGGAGAGAATAGAGGCTTAGCCTATCAATCTACAATCCCAGGAACCGATCACTTAATGTTTGCTGCACTGCTCTGCAGGATGTAAGCCAACTGAAAACATACATAAAACTCCAGCTGCGGCCTCACCAAGGACCTATATAATCGCAGTAAAACATTCTTTACTCGTTTACCCAAATCCTCTCGTACTATGTGGCTTCCTAATGGCCCGCTGCACCTGCACGCTAACTTTCAGTGACTTGTGCACAAGGACAGGCAGGCTCCTCTGAACCTCAACATGCCCCAATCTATCATCACTTAAAATGTACTTAGCATTTCGGTCCTTTCCGCCCAAGAGGAGAGCAGACTGGCTGTTATGGTGCCGTTCACCCACTTCACGTGTCTACCTTCCTTTGAGGTCCCTTTCACAACATCATCACCGCTCAGAATCGCACAAAGTTTCATGTTGTCAGCAAACGTGCTAACTTTGATCCCCTTGGCCGTACTGCTGGTCGTATAAAGCACGGAAACAGGCCCGTCGCCCCGATACTAAGATACGCGTGTCCCCTTCCCATGTTTAGCCCATATCCCCCCTATCCATGTCCAAATGTCTTTTAAATGTTGTTATAGTACCTGCCTCAACTACCTCCTCTGGCAGCTCGTTCCGTATATCCACCCCGTTTTGTGTGAAAATCTTGCCCCAATTCCTATTAAATCCTTCTCCTCTCACCTTAAACCTGTGTCCCCTGGTTCTTGATTGCCCTTCTCTGGGTAAAAGATTCTATGTAGATTGTAAACAGATAGCTTATATACTGTGTAGGGAAGAACTGCAGATGCTGGTTTAAATCAAAGGTAGACACAAAATGCTGGAGTAACTCAGCGGGACAGGCAGCATCTCTGGAGAGAAGGAACGGGTGACGTTTCGGGCCGAGACCCTTCTTCAGACTTATATACCGTTTAATATCTGTTTACATACTGTTTAGCTTTGTTTAATATAAAGATACAGCATGGAAACAGGCCCTTTGGCCCGCCCTGTCCGCACTGACCAGCAATCCCCGCACACTAACACTATCCTACACACACTAGGGACAATATACACTTATACCAAGCCAGTTAACCTACAAACCTGTACGCCTTTAGAGTGTGGGAGGAAACCGAAGATCTCGGAGAAAACCCAGGGGGTCACAGGGAGAACGCACAAGCTCCGTACAGACAGCACCCGCGGTCAGGATTGAACCCGTGTCTCTGGCGCTGTGAGGCAGCAGCTCCACCGCTGCGCCACCGTGCCTCCCACCTTAGCACAGTTCCGTTCTTTGCAGCAACCCTCTAGTTACAGCCTGCCCCCAAACTGAGAAGGACCCATTCACTCTGACCCTTTGTTTTCTACCTATTTGTTAACCGGGTCCCAATGCTGGCTCGTGCCCTATCTCCAATTCGATGTGCTTTAATATTGTCCAATGGTTCCCTGCAGAAAAGCCTTCTGAAAACGCGAATGTGCCAACATCAACTGGTCCCCCTTCTGAAGAAGTCTGAGGAAGGGTCTCGACCCGAAACGTCGCCCATTCTTTCTCTCCAGAGATGCTGCCTGTCCCGCTGTGTCACACCAGCATTTTGTGTCTACCTTCGATTTAACCCAGCATCTGCAGCTCTTTCCTACACAACTGGGCCCCCTTCACCCTTTCCACTAGATACATCCTCAAAGGGGTTTTCTTTCAGTAAATTTAGGTGACCTTGGCTCAATATTAGTTTTTTGTTATTTTCCTAGATATCACATTATTTTCCTTTCAGCTGTGGTAACCTTTTCCTAACCCCTCCCCTCCACCATTCCACTGGAACTATTCCAGAGTCTATAGAACATGGGAAGCCGATGGGCATGGTATTTAGTATTCAGTCACCTCTTTCAAAACTCTGAGATGCGGATTATTAAATCCTTGGGTTTTATCAGTTTTCAGATTCATTAACTTCTCTTGTAGTGTTTCTTTTGCACTATTGCAAATTGATTTTACATCCTCAATTACTTTGGATCCTTTGTTCACTCGTAGTTCTGGGAGAATCTTTTTTAGAATCCTCTCCCATAAAGAAAACAATATACTGTTTAACTTCTCTGCCTATTCATAAGTTCAAGGAGCAAAATAAGGCCATTCGGCCCATCACGTTGCCTTCAGTCATGGCTGATCTACCTCTCCCTCTCGACCCATTCTCCTGCCTTCTCCCCATAACCCCTGACACCCGTACGATTCAAGAATCGGTCAATCTCCGCCTTAAAAATATCCTTTGACTTGGCCTCCACAGCCGTCTGTGGCAATGAATTCCACCCTCTGACTAAAGGAATTCCTTCTCTTCTCCTTTCCTTATTCCGTTATAAAATCCATCACTTGTGTCAGTAAAGGATCCTCATTTGCCGCTGCAAGGGGTTTTTGTTTAATGTCTCTTGAACCCCAGACATTTTTTTAAAAATGCTTCTTGTTAATTTACTGTCATATTTTATTCCCATTTCTTTGTTAATTTATTGGTCATACTTTGCTGAATTCTAAAAGGCTTCCAATCCTCAGGCTTTTCTGGCTACTTTGCAGGCATTTGTCTTACATTTTAATATTATCTTTAATTTCTCCTGTAATCCATGCTCGGACCATTTTTCCTGTTGTGTCTTTGTGCTGGGAAGGAATGCGTTTGTGCGGCGAATCAAGCATTAATTCTGGCGATGTTAGCCGCTGCCGATCCACTTTAATCCCTTTCCCAATCTCCCGAGCTAACCTTCCCCGACATACCTGCATAGTTTCCTTTGTTTCCATTACAAGCCCTTGTTTCACATTGCGCTCCGTTTTTGAACTGAATGTAAAATGCCATCAGATTATGGTCGGTCTTCCCTTGTACTCGCTTCACAACAAGATTGTTAATTGAGCCCTTCCCGTTCCACAGTACACGGGTCTAAAATGGCTTGCTCGCCAGCTTACCGAAACGGAATAGTAAACATTGCAAGAATCCATCCTTTGCTTTATTAATACTAATTTGATTTGTCTCAGTGAAGATTAATGTCCCCACGACAACTGTATACATCTTTAATTTCCTCATTTATACCTCTGCCCTCCTTCACAACTTCTTTCCGCAAATTCTGCCAATGCTTTTATCCCCTGTGTGTAGGAAGGAACTGCAACTGCTGGTTTACACCGAACATAGACACACAAAAGACTGGAGTAACCCAGCGGGTCAGACAGCAACTCTGAAGAAAAAGGACGGATGACGTTTCGGGTCGAGACCCTTCACCAGACTCCCTTCCTCAGACTCCATCGTCTGCCTCTCAGCTCCATGCTATGGATTCTAACACTATGCCAGGATAGGCCAAGCCTAGTGCTGAAAAAACCGGCGACTGGACTAATGGGCCTGTCCCACTTAGGAGATTTTTTTAGGCGACTGCCGGCGACAACGACAATGGAATTCACCGAAGTCAGCACCGACGCCAACCTACGTCACCTGGCGACAACCTACGGCAGCACCTACGTCAGGTGAAGGCAAGCTATGACAAGCCCACGGTCACCGACTGTCGCCAAAATGTTTTGAACATTTCAAAATCCAGCGGCAACCAGAAAAACGCTGCGACTCTTTGGGCAACTGAGGAGACGACTCACGGCCATACAGCGACAGCCTAGACGCCGGCAGCCGCCTAAAAAATCGCCTAAGTGAGACAGGCCCTTAATGCTATCAGCCTTTATTAGAGCACAACCCCACCTCCTTCCCCCTCATCTGTAGAAAGGAACAGCAGATGCTGGTTTACACCGTAGACACAAAATGCGGGAGTAACGCAACGGGACAGGCACCATATCTGCATGGACATTTCAGAGATGCTGCTTGTCCCGCTGAGTTACTCCAGCATTTTCTGTCCTTCTCCTTCATGTCTGCACTTCCTAAATGCAAAATATCATAGAGTATTTAGTTTTCCTGCCGCCATATTTCTGCAAGATGTTACAGGGTCTGGAACGTATTTGTTAACAGGAGAGGCTGGAAAGGTGGTGCCTATTTTTCTGGAGCAAAATTAGGTGTGACCTCGTATAAAGGTATATATAAAATCATAAGGTGAATAGTCCCTGTCTTTTCCCCAGGCAAGGCACAGCAGTAGAGTTGCTGCCTTGGAACGCTTACAGCGCCAGAGACCCGGGTTCAATCCCGACCACGGGTGCTGTATGTACGGAGTTTGCACGTTAGATAGTTAGTTAGTTAGTTAGTTAGTTAGTTAGCTAGTTAGTTAGTTAGTTAGTTAGTTAGTTAGTTAGTTAGTTAGTTAGTTAGTTAGTTAGTTAGTTAGTTAGTTAGTTAGTTAGTTAGTTAGTGATCTTTAGTTTCCTCCCACACTCCGAAGGCCCTGCACAGGTTTGTAGGTTAATTGGCTTGGTGCAAATGTAAAATTGTCCCTTGTGTGCGTAGGACAGTGTTAATGCGCTGGGATCGCTGGTCGGTGCGGACTCGGTGGGCCGAAGGGCCTGTTTCCGCGCTGCATCTCTAATCTAAAACTAAACAAGAGAAGTCTAAAACGAAGGAGCATCGATTTAAAGAGAGAGGGAAGAATTAAAAGGGACCATTTTCCACACAGAGGGTGGTGCACATATGGAACGAACTGGATGAGGCAGGTCCAATTATGACATTTAGTAGACACTTGGACAGGCAGGTAGATGGGAGAGCATTTGGAGGGATATGGGCCAGGTGCAGGTGTAGGGGGACTAGCTTGGCTGGGCAACTAGGTCGTAGTGGACAAGGGGCTGTACGACGATGTCGAGCTCTACGACTGTATGCATGGCTGCATTTATCTTTGAGCGTAATTTAATGGTTGTGTGGGAAGCACCTGGTACAATTGCGGCAGGAGATTCTAGGCAAGGAAAGGTTTCCCATTTTGTACAGAGTGTGGATGAGGCAATGCTATAAAAACGCACGGGAAGTTTGTGAATAGCTCCCTGAAAGACACTCGTTAATTTAATGTAGGACAAAATACTGCAATTACTGATGGGATCGATTTTTTTTTGAGGGGCGAAGGAAAGAAGCATCTTTCAAAAATCACATCCATAAAATATTGCAGCCGGTCTCGATTCTGAAAGGACACGGCAGACTTGTGGGGATTAAATCAGAATGGTTGTCATGTACATTCCTCCACCAACAAGAAGAAATTACTGTATATGCCAGCAATTTAATATATTTTTTAAATAAAGGCTTGTACTTCAGCTCTGCATTTTGAGACTGATCATTATTATTCAAGAACTGAATCCTAATAGGAAGAGGCTATTTATAGAAAGGTTGCAAACAGCAGTAAAACAAATGCCTTCACAATTTCACTGCAAACAATGGGCAGGGGGGAATAAATAATCTTCTTTTCCCACCAGCTTCACTCCTCTCAGCTCTATTAGGGGAACATGCGCTTGCATTCAGCCTGGGTGCTTTAATTTTGTTTTGGTGTGGTTCTTAAAAGATTAAGCCGCAAGGTGTCAGTGCTAATATTATTACACCATGCGGTCAGACTTCAGTGTAGGACAGTGTTAATGCGTGGGGACTGCTGGTCGGTGGAGTTGCTACCTTACAGCGAATGCAGGGCCGGAGAGCCAGGTTCGATCCCGACTACGGGTGCTGTCGTTGTACGTTCTCCCCGTGACCTGCGTGGGGTTTTCTCCGAGATCTTCGGTTTCCTCCCACACTCCAAAAACTGTCCCCAGTGCGTGTGAGGCAGTGTTAATACGTAGGAATCGCTGGTCGGCACGGACCCGGTGGCTGTATCTCTCCCACACCCCAGAGACGTACAGGATTGTAAGTTAATTGTCTTTGGTCAAGAAAAAAATTGTAAATTGTCCCCAGTGCGTCGGGTAATGCTGGTGTGCGGGGGGATCTCTGGTCGGCATGGACTGGATGGGCCGAAGGGCCTGTTTCCGCGTTGTATCTCTAAACTAAACTGCAGATGATGGTTTATAAAAAGACACAAAAAGCTGGAGTAACTCAGAGGGTCAGGCAGCATCGCTGGAGAAAAGGAATTGGGTGACGTTTTGGGTCGGGTCTGAAGAAAGGTGAGGAGTGTTTCATTGTTGTATGTCCCAGATAGAACAATGAGAATCTCACTTGCAGCAGCACAATAGAATGGGCAAACATAGTGCGCTATAAACAATATAATAAATGGGGGGGAAAAAAGTTCCGTGTGCGTATACACGCGCATACACATGGGTACATACACATAAAAAAACAAACAACGGTGCAATAATAACAATAATAGTCTGTATATTTCAGAGCTTATTTGAGGCTGTAGGAAACAGCATACCTAATGACTGGGGGACTTGACCCGAAACATCACCTATTTCTTTTTCTCCAGGGATGCTGCCTGACCCGCTGAGTTACTCCACTAGTTTGTGTCTAATCAGACTTCTCGATGCCTCTCCACCACTGCAACGGTGGAGAGGCTAGGAGGAAGGGACAGGAGAAGAAAACAGGGAGGCGTCCATCAAATGTGTTCTTTTGAACCGTTTTCGTTTTGGATCACAAAATTTGTGATAATATTTTGGCGTTAATAAAAAGGCCAGGTCATCGTCACATACCCCAGCCCATCCGTGCTAGAATCCAAATGGGTTCATACGTGGAAACAGTACTGCGACCCGTGGACAAAATGTCGCTCCGTCTCTGCCAATTCCATGCAAATATAAAGGGTTTGGATGAGGCAGAATTTATTGCTTCAGGGCTCCTAGAAAATATCTCACAGGATACTCTATTTAAGGTTCATAACAAGAGCTTCATTTATTTATTAATACGTTCTCCCGTGACCATGCATTGTCTAGTTTAGTTTAGTTTAGGGACACAGCGTGTAGACAGGCCCTTCGGCCCACAGAGTCCACACCGACCAGCGATCACATCGTACCCCAACACGATCCTATTTACACACTGGGGACTATTTACAGTTTTCACCAAAGCCTAATCAACCTACAAATCTGTACGTCTTTGGAATGTGGGAGGAAACCGGAGAAAACCCACGCAGCTCACGGGGGAGAACGTACTAACTGAATCATAGTAAATTGTGCCAGTTGATTTTCTAGGTATTTGGGGGTGACAGGATGGGGGATCGTCCTTAGCTGAATTAGTTTGGTGTATGTTACAAATCAATGCGTGCAAATGTGGATTCCAATCTAATCAAATTAGGCTCGGACGAATTAGACATTTATTTTTCATGGTTTTTTTTTCAAAACTTCACAGGAAGAAACGAAATTCCCAAACACAGCAGATACATAAAAAAGATGTTCAAACGTTAGACTGTGTTTTTTTTTAAATTGAGCTAAATATTGTGGAAAAACAAAAAGCAAAATGCATTTTAAACCCACGAAAGGTTCTTCTGAAAATGTGAGTCCAATAAGAGCGTTTGGCTAAAGGTGATGTGTGGAGTTGTGGGTAGTGACGTACATCAGTGATACTAATAGACTGGTTTATGTCTGAAATAAAATGATAACAATGATGATTATGAAAAAGACAGTTTGTTATTAAAACCTATCCAACTCAAAAATGCTCTTTGCGGAAGTTTGCTAATTTGAGGGCCTGAGCTGTAGGGAGAGGTTGAGCAGGCTAGGACTCTACTCCTTGGAGCGCAGGAGGATGAGGGGCGATCTTAAAGAGGTGGACAACATCATGGGAGGAATAGTCTCCTTCCCAGAGTAGGGGAATCAAGGACCAGAGTAGGGGAATTCAAGGGGGGAAAGAATTCAATAGGAACCTGAGGGGTAACCTTTTCACACAAAGGGTGATGGGTGCATGGAACGAGCTGCCAGAGGAGGCAGTTGAGGCAGGGACTATCCCAACATTTAAGAAACAGTTAGGGAAGGTACATGGATAGGACAGGTTTGGAGGGATATGGGCCAAATGCAGGCAGGTGGGACTAGTGTAGATAGAAACATAGAAACATAGAAATTAGGTGCAGGAGTAGGCCATTCAGCCCTTTGAGCCTGCACCGCCATTCAATATGATCATGGCTGATCATCCAACTCAGTATCCCGTACCTGCCTTCTCTCCATACCCTCTGATCCCCTTAGCCACAAGGGCCACATCCAACTCACTCTTAAATATAGCCAATGAACTGGCCTCAACTACCCTCTGTGGCAGAGAGTTCCAGAGACTCACCACTCTCTGTGTGAAAAAAGTCTTTCTCATCTCGGTCTTAAAGGATTTCCCCCTTATCCTTAAGCTGTGACCCCTTGTCCTGGACTTCCCCAACATCGGGAACAATCTTCCTGCATCTAGCCTGTCCAACCCCTTAAGAATTGGGACATGCTGGTTGCTGTGGGCAAGTTTAGCAGAAGGGGCTGCCTCCACGCTGTATGACTCGAAGTACATTTTCCATCCTTATCCATTCTGGCTTTATATGTGTGGTTCCAGGCCCACAGCAATGTGGTTGACTCTTATGCTGCTCTCAGCAATGCCTCACTCGAAGGCTAATTAAGGATGGGCGGTAAGTGCTGACCTTGTCAGTAAAGTCCACATCTTGCGAGTGAATCGGGGAAAAAAAAGTGCAATAAAACGCAGCACAAAGATTTTGAAATATCGGTATTGGTTTCATAATATCACGTGTACCGAGGTGCGGTGAAAAGCTTTTGTTGCCGGCTATCTAATTAAATCCGGCCATACTCTACATATAAATTGCCCCAAATGTGTAGGGAGTGGATGAGAAAGAGGGGGAGCGTAGAGCTAGTGTGTATGAAGGAACTCCAGATGCTGGTTTAAACCGAAGATAGACATTAAATGCTGGAGTAGCTCAGCGTGACAGGCAGCATCCCTGGAGAGAAGGAATGGGCGAGACACTTCTTCAGACTGATGTCGGGGGGGTGGGGGGGGGGATAGATAAGGAAGTGTGAAGGTGTGAAGACAGGGCAAAGGGAATGGCGATCAAGGGAAATGTAGAATAGATCATTGTTATCTGGGAGAGGTTAGCAAGAAAGCAAACAGAGATACAATGTGAACGGATGATCGATGGTCGGAGTGGGTTCTGTTGGTCGAAATGCCTGTTTCCACACTGTATAATAAAATTAATACACAAAACAATAAGAACAATTTGTCCATCAAAAATGTATTTCGCTCACATTTAAACCGATTAGGCATCCCCTTTTTTGTTGTGGGAGAGTTTGGAGTCACTTTCATCTATTGGTGGAGGAACTACTTCATCCAAACAGCCAAGTTCTGGTTTTAAACTGTGACCCTGTGGGTTCCCTCCGGGTGCTCCGGTTATTTTTTTCCCACATCCCAAAGACGCGCGTGCTTGTAGGTTAATTGTCCCTATTGTGTGTGGGGAATGGAGTGGCGTGGACGGACGATCGAGTACGGGCCAGCGAGCACTCGGTGGGCCGAAGGGCCTGTTTCCCTAGTTTAGTAGGTCTAAACTGAACTGAACTAAATGGCAGCGGAGAAAGACGGGGCCATGTGCTACTAGTTTGCCGGACGTTTCTCAGAGCGTTTGTCTTCTTCAAACCTTTCACGATTCATGAAAACTGCAGTCAAACAGCCTCCGAGCCTCCGAGCCTCCGAGCCGGGGAACAGAAGCCTGCTGCTTGTCATCTCTCCTCCCAATCTAACCCGCGGGTTCCCTGGATACACTGACGGCGGGGTGTGTGCGACGCAGGCAGGCTCCCCTCCCCGCAACCAGAGAGCGTGAGGCTTCCCCGACACCCCCAGCTCCCCAGACCCTCGACTCCTCCTGTCCGGACCTCGTCTCCCGAACCGTGTCGGGTCTCCTATTTTTAAACAACTGATCTAATCACTTTTATCTTCTTTCACTGGTCATCAAAAATTCCCCATGTGCTGGAAATGCTTTAAAGTGCTACTTACAATACTGCATTAAAAATTAATTACACATGGTATTTTATTGATAGTGCATATCTTAATGAGCACCAGCTGTGTGCCGCAACCAAACTCAATTTAAAGACAGCAATAAAAAAAAAACAGGCTTCCATCTCTCCCCTCTCTCTCTCTCTCTCTCTCTCCCCTGCAAACCCTCCCGCTCCCCCTCCCCACCCCCTCCCCCCCACCGCCCCAAACTCCCTTTCATAGTTAAAATGGCAACATCTTGCATGGATTTAAAACAGGGAACTTTGAGAAGCAGGGAGTTCGGCTCATCTTCTGTGCAAGCAGCTTCTAGGCCCTCCCTGGAGGGGTACAGTTTGGGCGTGTTTTGTGTCCAAGTGAGCGGCTGATATGTACAGATTTTTTCAGGGTGTTAAAAAATAAAATTAAAAACTTCCCATTGAAGGATTCCCTTTAACGAGTGATTGAACAGGGAGGAAAAGATTTTCTATACGGCGTTTCAAAAAAAAAAATCTGCACTCTGATTTCAATTTTTTTTTTTGTGGGTTATTTGCCAAAAGAAAAAAGAGAAGTCAAAATAAATGTATGCACTTGATACAATTTAGATTTACTCCATATGGTGTGCAGGACTTATGATTAAATCCACATCTCCCTCCGTCCATTATTTTTCCGATCTTTTCAATGGGGCTGCTGGTTCCACAGGCTGGAAATCCAAAGGAATTCCTTTCATGTGCCAATTTCTCGGGAGCGTTTTTTTCCTTCCTTTCCCCGCTTCTACTCCACGAATGTATCGGCTGCACACGAGCGGCCCGAGCGACTCTTGCCGTGCGAGTCGTTGGCCAGCATGGGGGTGGGGGGGGGCGCGGTTAGGGGACGGGGTGAAAGATTCAAGCAAGGGTCGCCGGGCTGTTTGACCGAGATGTAGACAGTGAGGCTTCACCGACACACCCGATCCGGTCACCTTTCCCCCCTTCCCCCCGCTCCCAGATTTTGTAAATTGTCCCTTGTGTGTGTAGGATAGTGTCAATGTGCGGGGATCGCTGGTCGGCACGGACTGTGGCAGGTGCTGCATGACAAACTCCTCGATACGTCTCAGTTCAGTCCAGTTTATTGTCGCGTGTAGCGAGACACAGTGAAAAGCTTGTGTTGCGTGGTACCCAGCCAACGGACAGACAACGAACCGTTCGCAGCGCGCAGACACTTGATAAAGGGAATAACGTTTAGTGCAAGGTAAAGCCAGCAAAGTCCGATCAAAGTTAGTCCGCTGGTAGGTCATGACTGCTCTTTGGTTGCGGTCGGTTGGTTCGGTTGCCTGCTAACAGCTGGGAAGAGACGGTCCCTGAATATCTGAAGGTGTGCGTTTTCACACTTCTGTACCGTTTGCCTGAAGGGAGAGTTGAGAACAATGGGTGGGGGGGGGGGGGGGGGGGGGAAGAGAGAGCGATTTTACGCTTCCTGTACCTTTTGCCCGATGGGGAGAGGGGAGAGTGGAGAGTCTGTCCATAACCTGCGAGCGGTTTTCTTCACCTAGAGCGAGACTGTCTGAAGTGAGTCACTCGGACGTGATTTAGAGAGCTGTCGTGATAGAACAGCCTGTAACACAGGGTCACTGGTGCAATATCTTACAGTATATTTCCCGTTGACTGGCGAGCTACCAAAAGAGCCATTACTTATCCCCTGCACACAACATAACTCACAGATGTGCTACAAAGACAGCAGAGCTGCCATGGCCCGGCAACAGTAAGAACCAGGTTTTGTTTATAGAAAAGGGATGCTTTATTAAGAACAACCTTGTAACCTAATTCACTAAGTTGCTTCAGGACATGAAAGACAAAAAAAGTTAAGTAGCTCTTGTCTTCTCTTCTACATTTTAATTCTATTAGTTTCATATAATAGGGCTGTTCCCAGAATTTCGCTGTTGATCCAAATCGTCTGTGGCGTTGGTAAATCCTTTCTTAGTTCAAGGGTAGAATGTATTAGTATAAACATTCTCCAAAATCTCTCCAAAGGAAGCAGAAAATGGTGGAAAGGCTCAGCAGCTCAGGCAGCATCGGCCAGAAGAGAAAACTCGCGACGTTTTGGACCCGAGTTTTTAATTTAGTTCAGTTTAGAGATACAGCGCAGAAACAGGCCCTTCGGCCCATCCAGTCCATGCCGACCAGAGATCCCCCCGCACACCAGCATTACCCGACGCACTGGGGACAATTTACAATTTTTTTCTTAACCAAAGACAATTAACTTACAAACCTGTACGTCTCTGGGGTGTGGGAGAGATACAGCGCGGAAACAGGCCCTTCGGCCCACCGGCTCCGTGCCGACCAGCGATTCCTACGTATTAACACTGCCTCACACGCACTAGGGACAGTTTTTTACATTTAACTTACAAGCCAATTAACTTACAAACCTGTACGTCTGGGGTGTGGGAGGAAACCAAAGATCTCGGAGACAACCCACGCAGGTCGCGGGGAGAACGTGCAAACTCCGTACAGGCAGCGCCCGTAGTCGGGACCGAGCCTGGGTCTCTGGTGCTGTGAGGCAGCAGCTCTACCGCTGCACCACCCGAGTTCTGACAAAGGATCATAGATTGAAGATGTTTTGTTGGTTCTGCTTTCCACCCATGTCGCCTGGCCGGCTGAGCTTTTCCTCAACTTTCTATTATAGGTTCATATTTTTCCAGCTTTGGGAACTCTTTTTCTTGGATTTTCAGATGCTCCAAAGCTATTTGGATCTGTTCTCTTTGCTGCATCTTCCGGTAAGAATCTCTGCCACTAACTCCCACTAACGGTGGCGCAGCGGTAGAGTTGCTGCCTTACAGCGCTTGCGGCGCTGGAGACCCGTGTCCGATCCCGACCACAGGTGCTGTCTCTACGGAGTTTGCACGTTCTCCCCGTGACCTGCGTGGGTTATCTCCGAGATCTTCGGTTTCCTCCCACACTCCAAAGGCAGGTTTGTAAGTCAATTGGCTTGGTAAATGTAAAAAACTGTCCCTAGTGCGTGTGGGGTTAGCGTTAATACGTAGGAATCGTTGGTCGGCGCGGACCCGGTGGGCCGAAGGGTCTGTTTCAGTGCTGTATCTCTAAACTAAACTAAACTAAACAAAACACCACAGTCATAGTCAATGGTAGACAAAAATGCTGGAGAAACTCAGCGGGCGAGGCAGCATCTGTGGAGCGAAGGAAACAGGCAGCGTTTGGGGTCGAAACCCCTCAGTCATAGTCAGTTCCTCCTTTGCTTCATTGGAGTGAGAACAACTTCATCTACCCAGGAGACCACAAGAACGCCCAAACCTCGTCACCCTCAACTACTATGCTCCAAAAGATGCCATCCAGCAGTCCCTGTGTCTCCAACATGGGTCACCTATTGCAAGAGTACATAGAATAACACGGAAGGTAGGCACCGACTGCTGGAGTGGCTCGGCGGGTCAAGCAGCATCTCTGGAGAAAAAGGATGGGTGATCTTTCAGGTCAGGACCCTGACTTCAGACTTCAGACCCAGTCCGAAGAAGGGTCTCGACCCGAAATGGCAGGCGTCCATTCTCTCCAGAGATGGTGCCTGACCCGTTGAGTTACTCCAGGGCGTTGTGCCTATCTTCGACATGAACCAGCGGGAATCTGCAGTTCCTTTCGACACATAGAACAGCACAGCACAGGAACCGGCCCTTCGGCCCGCAATGTCTGTGCCGACCATTTCTTACCTGCCTGCACATAATCCATCTCACCTCCACACGCCGCAGATCCACAGGCTTATCCGAACGTTTCTTAAACGCCACTTTCACATTGTGCTTGCCCTTCCCAATGTCCACACTGATCTAGCGTTCCCCAGCCATGGTCATAACTGTCCACGTCTCTCAAACGGAGGCTATGTGTGACCCCCAAGCCCAGAGCATGAGAATCAGACCTTCCAGTGAAACAGTCAGAAATCCTCAATCTTCTCCAAACAAACCCTAAAGCTCACCGAGGAAAAAATGTCTATACTTCTTGAAGCAAAGTAAATACTCTACACTTGAACCACGCACATTGGTTTGAACAAACCAGCTTTAAATCAGATCCTGTCGGTATTATTGGACGGTTAGGCCTTTAAACGGACGTGTTAACCATAACTCAAATGTCAACGTGAATTAGCAGACAGCGGCGGGGGCAGAGCAGGTCGGAGGTCGTTCTTATAAGTGCCCTGTAAATTTTTCCTATTCCAGTCAGTCACAATACACAGTGGAACATTTCAGTAGTAATGGGGTTAGATAGCAGCTGATGCACCGCTGAGTGCAGAATGATCTCCGTCAGCTGGACGTGTGGGAAGGATCTGCAGATGCTGGGTTTAAACCGAAGATAGACACAAAAAGCGGGAGTAACGCAGCAGGGAGGGCAGCATCTCTGGAGAGAAGGAATGAGTGACGATTCGATTCGAGACCCTTCTTCAGTCTCAACCCAAAACGTCACCCATTCCTTCTCTCTAGAGATGTTGCCCGCCCCGGTGACTTACTCCAGCTTTTAGTGTCTATCTTCGGTTTGAACCCAGCATCTGCAGTTCCACCTCCTACTCCAGCTTTTAGTGCCTATCCTTTTGACAGCTGGATAGCAGACAAGATGGAGGTCCTCCTGTGTACTAGATACAGTGCAAACACACTGTCTGTCCGGCGGGAGAATGGAGGTCACTGGTGTGGTGTTTGTATTGAGGGCACTAAGATGCATCTTGGCCGTAAGTTCTCCCAGTGCCCAGACGTTGGCCTCTCACCATCTATATCCCCCTCACTCCTGACCCGACATTAAAGCCACTCACAAAAAACAAAAGCTGCACCGCTAAAGCAAGGACAGCTCGGTGGCGCAGCGGTAGAGTTGCTGCCGTACCAGCGCCAGAGTCCCAGGTTCGATCCTGACTACGGGTGCTTGTCTCCACAAAGTTTATACGTTGCACCAGCGTGTGTTCCACCCGCACTCCAGAGACGTGCAGGCTTGCAGGTTCATTGTCTTGGTATGATTGCCATTTGTCCCTGGTGTGTGTAGGATAGTGTGAGTGTGCGGGGATCGCTGGTCGGTGCGGGCTGGATGGGCCGAAGGGCCTGTTTCCGCACTGTGTCCCTAGTTTAAACTCGACACAAAGTGCTGGAGCAGTTCAGCAGGTCAGGCGGCATCTCTGGAGAACATGGAGCTGATGTTTCAGGTCGAAACCCATCTTCACATGGGCGGAAATCCTGGGGGGGGGACAGGGGGGCACGTCCCCCCCCCCCCCATGTTTTGAGAGATGGGGGACGATCCCCCCCATGTTTTGTAATCCGGACTTTATCAGACGCTCTCTAAGGGCTGTATCGGCCTGTTCGCAGGGCCTTTTAGTGCCCGGAGCAGCTTAAAATCAAACTGCTGCAACGAGGCAATCGAGGCCCCCGATGATGAAGCCCCCGCTGGCCGATGACAGCCCCCGCGAATGGGCCGATGGGGATTCGGGGCGGGCGAAGCTGCTGTTGCTGGAGTTCGGAGTCGGTCACCCAACCAGGTCAGCTTCCCATGTTACCGTCTACAGGGCTCAAGGCCAAAGCCTCACGTGTGTGCGCGTGCGCATGCGCGTGTGTGTGTGTGTGTGTGTGTGTGTGTGTGTGTGTGTGTGCACATGCGCGCGCGTGGCCGCCAAGAAATTGTTATGACAGCGATTTCCGTGGCTGCTTCTACCAACTGATTCTTGATAGATTCTTTATTTAGTAAGGGGCTATGGGGAGAAGGCAGGAGAATGGGGTTGAGAGGCAAAGCAGGATCAGCCATGATTAAATGGCAGAGTAGACTTGATGGGCCGAATGGTTCAATTCTGCTCCCATAACGGATGAATTATGAAGAGCCTGATGAGGGGTTTCGACCCGATGTGGCACCTATCCATGTTCTCCGGAGATGCAGCCTGACCCGCTGAGTTACTCCAGCACTTTGCTCCTTTGGTGTATTAACCGGCATCTGCAGTTCCTTGTTTCTGCCTGTGAAACAACTCGTGCCTTGCCCCTACAGCAGAGCAAGGCAGGTCTGAATCAGTCTGAAGAAGGGTCTCGACCCGAAAAACGTCACCCATTCCTTCTCTCCAGAGATGCGGCCTGGCCCGCTGAGTTACGCCAGAATTTAGTGTCTCTCTTCAGAGCTACAGCAAGACATTGGGAGGGTGATTTTAACCCGAATGCAGGACACACAGTGAGCGACCCTGCCTCGCTGTACCAGTCAGTCTCACGAGGCCGCGAGAAACAGACTCCATCTCTCTGCGACAAGGTTCGCTCCTGACCCATCGACACTACCACGGGGGGTCCTGCATTCCACACAGCACCCAGGAGATGAAGTCCTTCATTCCTCTTGGCGGCAGTGGGGGGGGGGGGGGGGAAGAGATAGAGAGAAAGGGGGGAGGAAACAGTGTCATGATCAAGCGGCCAGAAAAGGAGCGACAAACTTTCAAGCCAAAAATAAAACCTGAACTAGATTTTTTTTTAAAACAACCCACTTTGGTATAGAAGCGTGAAGAATGAGAAAAGTGTATGTAAAAATAAAAAATAAAAATCACTATTCATCGTGCGTTTACCAAAATAGCTACTTTGAAATTCCGAGTCGATGGTAGGCAGAATGTTAGCTCTTTGTTAAATGGCTAATTCGGGGGTTGGCTAATAAATCTCCAGCACTTTCTCTGCAAAAGCTGTCCTAGAGCCTCCCCTATGTGGGAACAGCGAGAGTGCCGGCTAGAAGCTGCACAGTCACCAGCCGACAGCGATTCCTTCCAAACGCAGGGTCCAGCCGAGGGGAAATCAAATTAATTACTGCGCCCGTAACAATCCCTGCTCCAGTCTATTAGTCCCGATTGTCCATTTCCAATCGTTTTCTAGAGTGCAGTCAAAGGGTATGAAGCGGGGGGAGGGGGGTGGGGTGGGGGGGGGGGTGGAATATAAATAGAAAACTCCTAGACTGAAAACTTTCTTTCAATCAAAGTTGCTTGGCAATAAGAATTCAGGGACAACTGATTCTGACAGGATTGGTTTTAATCTTAAGAATTAAATGAGTGCGCTGAAATAGCATGATGCATTAATCTAGTCGGAGTGGATAGACGCAACTCTGCGGGTCAGGCAGCATCTCTGGAGAAAAGGATCAGGCCAAGTTTCGGGTCGGAACAGTTCTTCAGGCTGAAGAAGGGTCTCGACCCGAAAAACGTCACCTCTTCCTTTCCTCCAGGGCTGCCGCCTGACCCGCTGAGTTACTCCAGCGTGTTGTGTCTGTATTCGGGGCGAAGCAGCATCTGCAGTTCCTTCCTACACATCTAGTCAGAGTGGAGCACGTTATACTTTCCCAACCAAATCAGCATTGCCGGTAGCTTTTGCCTCCCCCTTCTCTCATAGCGGGCCACCAAGATTTTGGGAGTGCCTGCACAGAAAGATCCCATAATATGATATCAGTCGGAAGGAACCGCAGATGCTGGTTTACACCGAAGACAGACGCAAGATGCTGGAGTAACTCAGCGGGTCAGGCAGCATCTTTGGAGAGAAGGAAAGGGTGTTGTTTAAGGCAGAGTGAGATAGATTCTTGATTGGTACGGGAGTCAA